>CP139505.1:253192403-253339585 GCA_021014915.2 Artemisia tridentata subsp. tridentata
CAACGCATAAACGTTTCTATTGATGTTGACTGTTAAAGATCGACAAAGATAGCATATCTTATAATTGTTTTGCAAATTAAAGATCATCAAACTTTTAAATTGGATTACTTCGAAATATAAAATAAAAATTGTATAGCAGTTGATATCATTAACAATAATACCACAGCTTATTAATGTATAATCAATTAAATTTATGACTAATCAGAAGTTACAAACCTTTTTGTAATTGCTGGGAATCTACAAGGCTCTCTAAGGCTTTTAAAAAGCCACACTCTAAGCTCCACCTACACTGATCTAGTTCTTTGTTCACCCTCACATATCTACTGTCCATATCATAAGCTCATGGCATACAACAAAGAAACAATCAGTCAGAACTTTCACATGACGATAAAGGAAGCTGCCAAAGAGCTTAATGTTGGTTTATCTACTTTGAAATATAACTGCAGAGATATTGGTATTAAGCGTTGGCCTCATCGTAAGATTAAAAGTGTAAATACATTAATCAACGATTTTCAGGTTATAAATTAAATGAAACTAACCTTTTATTTTGAACTTTAAATAAAATCTCTTTCTCACAACTGTATTGACTGCAATGTTCTTTGCATTATAGGCTGAGAATGGAGGTGCACAACCTGAAAATGACAAGCGCGAAATAATAAAAATGCTGAAGGAAGAGAAAAGGCAGCTGGAACATACCCCAGATTTACCACTTGCCAGAACCACCAAAAAGTTGAGGGCATGTAATTTCAAAGCTAAGTACGAAAGAAGGAAACATGTCCGTTTGGTATTTTCGTTATCAAACCGAACCGCGATAAATGCTATACCGTTGCAATGTGTATATCCTACCAATGACTCAGCACATGAAGAAATGGATGATGCTTATGGAAATGATAGTCATAACCATGAATACTGAATATTGGTATCGACATCTTACAACTTTAAGGAAAATGTTTAGTACTAAATGATGAATCTTTCTTATTTTTAAGTTTTGTCTATTTCAATAAATGTTTATGAGCTTATTTCAGTTTGAATACAAGTTCAAAATATGCCATCTAATCACTATTCAATTTCAAATATCTCTAAAATGCTTATTCGTAATCACTTATCTAGCACTATAAGCAGATAAAGCCCGAAAGCTGCTAATGAACTCAGATGAACAACCAAATCCAATTACTCTATTAATGTTAATCAAAACAGCAATCAAATCAATTTAGAACTTGAAGCATGTATAAGCTTCTTTAAACGCCTTATATACTATACAGTTAACTTCTTTCAATATTGCATCTCCAATTTAAAAATGCTTTGGTTAATCTTAACTTTACATGCCCTATTCATGATCGCGAATGACCCGAAACTTATTATGTTCAACATCTTATTCACAACTTGCTAATTTCAATTTCAACAACATGTTATAACCACAGTGGACTATAGTCGAAATCACTTTCATATTTGCTTATTTCGCATATTAACAAATAATCCTAAACACTCTATAACATCTACAAGTAGACAACAAGAATCAAACAGCCCCCAATAATCCATCCGAACCACAAAAACATTATCAAGTAATAATCCTAACATGAATCCACAAATTTTTAAACACACCCATTAAACTAATAACGCTCAAATCCAAATCCCATGTACAAAATCCAATTAGCATACATAAAAAATAGACTAATACCTTAACGACTCAATCAACACTCAGATCAATGCCCGTAGTGATGATAAAACAATCAAGCCCTTAAAGATAGCGTTTAATTTGATTGTTTATTATTTGATTTCATTTTTGTAATTTCAAACTCAAACCCCCAAAATCACTATACACACCTGTTTCACCAATATGCGTTTTTTATGTGTGTTTTATTTATGTGTGTGAGAGATAAAATAAGTCAACTACTTATAAATAAAGGATATCTTTAAAAAAAAATTGAGTCCTTAAACCAGTAATATTTATTCATTATAAACTACTCCATACATGATTACAGCTTACACTTCATCATAACATCAACAAGCAAAAAACATCCAAACCAACCAACCTACCTACATGATTCACTAACCCAAAAGACATCAAACAACCATGCGCCTCTAGCCCTAATCATACTTCTCCAAGATGGCAATGGTATCCTCCTTCTTGGTTATAAGAGAACGAATTTCAACCAAAATGGCCGAAAAGGACTTCAGCAAACGGCGCTCCATCACTTGAAGCTCACGAAGGGACTCATAAGTATCATCAGCAGATTCTTCTTCATCAAAGTTAAGCTCTAAAACCTCACGCATTCTCTCGGTGCGCTTATCAACATTTATACGCAGCTCATCGCGTCGCTCACCCAACCACATGATCATTGCTTCATTTATTGGAATTTCTTGACTCATCAGGAACTTGAAACATTGGTGTAGCTTCTCAGACCCACACATATCTTGCAGTTCATTGAGATAAGGAGTTCCAGATATTTTTTTGAAGATGAATGATAATGGTTAAGTAATATTTTGTGTTTTGTTTACATATAATCATTGAAACAATCACTAACTATAAATATATAATGAAAAATGTATACATATAATCATTAAAAAAATTAAACCGAGTAATAATTAGTACGGTTCGTTCATCTTTCCCATGCAGTTTGTACATCTCCTCAGGCAACTCAATCAAATCAGTTATATACTCTAATTAATGTCACTTGGAACCCATACACGTTTAATTTTTATTTGTTATCATAAGATAAATTGCAAAAGGCTTTATAATAGACATCTAATATGTGTTTTATTCTCCAACTTACTCCAAAATATGACCATTGTAATATAACTAATTTGTGATTCTTTTTATACAAAACACAAAACATAACATGTAAAAAAGTAAAGTATGTATCAATAACTATATTTGAAATGATCACTTCATATGCCATTACTTATAATATAAATGATGAATATGAATCGTGTGTATTATGGGCAATTTAAAAGCATTCCCATAATATGTAACTTTAAGCCCAAAACATGTATGAAACCAAAACTATATACACGTGAATGTGTGGTTGAGCCAAAAATATAGTGAGTAAGTGTGTAGAAAACTTTGGGTTTCAAATAAACTAATTGCAACAATAAGAATAGGGTACTTAACTACACAAATACATTACATATAACTAATTATCTAAAACTAATACTTAAAAAAAAAAAAAAAAAAAAAAAAAAAAAAAAAAAAAAAAAAAAAAAAACCCTACTATGAGCTTCTCAAAAAGCAACAAACAACATATGACGCAATCTTTACAACACATTGATATAAATTAAACCTTCTGCACATTTCATATAAGTGATTATATAAAACTTATATTACAAACATTGACGCAAAATTGATAAAAAGTATATAAACATTTGCACAAACATGACGTACAAAACACGTAGAAATTCAACCAATGACCCAGCCGGTGCATCGCACGGGTTCGTAAGGCCTCGTTAGAGAAAATTTTAAAAGTAGCTCAATTGCTTAAAGTGCATTAATAATCTAGCAAAAAATAAATCATTTCTTAAAAGGATTTTTTTAACTTGTGTCCTATGAGCACAATTTAAGCACACCAAAGATATTCAGGGACTTACGAAAATGACTCACGGACCCACATAAAAGTACAAAAAATTGTACATTTGTGGGGTCTCTGAGTTGCACTTAAAAATTGCTAAAACTGATATTTTACATTTAATACTCGTTTGTGTTGTTTTAATATGTTATATTTAAGTTTATTCTCGTTGTTTCAAATATTTTCGAGATAAAATTATCCGAAATTAGTATAAACGAAAGCAAACCTATAAATGAATACCATAATAGTTGAGTGACCTCCTAAGACATAATTCCAAATATGATTTATATTCTTATTCCTAACTAAGGCAATTGGTGTTAATTTCATCTCAAACACCTAAACACGTACAAGTATTGCATGTTTAGAGCAAGGGTATGGTAACGCATGCCTGCGTTAAACCATCACTTCGCCTGCGTTAAAGTTGCGTGAACCATACCGAGGAGCCACGTTAACGCTGCGTTAAAGGACCACGTTAAACCTTTAACGCAGCGTTAAGGGTGATTTCGTAAAAAAAAAAAAAAAAAAACACTTTTACCCCCTAAAGTACTTAAACTAACTGTTGGATTTCAAAATAAAAATTTACAACTTTGGCCCTCCAACGTTTATAAATAGCTAGTTCCTTAAAAAAAAATATATATTTTTTCAAAACATTTTTTCCACCACTATAAATAATCAATTAACACACAATTTTTTTTCACACTTCCACAACTCAAACTCAAATTTATATACTTTCTCTCTAAAAAAAAAAAAAAAAAAAAAAAAAAAAAAAAAAAAAAAAAAAAAAAAACCCCTTGTACATTCACAATGGATCCGAATCAAAGTCACGAAGAATTTTGGAACTGGTCAGATGTAGATGACGAAACTGACTTTCAGTTTATGATAGCCGCGTATGAATATCAACAACAGTTGGAACAAATAGCAGCTCAACCTCGCATGTAACGTAATCCGATCTATCGTGAACGTGAGCTTGCTGAAGAACGTTTGCGTAACGACTATTTCAATCACGGTTGTAAGTATCCGCACTGAAATTTTTGAATAAGATTTCGTATGAGCCAGAAACTATTTCTACAAATAGTCGAAGGTATTAAATCTTATACTTCCGATTTTCTTTCGGATCATTTTAAATTCTTTAGTCAATCACCCTGATTGCGTGGTTTTGTAACCTTACAACAGGTTTTACCTCTCGAGGGATCTCAAGAGGCTTAAAACCCCACCAGGCAGTGTACCTGACCGATGTAGTATAGTGTAGTGGTAAGTACGGGGGATTGATCGTTCTCCACAGGGAATAGTGTTCGTTAGGTATGAAAGGCTACTCTAATTAGGTCTAAGGGTTGAGGAAGATTCTTTTTATGTTTTTATAATTTTATGAAAGCAAGTAAAATCTCGGGTTTGAAGGAGTGGGCGGAATTAGTTGCTAGTCAACTAACCCAAATGACTACGAATGCAAATAAAATAAAATAACAAAAATGAAAAGTGGTGAGAAACTTATGTGTAGAGAAATGTGTTTACTTAGATTTCCTTACTCCCTAACTATCTTTTACCGGTTAATTAGTGTGTATTAGTTGCGTGGATGACGGGTGTATTCCTTAATACCATTCGTGGGGTGGCGTACTTACTTCCCCAAACTCTACAAGCTCCTACTTCACTCCTATGTCGAGCCGGCTAGGAAGCTCCTAACATGGGATCACTAGAATTCGCTTGTGCATTAAATACAACCATAAAAACCTTTAGTACGCGTTTGGTTCATGTTTCTTAAGACGTTCAAGCAAGTTACCGAATAGGAAGTTAGCCAGTTTTCTTAAGCCTAACATAGATAAACAATCATCCAATACAACTAACAACACACTAACAACCAATAATCAATAGCTAAGTTTCATTAGATCTAAGCAAACACAAGATAAAATTAGCCTAACATGTTAAACAAAAGACAAGCATAAGATAGAATCAAACAACACATAAACATATTGAATGATTAATTGATAACTTATCTTTCAATGAAACATGGAAGATCTCAAGGCAAAAAGCCCTGAAAAAGTAGCTAAAATCGTCTTAGGGTTTTATCCCAAAATTCCACACACTAAGCTCTCTTTTATGACAAAAGATTAGAAAACTATATATAGATTTTTGGATCTGACGGCGTCACCTTATGCATTGTGACGCCGTCACCTCGCCGCTTTTAGGGTTCCCGGGTGACCTTCTTGACGCCGTCCCTCTTTAGCTCTTCAAAAATCCATTCTGGCTTATCAAGGCTTGACGCCGTCTAACCCTGAACGTGACGCCGTCCCCTTATGATTTAAGCCGTGACGCCCTTGATTTAGTTAAAGCGTGACGCCGTCAGAATTCTCATGCTAACTCACTGGCCCGTCATGAGTAAATTTCACATCCAACTTTTCTTGCCAAGGCATGACGCCGTCCCATGTTAATTGTGACGCCGTCAAGAGTAACTTTTAGCCGATTCTTGAGACTTTGTCGTTTTCTTCACTTTAATGCTCCAAAAACGTCCAAAATGCTTCCTTTTCCAGATTTCTTCTCCAAAGTACCTAAAATGACAAAAGAAACGATTTAGGGCAATATTTGATCAAATAAATACGATTTCGGGCTTAAATGACCCCTTAAAAGCGGTACACTTTTCGCCTCATCAAATACCCTTACACTTGAGATTTGCTTGTCCTCAAGCAAATGCGCTTTTATTCTAATCAAAATACAAGTTAGGGGTCATTTAATGCTAACATAAAAGTAATTACAACAAATAATCGTTCCACTTCAATCATAATAAGCACG
Organism: Artemisia tridentata subsp. tridentata; assembly: GCA_021014915.2. Taxonomy (NCBI): domain Eukaryota; kingdom Viridiplantae; phylum Streptophyta; class Magnoliopsida; order Asterales; family Asteraceae; genus Artemisia; species Artemisia tridentata. The sequence goes on from CP139505.1 coordinate 253,198,748, forward strand.
GAGATTATATACTAGCACCTCACAAATAGTGTTTAGATACTCACATCTCTCAAATGTCATCAAAATAAATCTCATAAATGAAAACGGAAAATATCTCTCACTACCTGTCATAGCAAATAGATTACCATAGGCTTGGGAAAGGATCGAAAACCTCCTCCACTAGGCGTAAGCACCTAAGATAAACTATCAAAGAGGGCTTTTAAATGGGTTATAACGTTAGGTGTAGGGAAAAGGAAAACACGGTTTTGTTGGATACGGGATATTTTACTGGTGGCGAGTTAAAGATCTTGATCAATTACATGTACTATACAATGTTGCTAAGCCAAGACTAGACTCGATCTTAAGCTAAAAACGAAATAACAAAATAACAAAAATATAAAACAAACATAAAATGAAACGGGATGGTAGTCCGTATGTTTTTTATACTTTTCTTTTTCTCATTTTTTTTTTTTTTTTTTTTTTTTTTTTTTTTTTTTTTTTTTTGCATACACTTTTGCCCTACCATCCAAAATAATACATCATAGGGGCATTGCATCCCCCTTACACTTGAATTTTTACATAACTTTACAATTAACTATTCTAATGACTCGAATTAAGATAATTGAAAAACTTGGAGTACTTTTAAAATATTTAGCACATATGGGGGTAATAAATGATGTTCTTCCCCATTACTCCATTATACTAGTACTTTACCCATGAGTCCCAATCGTCCCAAAACAATATGTACAAGGATATGACTCGACTTAGCAACCATGTAATCAACTAGATAATTAACTTGGGTTTAAACAAATGTTGTCACAATAATGCACTAAAGATGAGTGCATACAAGGTAGGCTAAGGCGATTTGGGTGTACATTTTAGTGGGGTGTAACAAATTCTTCCTTTAAGTAAAATGCTTAAAGGTCAAAACGAAAAGATAGGCTCTGAGGGGTGTACTAGGGGTATCGTGTACTAAAAATGAGTACAACGCAAAGGGTGTGGGAGAATTACTTGACCAATGTAGCCAACGTAATTATAACAAAATCACAGGTGTAAAACAATGGGTTAATCCTAATGCCTCTTATCATGTAGTAAATCTAACTACACGAATGTAGTCTCACTTGTGGCCTCGGAATGGTCCTAACGCAAGTTCTAGAATCTAAGTGCTACCGGTACACACATCATAGCATAAATGCTTTTCCTACCAATTCTAGGGGCGAACCTCACATATTTGGGGGTGGAAAATTTTTTAGTGGTACGGTTTTTTGTGCTAGTCATATAACTCCTATCCGTGAGACGCTCATTAAGATCAAAGTTTCACTCCTATATGTTGTAAAAAATTTTAAATTTGGCACTAAAATTACCTTAACAAGTATTTCTCTCAGTTTTATTACACATCTACCATCAAACAAACAAAAATCAAGCGCAATTGTATTCTCTAAAATCGTACTTTTACCCTCCCCTTACACTTAAGATGAACATTGTCCCCAATGTTCAAATAACAAGATGTAAAAGCATAAAGTAAAAGAATGAAATCAAATACTCCCCTGATTCGCTCGTTGGATAGTGAAATCACACGGTTAAATCTTCCTCCAAAGAGAATGTTGAAGCTCCATGACTAATGCATCGCCATAAGCTTGATTCCATAAACATCTCCTTGTCCAAAATAACCTGTTAAACCTGAGAAAACAAACACGAAAACCTGCATAACATCGGCGGGATAAAATCTATATATAAGGATATAATGCTTGTGGAATGATAATTTTGCAGATTCCTGGAGATTATAAGTTGGAGATTTTAATAAAAACTTTTTATGAAAACAAAACTTTCAAAAATTTCTGGAAATTAAATCTGACGCCGTCAGGTTATAACCCCTGACGCCGTCAGAAATGACCTGACAAAAATTTTCATTTTAAGTTTCCGGAAAATTTCTGGAAAAACCTTTACCTTACTTCCTGGAAATCCTGCAAAACATCATTATGACTCGATACAAGCATTTGACTCAAACAAACACGAATATGTATGCTAATTTATTATTATTACGATTCATGTTCATATGTGTTCTAATAAACCGATTTAGATTTCCCTTACACTTATCTTTTGCAAAATACCTTTATATGTAGTTAAGACGAAGTTAAAAACAACATAAAGCATTTTCACAAATTACTTTTGAACATGAATCAATACTAATAAAAATTAAACACAAATATGGAAACAAATAAAATCAAACAAACAAATAAATAAACACACAAAGCAAATAAAGCAAATAAAGCTTGGGTTGCCTCCCAAGAAGCGCTTTTCTTTATTAACGAGTCTTGTAGCTAGACTCAAAGTCACGGGGTCTACGTGACTTCTTCATCGAAAGTTATGTCTTCCTCATTGATCATTTCATTACCATTCTCATGATAATGCTTGACTCGTTGAATATTCACAGTGAATTCTCTATCCTCGTCGTCAATTAATACAACGGCTCCGGTTTTAGAGGAGCTCCTGACGGTAAAAGGTCCATACCATCTAGATTTAAGTTTCCTAGGAAATAGCCTTAAGCGAGAATTATATAATAAGACCTTGTCTCCTTCTGAAAACTCCTTGGGTCTCTTAATCCGTTGGTCATGCCATCTTTTCGCCCTCTCTTTGTATGTGATGGAAGATTCATAAGCCTCTAATCTCAACTCATCAAGCTCTTGGAGCTGTAAGAATCTATTTGTTCCCGCAACTGTATAATCCAAATTACAAGCCTTAAGTGCCCAATATGCTTTGTGTTCCAGTTCTACTGGAAGGTGGCATGCCTTGCCATATACCATACGGAACGGGGTTGTCCCGATTGGTGTCTTATAGGCGGTTCGAAATGCCCACAAAGCCTCGTCGAGCTTAAAAGACCAATCTTTTCTGTTTTGATTAACCGTTTTCTCTAAAATTCTCTTTATGGCTCTATTAGTGTTCTCGACTTGACCGTTTGTTTGAGGATGGTAAGCGGTGGAGAATCGGTGAGAGACTCCATATCTTTTCATGACTTTCTCCATTTGTGAATTGCAAAAATGGGTTCCCCTGTCACTAATAAGAGCCTTCGGAATTCCGAACCTAGCGAACAATTTCTTTAAGAAATGAATGACTACCCTAGCGTCGTTAGTCCTAAGGGCTTGTGCTTCCACCCATTTCAAAACATAATCAATGGCCACCAAGATGTATTCATTCCCTCCAGAAGATGGGAATGGTCCCATGAAATCAATTCCCCAGACATCAAAAACCTCACAAACTTGTATATAATTCTGTGGGGCTTCATCCCTCCTAGAGATATTCCCAGCTCTTTGACATGCGTCACAAGTTTGTATCATTCCCTTCACATCACGAAATATTGTAGGCCAATAGAATCCCGCGTCGAAGACCTTTCGTGCAGTAGTGCTTATTCCGTGATGTCCTCCAGATGGACCTGCGTGACACTCTTTCATAATTCTGACAGCCTCTCTTTCCGAAACACAACGCCTGATTACCTGATCTGGACATCTTCGAAATAAGAAGGGTTCATCCCAAAAGTAGTACTTTAATTGATTAAAGAACTTCCTTTTTTCATGCCTGCTCATATGCTCAGGGATGACTCTACTTGCCAGGTAGTTAGCATAATCCGCATACCAAGGTTCAGAATCATTTATTAACATGAGCTGCTCTTCAGGAAATGTTTCCCGAATCTCACTCTTGTCAGATTCAGCGAGGCTGGGGTTTTCGAGACGAGAGAGATGATCAGCCGCAAGATTCTCTGCTCCTTTCTTATCACGAATTTCAACATCGAACTCTTGCAATAGTAGGATCCAACGAAGTAACCGTGGTTTAGCATCCTGTTTAGCGAAAAGATATCGAATAGCTGAATGATCCGTAAAAACAACCGTTTTAGAAAGGACAAGATACTGACGAAATTTATCAAAAGCGAATACCACGGCTAGTAATTCCTTTTCAGTGGTAGTGTAGTTTTCTTGAGCAGGATTCATGGTTTTGCTAGCGTAGTGTATTGGCTGAAAGTGTTTGTTAAGCCTTTGGCCTAATACTGCTCCAACAGCATAATCACTAGCATCGCACATGATTTCAAAGGGTAACTCCCAGTTAGGGGTAACCATAATTGGAGCTTGGGTAAGTTCCTGCTTCAATAGATCGAATGCGTCCTTGCACTCTTGAGAGAAGTCGAACGGGGCATCCTTCATGAGTAACTGAGTCATTGGTTTGGCTACCTTTGAGAAATCCTTAATGAATCTCCTATAGAAGCCAGCATGACCCAAAAAACTACGGATTGCCTTGACAGTTGTTGGATAGGGAAGTTTGGATATAGCTTCAATTTTTGCCCGGTCTACTTCGATTCCACTTCCTGAAATTTTGTGCCCCAGCACAATCCCTTCCTTTACCATAAAGTGGCACTTTTCCCAGTTTAGTACCAAGTTGGTCTCCTCACAACGTTTGAGCATTTTCTCAAGGTTAGCAAGACAGCGATCAAAAGAGTTCCCAAAGACTGAAAAATCATCCATAAAGACCTCCATGCTGTCTTCCATTAACTCATGGAAGATTGCCGTCATGCAGCGCTGGAAAGTGGCGGGGGCGTTACATAGTCCAAAGGGCATTCGCTTGTAGGCGAAGGTGCCATAAGGGCATGTAAACGTGGTCTTTTCTTGGTCCTCAGGAGCGATAGGGATTTGGAAATACCCTGAGAACCCATCTAGGAAGCAGTAGTACTCATGCCCTGCTAACCTTTCCAACATCTGGTCGATAAATGGGAGAGGGAAATGATCTTTTCGGGTTGCATCATTCAACTTCCTATAATCGATGCACACACGCCATCCAGTTACTGTTCGTTGAGGTACTAACTCATCCTTATCGTTCTTCACCACCGTCATTCCTCCCTTTTTTGGTACAACCTGTACAGGACTTACCCATGGACTGTCCGAAATCGGGTAAATTAGTCCTGCATCTAGGAGCTTAATGACTTCCTTCTTTACGACTTCCTTTATGTTGGGATTTACTCGCCTTTGAGGTTGCACGCTGGGTTTATAATCCTCCTCCATGAGGATTTTATGTGTACAAAAGGTAGAGTCAATACCCTTGATATCGGCTACACTCCATGCTATAACTCCTTTATATTTTTTTAAAACTCCTAAGAGTTGATCCTTTTGTTCACTTTTCAAAGAAGAGCTTATGATTACCGGAAGTTGATCTTCCCCTTGGAGGAAAGCATATTCAAGGTTGGTTGGGAGTTCCTTGAGTTCTACCGCAGGTGGCTCGATGATGGAAGGTTTAAGTTTATTCTCGGGTTTACGAAGCTCAAGCTGTTCGATTTCTTGTTTGGGATAGAAGGAGACTGCATTCACATCCATAGCCTTCTCCTCCTCTAAGATGGGTAAGAAAGCTTCATCTCGCAACCAACCGGCTTCCACCTGTTCATCTACACAATTATCAATCTCGTCGGATAGTTCATCGATTTCTTCGATGAAATACAGTTGATTATCTGCTTCGAGAGAAAGATTCATTGTGTCCTTGATGTCGAAGGTTAAGCTATCGGCCCCCACTCGTAAGGTTAGTTTGCCGTCATGAACATCAATAACAGCACGAGAAGTTGCAAGGAAGGGTCTTCCTAGAATGATGGGCACAAGATCATCTTCTTCCATTTCTAGGATGACGAAGTCAACTGGAAATTTAAACTTCCCAACCTTAACCAGCACATTCTCGCATATTCCTAAGGGTATTTGACTGATCTATCGGCCAGTTGGATGCTCATACGGGTTGGTTTCAACCCAGAATACCCTAGCTTGAGGAACAGGGAGTGCGGCATAAGATTGATGCTTGCTCCTAAGTCGGCTAAAGCATTTTTGACTGAAAGAGATCCAATTGAACAGGGCAAGGTGAAACTACCTGGGTCGTCCACCTTCTTTGGTAGCCCTCGTTGGGTCACCACAGAACATTCTTCTCCTAAGGTTACAAGACCCTCGAGTCCTTTCCTGTTGGTGAGCAGCCTCTTGAAGTATGTACTATATTTGGGCATATGATAACACGCATCAAGAAGGGGTATGGTGACGACCGAATTCTTCAAATATGACAGGAATCTTTTATTATCATTTTCGACCTTTTGATTCTTGAGGCGAGATGGGTATGGGACTTTAAGGGGCTGTTTAGCAGGAGCATGTGGGGATGGAGTTACCGGAGGGGTTTGCTCGGGGTTTTCGTCGTTCACATTATCATTCTCCTCATGAGGGGTGTTGGGTTTCATGGCGTTAGATGGTTGAGCTGGGTAGGGTGGATCCTTAGTAGTTGTTCCAGCACGAGTGGTGATGGCGAGTAAAGGATCTCTTTGTGGTTCGCCAAGGCCGTCGAGAGTGGCGTTGAGTTCTGCGAATTTGGCCTTCACGTTGGTTTGTTGGCTATTGATAAAGTCGTCAAGACCATTTAGTTGCAGATTCTTTTCAAACGTGAAATGCCCGAGACCATCCTCAAGAGTGCTCCTAACCTGATAGTCAGGATATTCTCCTCCTCCCTCTTCTCTCACAAGATTTCCCCAAGGGGTGAAATCATTGTTTTGGTAGAAAGTTAAGAGCGAAGGATCATCGAAGATGTCGTGGCTTGACAAGCATGCTTGTTCGGTGGTGGTATCATCCTCGCATTCCTCTACTTCATGCGGGCCACCACATTGATCACAGATCAAGTATGGGTTTGATAACCGCTTAGTGGGTTGCGACTTGTCTAGATAAGATACCTGATCATTCAATCTACTCACCCGGCTAGCAAAAGGAGGCTCTTTCATGATCTTGGAAACGCTCATGATCATGTCGGGTTCATCCCAGGTATCGTCTTGATCATTCGCGTATTCCTCAATTCTATTCCATCCTTCCTCAACGCTTAGTTTGGCTATTTTTCCTTTTGATGAATTATTAATGCCCAATTGGTCGTTTTTGGAGACACTGTCATAAAAGATTTGGACAAGAAGCCAGAGTTCAATGCCATGATGAGGGACCTGTCTAATTAGATCCTTAAATCTAGCCCAAGATTTGTGAATAGGTTCTGCTGGTCCAACATGGAAGCGGAGGATTTCGTCTCTCAACCTTGAAGTTCTTCCTATGGGAAAGAATTTCTCATAGAATTTTGAGATAAGCTGTTCCCATGTGAAGATGGATTCAGAAGGAAGTTGGTTATACCAGTCTCCGGCTCTTTCATGAAGGGTAAGGGGAAAGAATCGCAACCGGGAGGTATCTCTAGTGGCTCCGTCCGTGTGGAGGGTATCCACTATTTTCAGGAAGTCCTTGATGTGTTGGATTGGATCTTCAGTTTTCAATCCGTGAAACTTGCATACACTTTGGACCAGCCAAATATCAGTTGCACGCAAGACCCCATCCGTGTGTTCATTTGGAAAAACGATAGCATTGGAGAAACCACGAGGGGTGGGAGAAGAGTAGTCCTTGAGACATTTGGGGATTGGGATTTCGGGAACTTCCATATCGTGATTGGGTTGAGGGCTAGGAGGTGTAGAATGATGATTGGATTCTTCCTCGGAGAGGGCATCATCAAAATTGATCGTGGATGGTTCAGCCGCTTGGTGGAATCGCCTTAATTTATGCATTTCCCTTTCGGGTTCAGCATAGGGTGTGGCAAGAGTCTTTATCGAGCTTCGGCTCCTAGTGATTCTAAGATTAGGGGGGTCATCATCCAGAATTAGGGAATATCCTCCTAAAGTGCGAGCTCTAGGAGGTGGTTGTGGTTGTTGTGGTGGTGGGTCGTGTGGGTTAAGGATATTACCATCTTCCATGATGTCGGATGGTATGGTTACGAACAAAGACACGAAGAAAATAGATAGACTAAAGAAAACCTAGAAAAATAAAATAAAAATCTCACTAGAAAGGAATCTAGTGAGTAGACCTAATAGAAATAAAAATTCAACCTAAACAATAACTATTCCCCGGCAGCGGCGCCAAAAACTTGATTGCGTGGTTTTGTAACCTTACAACAGGTTTTACCTCTCGAGGGATCTCAAGAGGCTTACAACCCCACCAGGCAGTGTACCTGACCGATGTAGTATAGTGTAGTGGTAAGTACGGGGGATTGATCGTTCTCCACAGGGAATAGTGTTCGTTAGGTATGAAAGGCTACTCTAATTAGGTCTAAGGGTTGAGGAAGATTCTTTTTATGTTTTTATAATTTTATGAAAGCAAGTAAAATCTCGGGTTTGAAGGAGTGGGCGGAATTAGTTGCTAGTCAACTAACCCAAATGACTACGAATGCAAATAAAATAAAATAACAAAAATGAAAAGTGGTGAGAAACTTATGTGTAGAGAAATGTGTTTACTTAGATTTCCTTACTCCCTAACTATCTTTTACCGGTTAATTAGTGTGTATTAGTTGCGTGGATGACGGGTGTATTCCTTAATACCATTCGTGGGGTGGCGTACTTACTTCCCCAAACTCTACAAGCTCCTACTTCACTCCTATGTCGAGCCGGCTAGGAAGCTCCTAACATGGGATCACTAGAATTCGCTTGTGCATTAAATACAACCATAAAAACCTTTAGTACGCGTTTGGTTCATGTTTCTTAAGACGTTCAAGCAAGTTACCGAATAGGAAGTTAGCCAGTTTTCTTAAGCCTAACATAGATAAACAATCATCCAATACAACTAACAACACACTAACAACCAATAATCAATAGCTAAGTTTCATTAGATCTAAGCAAACACAAGATAAAATTAGCCTAACATGTTAAACAAAAGACAAGCATAAGATAGAATCAAACAACACATAAACATATTGAATGATTAATTGATAACTTATCTTTCAATGAAACATGGAAGATCTCAAGGCAAAAAGCCCTGAAAAAGTAGCTAAAATCGTCTTAGGGTTTTATCCCAAAATTCCACACACTAAGCTCTCTTTTATGACAAAAGATTAGAAAACTATATATAGATTTTTGGATCTGACGGCGTCACCTTATGCATTGTGACGCCGTCACCTCGCCGCTTTTAGGGTTCCCGGGTGACCTTCTTGACGCCGTCCCTCTTTAGCTCTTCAAAAATCCATTCTGGCTTATCAAGGCTTGACGCCGTCTAACCCTGAACGTGACGCCGTCCCCTTATGATTTAAGCCGTGACGCCCTTGATTTAGTTAAAGCGTGACGCCGTCAGAATTCTCATGCTAACTCACTGGCCCGTCATGAGTAAATTTCACATCCAACTTTTCTTGCCAAGGCATGACGCCGTCCCATGTTAATTGTGACGCCGTCAAGAGTAACTTTTAGCCGATTCTTGAGACTTTGTCGTTTTCTTCACTTTAATGCTCCAAAAACGTCCAAAATGCTTCCTTTTCCAGATTTCTTCTCCAAAGTACCTAAAATGACAAAAGAAACGATTTAGGGCAATATTTGATCAAATAAATACGATTTCGGGCTTAAATGACCCCTTAAAAGCGGTACACTTTTCGCCTCATCACACCCGATTGTACGGGTCTAATGAGTATAAGTGTTCTAATGAAGTGTATATTTGCCATACGCCAATTGGTGTACGGCACCGCACCCAATGCGTTTGATGAATATTTGCAAATGGGTGAACATACTTCACGTGATTGTCTTGATAATTTTAACAAGTGTGTTATTGATTTGTTTATGTCGGAATATTTAAGAAAACCAACATGGTCCGACATTCAAAGTATTTATGAAAGACATGAGGGGTGGCATGGTTTTCCGGGAATGCTTGGTAGCATTGATTGCATGTATTGGGAGTGGAAAAATAGTCCGGTGGCTTGGCAAGGGCAATTTGGTAGGGGTGATAAAAAATACCCAACAATAATGCTTGAAGCAGTTGCTTAGCAAGATTTATGGATTTGACATACATTTTTCGCGGTGGCGGGGGCGAATAACGATATTAATGTTTTAGATAACTCTCCGTTATTCGACGACATTCTTAATGACGTCGCCCCTGTAGCACCTTATATGGTTAATGGAACCATGTATGAACTGGGATATTGCTTAGCTGACGGAATTTACCCACAGTGGGTTACTTTCGTCAAATTCTTCTCGGCAACAACTGACGATAAACATGGTTATTTTAAAAGAAAACAAGAAAGTGCACGAAAGGATGTCGAACGTGCTTTTGGTGTGCTTCAAGGACGTTGGGGTATACTATAACAACCGGCACGTCAAATGAAAATTGTCAAGATACGTAGAATCATGTATTCTTGCATTATTTTACATAATATGATTTTAAAAGATCAAAAGTTTGCACTACGTGAGTATGGCGAAATGTGGGTGGATCCGTCACCACGTATGAGAAAAGACAAGTGGATCGATAAATGTGATGTCCAACGTCGAAAGGCAAAAGAAATACGCGACAGAGAAACGCATAGTCGACTCCAACTAAACCTTATGGAGCATCTTTGGCAGAAACAACTTCAACGACAACAACAAGAAGATTCCGAAGACGATGAATAAGTATTTGTTTCTTATTATAATGTTTAATATTTAATGTTATGTAATGTTTAATATTCGTATTGTAATGTTTAATATTTAATGTTATGTTAGTTATTAAATGAAGTATTAGTTTTAGTTTAGGGGTTGAATTTGAAAATAGTTGAGTTATTATAAGGGGTGTTTTTTTTGAGTTGAAGGTGAAAATATTAAAGCTAATGTGGCACTGACATGGCAGTGTGTGAAACTTTAATCCAGTGTTACCATACCCCTTGCTCTTACCATAACAGATTTGTGCGCTTATTACAAAGTCTGTCCCAAAAGAAAAATAAGTGGAGACGCGTTAAATAGCAAATTAAATAGCAAATGAAATTATGTAAAACTAGACGTACTCGTGTATACGGGACTTTATAGTGGCAAATAATTATAGTTAAGATATTTTGATAAGTGATTTGAGTAACGTTTATGCATACAACGTAAAATAATCAAAATGTGCCTGTAAATTTTTTAACATGTGATAATTCAAATGAAAATGAAACATGACAACAATTAGTTGAAATATTTATTGTTTTCTACAATAAAAGTTTCCTAGTTTTTTTTTACAAGTGATGTGTTATATATATAGTTGAAATGATAAGTATATATAGTATGTATTAAATGTGATTGATAAACCTTTTAGTGATAGTTATAAAGTAACATATTCAAAAATAACTCAAAACTATTTTTTGTAATAAAGTAATAATAAAAGAAAATTTTATGCATAACACATTGCTTAATTTTAAGTTTTTTAAATTTAAAAGAAAAAATATTCAATTTTTATATGTAGTATAAATAGACCAACCGTGTATTTATTTTGTTAATACCAATTTTGACTCAATAAGTGAATAACTAAATCAATCAAATGTTAAAAAGCGAATTGTTTTTCAAATTTGTAATTTTGTTCTTTAAAATGCCAAAAAAAAAGTATAGTTTATTACTCGTATTTTAGAGCATTAAAGAGAATAGAAAAGTCAAAAGTTGACTACATCCTCCTGGCCTTTTAATTTACATGTTTCCTTTTTCTTTTTTTCATAATAAGAGCATCCACTATTTTAAAGGTTTATAGTTTTATTATAATATTAATTAACAAACTTTGAATCTATCATCAATATATATAAACCTCATAAAGTTTTATAAAAATTATACATAATTCAAATGCATTAAATTATGAAGATATTTAATATTCTACTAGATCTATTCATTATAAACCTATCTTCATTATGGTTTACAAGTTTTTAGACCTATTTATCATTTTATAAACTTTTTTATAAACTACTATAGAGGATACCCTAAGGTTTATTAACGAAACTTTTGAGATAAAAGGTACTCTTATAATTTAAGGAACCTGTACTTCGTGAAATTTTCATTATAACAGTAAGATATTATTTAATATACATTAGATCACATTTTCGTCTCAATATTTGAGCTTGAAATTAAAATATATAAGGTTTGATACATAGTAGTACATTGACTAGAAATTCAAAATGTGTATAATTACTTAATTTTCATTGAGAAATTGACAGGTTTTCAAAAAATTGGAGATCTCAAAACATAAATACTTTAAGGATTTTATATTCTATATGAATGAAAAACTAAATTTGAATTAGAAAAAATTACATGTTTGGTCCTTGTGGTTTGCTCAGATTTCATGTTTAGTTTCTAAGTCGTTTTAATTACACTAGAGATACCTACTTTTGAAACCTTGCACTCATTTAGTCCCTATTTTGGATAGGCCGTTAGTTTGACCGTTAAGTGTTTAAATAATATTTGCCCGTTCGCCCCTCCGTTAATATTTTTTGCACTGTTAGTCCTCATTTTATAAAATGAATTAAAAAGGGCATAATAGGCTCGAACTCGGGTCAAGTTGCCCAAAAACCAACGCCACAACCACTGGACTAAGCGTCTAGTGCTGTAATTATATCAAAACAAATTATATTTAACCTTTTTTTGGCTCAAACTCGTTTTTATCCGTTTTCGTTTGTTTTTATACGTTTTCGTCTCTTTTTTTTTTTTTTTTTTTTTTTTTTTTTTTTTTTTTTTTTTTTTTACGTTTTCATACGTTTCCATTCATTTTTTTTACATTTTAGTATGTTTTTACGTTTTTGCCCTTTTTTTACGTTCTCGTCTGTTTTTTACGTTTTTGTCCATTTTTTTACGTTTTTATACGTTTTCATATGTTTTCGTCTGTTTTTATATGTTTTCGTCCGTTTTTATACGTTTTCGTCCGTTTTTATACGTTTTCAACCATTTTTATATGTTCCTGTTCATTTTTTATATTTTTGTCCGTTTTTTTTTACGTTTTCGTCCATTTTTTTTTACGTTTTCCTTAGTTTTTATACGTTTTTGTATGTTTTTTTACGTTTTCTCCCTTTTTATACGTTTTCGTATGTTTTTTTTAGTTTTTGTTCGAAAATGTATAACAACGAACGAAAATGTATAAAAAAACAGAAGAAAACATGTAAAAACGAACAAAAATGTATAACAACGGTCAAAAACGTAAAAGAAAACAGACGAAAACGTTTAAAAATAGCCAAAAACGTATAAAAACTAAAAAAAGCAGACAAAAACGTATAAAAACGGATGAAAACGTAAAAAACGGACAAAAACGTAAAAAAAAAGTACGAAATGGACGAGAACGTAAAAAACGGAAAAAAAATTTAAAAAGACGGACGAAAACGTAAAAAAAACGGACGAGAACGTAAAAAAAGGGAAGAAAACATAAAAAAATGGACGAGAACGTAAAAAACGGACAAAAATGTAATAAAACGGATGAAAACGTATAAAAAGGTAAAAAAATCAAACGTAAACGTATAAAAATGGACAAAACGTAAAAAAATGACGAAAACGTTAAAAAAACAGGCGAAAACGTAAAAAAAATGGACAAAAACGTAAAAAAAGGGACGAAAACTTATAAAAACGTACGAAAATGTATAAAAACTGACGAAAACGGATAAAAACGAGTTTGAGCAAAAAAAATGTTAAATATAATTTATTTTGATATAATTACACCACTGGATGCTTAGTCCAGTGGTTGGGGCGTTGATTTTTGGGCAAGAAGACCCGATTTCGATCCATGCTGCCCTTTTTAATTCATTTTAAAAAATAAGGACTAACGGCGCAAAAAATATTAACGGAGGGACTAACGGGCAAATATTATTTAAACATTTAGCGGTCAAACTAACGGGCCATCCAAAATAGGGACTAAATGAGTGCAAGGTTTCAAAAATGGGTATCTCTGGTGTAATTAAAACGACTTAAGGACTGAACATGAAATCTGAGCAAACCACAGGGACCAAACGTGTAATTTTTTTCTTTGAATTATTCGAATCGACTTTTGGCCTAGTGAAGTGGTGAAAGTACAAAGTCTTTAATATGACTTTTCGCAAGTGGGTTATAAAATAAGAAAATGTTTAGAGAAAGAATATTATTAGAGGAGGCGGAGTGCCCGACGGGTTCATCAACGGGCTTGGCCATATCGGCGGTAACACCGCCCCTCCCTTGCCGGGCTGCCTTCAACGGTTTGGTGACCGGGTTGTGAAGCCTATGGTGAAGCCGTCGTGATAGATGTTACAGGGACCATTTGTGTAATTTTTTTTTCTTTATTGCTTTTTAAACAATACTAGCCTTGTAAATGTATATGGAAATGAAGAGGGTAACGGCGGTGGATATGATATTGCAGGTATATATATAAATATATAATATGTATGTATATATGTGAAGAAGACAAAGTCAAAGTCTAATATAATTTTTATTATATTTTTCATTTTAACCCCCTGAATTTTTACTTATTTACAAAATAATAATTTTACTTTTGAAACTTTTAGTTTTAAACCCTAATTTTTAATATTAAATATATATAGTTGATTTTTATTTTTAAAAAAATGTTGCAATGTTCCTTTTAAACATTTATGTACTTTTCTTTTTTAATTTTTAATGAAATGTTATGTGTTTTAGTTATAAATTGTGTAGTTTAATAGTTTAGGGGGAAAAAATAAAAAAAATTTGGAGGGCTGGAATCTCATGGGCGCGAGTGAAATTGGTTGGGAGGGCTGAATGGTTGAAATGAGTTGGCAGAATTTTATTGGTAAAATTTGGAAGGGCTGAAATTTTCAAAATCATGACTCCTCCTACCCTTATGTCAACTATTGAAAATATTAAAAAAAAGCTTTAGCTTTGTAAACGATTTTCAACATTTTACATCGCGTTAAATCATAAAACCATCTTCAATGGCGTTTTACAAATTTGGAGGACAAAAATCATCTTTTAGCGACATTCTTCCTCCATAAATTATTTTTCTCTAACCAATTTTTTTTTGGAAAGCAACATAACATTAAGAACCTGAAATGAAGTTAAATCTAACCAATTACTCAATCTATCTATCTATTTATTCTAATAAAGTGAAGTTCTGTACCACCCTTTAAAGTACCCTTTACAATCAATGGGCTGATGTGTCTCGATGGAGAGGGCATCATTATTTTTAGTAAAGTACAATCGTGCAAATGCCTGGGTTAAGACTTCTTCTATACACACTACTCTCTACATTGATGACATTCAATGTAATCAGTTACAATCAATCAATTTATTCTTGAAACAAATCATCCAAAAAAATAAACATTGGATTTGTTCAAACCAATACTTTCCAATATGATTTATCCTGTCCAAGAATATTGAAACAGTCGCTATCTTTTGAATTTTTGTTGCTGTCCATGCTTTGAAATTGGTAATGATCTTGATGCTACATATATATTATTTTTGGCTCAGATCTGCATATACCAATTCCTAAAATTTGCAAGTAATTTTTTTTTAATTATTATTTTTGAAATTAATTTAGTGAAGTTTCAATACCTTTTAAACTTTATATTGTTTCATTCAAAGTTTTTTTTAATCTATAGCATTGATTAGTAATTTTTAATTATATGATTATATGATCAAAACATTAAAAAAATTAATTGGGGGAAACTGTTTTTTTAAGATGATTAAAACATATTTAAATGAATTCAACATTTAAATGTATTATAGATAAACTTTGAGTATGTTTTTTTAATTCTGTGAATTTTTGGAGATAATTTTGTATTTGACTTTCAAAGATGTTTTTGGGAGGAAGAATATTAGTAACATTAATCATGGAAATCAATCAAATTATTAAAAACCTTATAATATATCTTTGCACTAATTTTAGGAAGTTTCATACTATAAAATGAAGGAGGCCTTTTTGCTAAATGTGCACACCAAAATTCCTCAGTTCACTGCTCAATATCAAATAAAACAACAATGTCTGCATTTGTTTCTGGGTACATCAATGATCTGTCCGCGGTTAAGGACAAAATCAAACTACGAGTGCGCATTCTACATACCTGGATGCAGCCTGTTTTTAGCAAGCCACATATCTCCAACATGGAGATGATTGTAGTGGATGAACAGGCAAGTAATCATTTTATGTTTGGTCCTTTATAATGTTAATGAAATTGCTTGAAATTCCTGGTTCTTTATAATGTTCCTATTTTATAGTGTCGTACACAATATCAAAACCTTTTATATGCCAGAATACAAGGATGCAAGCAACGGTGAGGATGGCTTTGGTGAATGGGTTCAAACACCAACTAGAAGAGGGCAATGCAGTAACACTTCAACGGTATAGTCTTGGGGAGATTCAACCTAAGTGTGGAAAACTAGAAGGGGGGTTGAATAGTTTTACGTCTTTTTAAATTTTATTTTGATAACTTTTGTTTACTTTTAAAAACTTCGATTCGATATTATGTGACTTCAATTCTTAAACAATATGAACAAGTATAGATAAATATAAGTAAGTAATGCAAGTAAAGTAAAGTAAATCAAATGAAAGATAGAGATGGAAAGATCTAACCGAGACACAATAGATTTATAGTGGTTCGGCTACAAGGTCACCTTCCTTGCCCTACTCCACTCCCCGAGCACCTAACTCGAGAGTTTTCTTCACTATGTCAACAAGCTCCCTTATGGCGGAGAAAACCTTACACAACTTTAGCTTACATCGGCTTAACGACACAAAGCTAGATGTCGGGTTCTAATCGTAGCTAGAACCAATCTCACAACTTGTACACAACTTAATCACACCTTCTTCACAACTTCTTCTTCACGACTTCTTCTTCATGACTACTTCACGACTTCTTCTTCACGACTACTTCCTCACGACTACTTCTTCAAGACTACTTCACGACTTATTCACAACTTCTTCACAACTTATATACTACGGCTTCACACCTTCTTCACAACTTATCACAACCTATGTACACTTCTACTTCTTCACACCTTCACTACTTACACACCTTAACTACACAACTTCACTACTTACACACTAACCTATCCCAAATAATTATACACACAACTATCTAACAAATATACAACTTATATACAAATGAATGATGACACACACAACTTAGATAGCTAAGTTGCAATACTTCTTCTCTAGATGTTGAAGGAGTATTCTTCTTTTGCACTTGAATGTAGGAAGCTTGGATCACTTAGAAACCAATGCTTAATAAGATATGATCAAAGGATTTTGAAATGTATATACAAGGATTTAAAACAGAAAGTTTTAGTGTGCAAAAGGTGAGTAAAAATCCAGGGGAAGGCTGGTATTTATAGGAGAAAAATCTGGACAGCTGGAGCCTACTGGAGCGGGGGCGGTCCCCTTAATTTTAAGGGGGCCGCCTAGCAAAATTAAGGGGGCCGCCCCTACTGAACGTTGGCTAATTTTGTCCTTTTGTTGGGAAGGTTTTTCTGGAACATTTTAACTGATTTTGGTTAAAAATTTGAATTCATATTTTTATAAAAGATTAAACATTTTTATTTATTACCAAAAATGTTTTTCTAAAAGATATAAAATGTTTTTGACATTTTATAAAAAATCTAGTGTTTAAGAAAATGTTCCTTTGATCATATAATGCATTAAGCATTAGTTCATTCATACCTTAAGTGATTTTAGTTGTAGAAGTGAATATTTACAACTAAGTACTTGTTTAATTTATAAGTTTATGTTTTAATGAGTTTACATTTTGTGATCATCAAAACATAGAGATATGAATAAATATTGATAATGTTTTTAGGCATTTATTTATGTCAACAATCTCCCCCTTTTTGATGATTACAAAACCTAAACTCATTAAACCAAAAAGTTTATTTTTGGACAAGTATTTAGTGAGTTTACATTCACTTCTCCCCCTTTTTGTAGAATCAAAAAGGTTAAGCCGACAAAATTCAAACGTGAAATTTGTCGGGACGAAAACTCCCCCTTGATGTGTACTCCCCCTCGTTTGGGGGCACCAAGGAAACGAGCTATGGAACGCTTGCAAGAAAAATATTAGAAGCACAAGTATATGCAACATAAGGCATGCAAACATTCAAACAAAACAACTAATGATACTACAAGTATATGTAACATAAGGCATGCAAACATTCAAACAATAAGCAAGCATATAGAATGAGATCATGCATTTAATAAAGTGTTGTGTATAAATACACAACCAAGTGAATTACAACATAAGGCATGCAAACATTCAAACAAAACAACTAATGATACTACATAATCATCCCAAAAGCACATGATTCCCATAAAGCTTGCAACCAAAAAGAAGAGGTGGTGGTGGTGATGGGTTGGTTAATATGTGCTCAATGTATGAGTAGTGATATATGGTGGGGATGTTGTTGGTGGTGGTGTTGTCTTCTTTAGTGAGGTCAATGAGAAGGTGTTTGTTGAAGTGGTCATTTATGGGTGATATGATGACTATTTTGTGTTTCTTGGAGGAATTGGAAATGGAGGATTTTGGTGATAGCATGGTGTCTTGGGTTTTAAATTTGGAGGGAATTTTTGTTATGAAAGTGTGGTTGTTTTGGGTAAGGTTTTGAGGTTTAGTGATAATATTCCAAACTCAGATGGGTTTAATAAAGGTAAGTGTAGGGGTCAATTTTTGAGTTGTGTTTGCAGCAAGCTTTATTTGAATCATGTTCATTTGGAATGGTTTAATAGTAGCAATAACATGTTAAGAGGAACAATGTTTATATGTAGACTACTAAGATCATATTTTAAGCATGTCATAGGCATATATACATATATATATATCACAATGAAACAAAAAGATGAAACAACACATCTATAGCAAACTATGGAATATAAAGACAACAATCATGGCAAACACATAGCAAGACATATATATATGCATAGCAGAAATATTTAAAACAAGCAAATAATCTATTCATGCATTCAAGATGATCATGTATAACACATGAATCATCATTATATCACACAAAATGCTTAAAACATAAGAATTACAACATAAGTAAAGATACTAATAGTCTTAATATTGCCAAAGAGGGTGATTGGGCTTGCTTGCGAAAAAAAAATTTGTTTTGGGGCGGAACGCATGTAGATAGGGCTTAGTTATTTGATGGTGAGGGAAAGTTTGATGGTTGACCAAAATGATGAGGATTTTCGAAGGTTTCATGGGAGTTGGTTTGAGGTTGAGATGTGTTGATTGGAATGAAGGTGGAGGTTGAGGTTGTTATTTGGGATGGATGTTTGGTCATGCAACATAGGAGTAACATGTGAGTTGGTAGGAGGTGGTGGTGATACTCTTGGTGGTTTAGACATCTATGGTGTTGATGGGTGTGAAGGTATGGAGGATGAAGGTGTATTTTGGGGAGTAAAGGTGAATGGTTGGTTGTTATGATGAGGTTTGTGAAAGGGTTCATTGGAATGAGCTTGAGGATTAGGAGTATAGTTGGGAACAAATGTGGGTGGAGGTGTTGGTTGTTTAGCCACATCATTTGTTGTGATGGACTTGTTTTGGGGGTTTGGTTTTCTTCTCCAACTGAGTTTTATGGTCATCCTTGTTAGCTTTGAGGTTTTTGGTTTTGGTTTGATGGGAGAAGACATGATGGGGTGAGTTAAAAATGGTGATGAAAGGGATTATTTATAGTGGAGGTTTGAGGTTGTTTAAGGATGGATAAAGGTGTTTGGATGATAGGGACAAAGTGTGTTTGTGAATTTGGGGAAGTGCAGGATGAAATGGGCTAAAAAGCAGAAACAAAAATTTCTGTGAACCCGTCCAGCAGATGGCCGGTCCCCTTAATTGGGGCCGGTCCCCTTAATAATTAAGGGGGCCGCCTTATCAATTAAGGGGGCCGCCCATTTGGTGTCTTTCTGAGTTCCAGAAATGAGTTTTTCTGCAGAGATGGGTAAGGAGGGCTATGTTTTGAGCTTTTGGTTTCAGGCAAGTCCCACTCTTTGAGGCAACAAAGTATGTATTATGCATGCAAGTCATATTAATTAAAGGGATTAAGCAAACAAGTAATTTCATATATCATACAAACATACTCATCAAGCAAGTAATATCATCTATCATGTAATATCATCAAGCAAGTAATATCATCTAGCATATAAACATACTCATCAAGCAAGTAATATATATGAACTAGGAAACAATAAACTACACCAAGTATTTTCTTAATTATATGTGCCTATGTGAGGGATCCTAATGAAACAATAAACTACACCAATTAATGAACTATTAGAGGGATCCTAAAGTGTGCATATGTGCAATAAATGAGAACTTAAGATAGCATGGACTTCTAGATTTGTTACAAACAAAATCTTAATAGACAAACCATGGTCCGCTTGATTTGCCTTAGTTCACTTTTAAATGTCATGTATATAAATATAAATGACAAATATGAGATCACCATGCATGATTTAAAAAAAAATATTTTTAGCATTATTCAACAATGTTTGAAAGTGGGTTTTTATGTAGATGTTAAAGTTATTTGAATAAAATAGATTGAGTTTTATTTAAAAATGTGTTTATGAAGAATGAGTAAAAAGAAATTCCCAATCTTTGACTTTGATCAAAATAGGATTATGGAAAAAAATGAGATAGTAAAACATGTTAATAGAAAGATGACATAATCTTTTGAAAAATCATTTTTCCAACATGTGAAGTTTTTGCATATTTTGAAAACAAATAACATTAATGAAAAAATGGTTGTTAATGATCTCATGCTCAAGGGAATTGGTTAAGGCTATTGTCACATGCTACCCTTTTCTACATATCCTATGGTCATAAGGAAGTGACGACTAAATTCTATAGGTTTGATGTGAGAGTGTTGAATGGGGTATAACCTAACATCTATAGCTCCTTTGTTGTCGCACACTTATCTAACTTAATGCCATAATCTCCGAGAGCTTGTTTCATCCATAGTTTTCTAATCCTACTTCTATGTTAATGATTAATCCACTCAACTCATTTCACTTCATCACCATGAGTTTTCTAAAAGTGGACATAGAAGATTTCCATTTTAAAAGGTATTGCTAAAGAGGGCCAAAGGGAAAATAACTAGTGACTCTAGGTTATTCATATAAGCTATTATGTGTATATATATATATAACTAGGCATTACGAGCTAAATAGGCATGAAATAACTAGTCATTAATCTAAGCATATATTATAACACCAAACTTAAAAAGAAAGCGTACCTTTTAGTCTTCAGTAGATTATTCTTCAAACGCTTCAAAGTGTTTAGGTTGACTTGTAGAAGTCAATCAAATAGGAGATGTCGATTTCCTAATGAGTTAGCAATTTAGCCACTTGGTCCCCATTGTCTCATTGATCCAAAGTTGTTTGAACCAAACATGGGTTGCAATTGACTAGGATGCATATATGGTGGAAGTATTCCCCAAGGATTGAAGCTTGGTGGATTTGGATAATTCCACATTGGGTAATTATTATTATTATGAGGGTTTTGTCGATTTTTATTTCTCCTAGGTTGAGGAGATTTAGGTCGAGGGTGAGGATTATGTGGTCTTCTTAAGGGAGGTGTTTTTGATCTTAATTTCGGTTTATAAAATCCGGTTTTAGCTTTTAATGATGGTTTATAAAAACTTTTTACTTCCTCATCACTCGAAATAGGTATTTTTCTATCTTTTATAAGTATATACTTAGGTTTTGACTCTAATGGTTTTTGTTCACTAGATTGACATTCAAACTTAACATTTTTATTTTCACTTGTTGAAACATTATTTGAATTAAATCCTAGTCCGGTTTTATCTCCCGATGCTCTTTGAATGCTTATTATTTCCCTAAGTGAATTACTACTATTTTCAAATTTTTTAAGTTTACAAATTTCTTCCTTAAGTATTTCGTTTTTATTTTTAGTTTCTTGACATGTTTTACATTCAAAAACTTCTTTACCTTTTTCTAAGTAATGTAGTTTAATTTTTAATTCTAGTATTTCTTTTTCTAATTTGTTATTTATGAGTTTTAGTGATTTATTTTTACTCATTACTTTTTGACCTAATATGCATAACCTATTATATTCGTTATCTAGGTCTTTTTCATCTAATGATAAATTTTCATCACTAAAGTATTCGGTTTTGGAACGTACCTCATTCGATGTCTTAGCCATAAGACATTTCTCCTCCTTTGTAGTCTCTTTTTCATCTTCATCACTATCATTCCATGCTCCTCAAACGAACCCCTTTTGATTTTGCTCCTTTGACATCATTGGACATCTTCCAATGAGATGATTTGGATCACCGCACTTAAAACACTTCCTCTCACTCTTGCTACCTTTATCGTCTTTGTTTCTTTGGAATGTCTTTCTTTCGTCATATGGTTGTCTAACGAATCTTCCTCATCTTTTGAAGAACTTCTTGAAGTCTCTTACGGCCATGGCATATTCTTCATCATCACTTTCGGAGGTTGAGCTATCCTTGTCACTTGATGCTTTCCTAGCTTTCAACGTGATTGACTTGCTTTGTTCTTTCTTTCCTTTGATCATCTCGGAGTCTTTCTTGATTATTGCTTCGTGGACCTTCAAGTTGCCAATCAACTCGTCAAGTTGAAGAGTTGACAAGTTCTTCGATTCTTCAATCGCCGTAACTTTAGCTCGCCATTTTGGATGAAGAGCCCTAAGAAATTTCCTGACAAAATTCTTACTAGAAAAACTCTCATCAAGTGCCTTTAAACTTGTGATGATTGTGTTAAACCTAGCAAACGCATTATCAATTGATTCCTCTTCCGGAATCGTGAATTGTTCATATTGTTGAACAAGAAGATCTATTTTATTATCTTTGACTTGACTATTACCTTGGTGAGTTATTAGTAAAGAGTTCCAAATTTCTTTTGCGGTTTCGCACATAAAAATTCTTTCGTATTCTTTACATGGTAACGCATTATAAATAACCATTTTAGCCTCATTATTTTTAGAAAGTTTTCTTTTTAAATCATCATTTTGTTTTTCAAAAGATACTACTTCATCCTTTTTAGTTTCTAAATTATATTGAATAGGTAAAAAATCACCATTAGTAATAACATGCCAAAGATCTAGATCTTTTGACTTCACATAAGTTTCGAATCGATTTTTCCAATATAAAAATCCATCACTTTCAAATAGTGGTAGTTTTTGCATAGATTGCCCTTCTAAATATTTTTCAGATTCCATAGATCGTTTCAAGTTTTAAAATACAATTTATTTTAAAAATCTTGTTTGACGTGGCTCTTGATACCAATTGTGGAAAACTAGAAGGGGGGTTGAATAGTTTTACGTCTTTTTAAATTTTATTTTGAAAACTTTTGTTTAATTTTAAAAACTTCGATTCGATATTATGTGACTTCAATTCTTAAACAATATGAACAAGTATAGATAAATATAAGTAAGTAATGCAAGTAAAGTAAAGTAAATCAAATGAAAGATAGAGATGGAAAGATCTAACCGAGACACAAGAGATTTATAGTGGTTCGGCTACAAGGTCACCTTCCTTGCCCTACTCCACTCCCCGAGCACCTAACTCGAGAGTTTTCTTCACTATGTCAACAAGCTCCCTTATGGCGGAGAAAACCTTACACAACTTTAGCTTACACCGGCTTAACGACACAAAGCTAGATGTCGGGTTCTAATCATAGCTAGAACCAATCTCACAACTTGTACACAACTTAATCACACCTTCTTCACAACTTCTTCTTCAAGACTTCTTCTTCACGACTACTTCACGACTTCTTCATCACGACTACTTCCTCACGACTACTTCTTCAAGACTACTTCACGACTTCTTCACAACTTCTTCACAACTTATATACTACGGCTTCACACCTTCTTCACAACTTAGCACAACCTATGCACACTTCTACTTCTTCACACCTTCACTACTTACACACCTTAACTACACAACTTCACTACTTACACACTAACCTATCCCAAATAATTATACACACAACTATCTAACAAATATACAACTTATACACAAATGAATGATGACACACACAACTTAGATAGCTAAGTTGCAATACTTCTTCTCTAGATGTTGAAGGAGTATTCTTCTTTTGCACTTGAATGTAGGAAGCTTGGATCACTTAGAAACCAATGCTTAATAAGATATGATCAAAGGATTTTGAAATGTATATACAAGGATTTAAAACAGAAAGTTTTAGTGTGCAAAAGGTGAGTAAAAATCCAGGGGAAGGCAGGTATTTATAGGAGAAAAATCTGGACAGCTGGAGCCTACTGGAGCGGGGGCGGTCCCCTTAATTTTAAGGGGGCCGCCCCTACTGAACGTTGGCCAATTTTGTCCTTTTGTGGGGAAGGTTTTTCTGGAACATTTTAACTGATTTTGGTTAAAAATTTGAATTCATATTTTTATAAAAGATTAAACATTTTTATTTAATACCAAAAATGTTTTTCAAAAATATATAAAATGTTTTTGACATTTTATAAAAAATCTAGTGTTTAAGAAAATGTTCCTTTGATCATATAATGCATTAAGCATTAGTTCATTCATACCTTAAGTGATTTTAGTTGTAGAAGTGAATATTTACAACTAAGTACTTGTTTAATTTATAAGTTTATGTTTTAATGAGTTTACATTTTGTGATCATCAAAACATAGAGATATGAATAAATATTGATAATGTTTTTAGGCATTTATTTATGTCAACACTAAGTACCGTATCTTTATAAAAGGTCTGCGCCTTAGCTTCTTATCTGTGACAAATGGTAAATTTTCACTAATAATTAATTTATAACTGTCCATTTGTTATGACTAAATCACCAGATTAGGCATTTACATGATTATCACGGAAAACAGACCCGCACAATGTGTCACACAGAAATCTCACCAAGAACAGTGAAACTTTCCCATCACACATTTTAACCACTATAATGTAGTAAAAACGGGAGGTTATCTCAATTTTACTCAGAATGACACCACACGCGTACCAATGTCTCAACAATAATAAATTTAAAAATCAGAAATTATTGTAAATTCATAAAACTCTAAATTCATCTTAGTATATTAAAAGCGTCTCTAAAAATCCATTCTTCCATATTTATAACGGATCCGGGAAGGACCCGAGTTTAACTCAGTTCAGCGAGACGCGGGTATAATTTAATCATTCTTTTAATTAAATCAAACCTTATAAACTTATAATAAAAATTCCCCCACTCACACAGTTATCAAAATCTGTCTTCTACCCCTAGGTTATTTTATCCGCCCCCTCTTCTTCCCTAAAAATCCAACCGATACATCACTATCCACTTCTCTGTTGTAACACCCCAACCCGACAAGGGTAAAGATATCACAATAATGGTTTCATATCAGATCAAACCAAAGCATACATCTATAGTAATACAAGAATCTCAAAGGTTACAAATGAAATACTGAAACTACAAGGTTACGATGCGGATTACAATAAATACTAAGTCTAGAATAAATTCTTCTTGTCATCTCTAATCCAGAAAATTGATCAAGTATAGCCTTCTAAGTCCAAGGTACTCTCCACTCATCCCCAGCTTCCTACTAAAACCTGCCGCAGGAAAAGAAATGCGGCTGAGCTAAGAGAGCTCAGTGAACAGATATAACGATAACAAAGCAGTAGTAGAGAAAGGTACAAAGCAACGGAAATAAAGGTCATGCAGATATAATATGGGTTAAGGGATAAGTAAATGAAAAGGAAAAGAAAAAGGAACAGTAATCCACCACGAGCCCAGAAACAGATTATATCATATCAGAACAGTGTAACCATAAATCTTCATAATCATATAGAGGGGAGACCTCTCAGATAATCAGATAATGTGAGGGGTGTCCTCAGTAACCAAATGGAGTAGCTAGCTCTCAGATATGTGAAAGACGTGTATCGCACACACCATCAGTCACCAGATATATAACAGATAAACAGATAAATAGAAACAGATACATATCAAATCTAGGATGCATCCATACGCCCCAGTAGGCCAGATTCTTCTCCTACATAACAGATAAAATCAGGGACGGGATAGGTCATCACTCTCCTACCCTAGAGTCAAGTCATCGGTGCATCAATGACAAGGACATGAAACCCTCATGCCTAGTGAAATGGCTCGGGTATCAAACCGTGGTTAAGGTCAGATATCATCTCAAAATCAGAGTATCATAAATAAAGTTTCATGGCATAAGGTTCATGTCAATTATTTCAGAAGTAATATTGATGAACTCAAATAAGTACATTTTATTACTATCATTTATCCTAATAATTTGACTTGTTTTATTATATTATGTATGAGGATTGATACTTAATCGTTTACTTTTGTAATTCTCAGTTGAAAACAAGCATTTGGTGAAACTTGGCGATTTTGGACTAATTATGGAGTAAAACATGCAAGAAGTTAAGAGTCTAACAAAATGAACAAGATCAAGACTATTCTGCTCCAGATGCGCCGCATCTCACTTATGACATGCGCCGCATCGCTATCAAGATCTCACCAGATACGATCCAAGATACAAGAGGACATGCGCCGCATCCAAAGATAAAGATACGCCGCATCTTCTGGCGGTGTACGAATATTCCTGAATATTATAATCTTGGACCCCACGCGAAGTTAAGTAAATGCGCCGCATCTACTTACTAGATGCGCCGCATCTTACCCTCAGACAGAAACTATAAATACCCCAAGACCAGACGAATTTCGTGAGACATACAATATATACGAAGACCGAAGACAGAAACCTAGGACGAATTCAGTCAAGGTAGCAGCACAAGACACACCCAAATCAAAGATACAAGAGCTGTAAGAAAGTGCTGCATATGTTTAATTCATTAAGTAGTTTTGTTTTATTGTGTTAGTAAACTTTAATTCATCAAGATTGGTGGCTTGTGTAATGTGACAACAAAAAGATTGCACTCCCTTAAAACTGCTTTCTCATTAATTAAAGTTTATATGTTGATGTCATTGGTGACTTTTATTAGTGCATTGATAACCTCTGTGTCTAGCTGAGCGTTGATCGGGTCGCCATGCCTCTGCCCTCGTCTGTTTATTAGATCGCCTATGTATTCTATGGTCTGTAGAAAAGTAGGAGAAAGATAAACGGGATAGTCATAAGTAATCATTAAGGGTTTACTCGCCGATAAGATTAGAACCAACGAGAAAGGACTTAATCTCGGTGCGTTGCATCGAACTATACACTTCATATAACACTAGCAATAAAACAAGTGACAAACTACTTATCATAAGGACAGCCCTCTTATTGTCTCGAGTATTTATCTGTGTACGTGTGTGCTACTTGCTGATTCGTGCCTATTGGTTTATTTTATTATTTAATTGCAACCAAATCGTGCCAGTCTCTCAGGCTGAACCCCCTTGCGTTAGAATAGGTTGTATAGCTAACTTAATATATTAAAATACTGATTAGAATAACTAGATAATACGTTCCACTTTTAGTGATCGACACTCTACTTACCATTATATTCATACTGACCGGGTACACTGCTCGTTAAGTGTGTGTGTTATTGATAAGTCGGCTAAATATAAATTTAAAACTTGAGTAGGCATTAAAACTGCTAAACCGCAACGACACATCACGCGCATCAAGTTTTTGGCGCCGCTGCCGGGGAGTGAATTGTTATTATCTGTTAATTTGATTAGTATTTTAATTAGGTTTTAATTTTTTTTATCTAACCGCTAATTTTGTTGTGTATTAGATTAATTTGCATTCATTGTACTATTTTGCATATTTTCTGTTTTTTTTGTGTGTTATTTGTTTGCTTTTATTTTGTTTTTATTTTTGTGTGTTTTTATTTGTTTTAATTTTTCATATTTTTTTTGATTTCTGCTATCGTTGTACTGAGCTAAAACGAACGATACGGCGCATCTGATTTCTCAGATACGGCGTATTGCGTTCAATTTTTTATAAAATACAACGCGTTTAATTAATTCGATACGACGCATCTTTCCCCAAGATACGGCGTATCTGTTTTTAATAAGAAATTTTTCTAAGCGATAATTCGATACGACGCATCTTTTCCCAAGATACGGCGTATCTGTTTTTGATAAAAAAAAATTTTCTAAACGTTAATGCCATACGACGCATCTTCTTTAGCAGATACAGCGTATCTATTATTTTAATTAAAAACAGTTTTCGAATTATTAAACAAATACGGCGCATCGATCTCTATCGATACGGCGTATCTTCTGAATCAAAAATCTCGTATTTTGAAACGTAACGAAAATACGGCGCATTAACTTTTGTTAATACGGCGCATTTAATTTTAAATAAATATCGATTTTTGATTATTAAAATTGATACGGCGCATTCAAATTTCTAAGCGGCGTATCTATTTTCTGAATAAAGTCTGATTTAATTTTAACGATTATAAGATACGGCGTATCCAACTTTTTGGATACGGCGCATCGTCTGCAGATATCAGTTACTTTAATTTTTCGTATTCCGTTTTCGTTGTTAATTTTCTGATATACTACTTTCTCGAGCATGCCCTACTGATATTTTTGTGTTGATTTCAGGAAGTGCATGACCAGGAGTTCTACGAAGAACTTGATTCAACCTTTCGACGATCCTGAACGAGCTTTTCATTCGCTTAAAAGGCTTTTCAACACAAAAAGCTTTGATACTTCAAGTTCATTCGAGCTTGACTATTTTTCTGAAGAGAAAGAGGAAGAAGAAACAGAAACAATGGGCGAAAACACAACTATGGAGGAATACATGAACAAAACCCGTGCTGATCACACTTCAGGAGTTGCTAGACCAAAGTTTGATGATAAGTCAAAGTTTGAATTGAAGGGTCAGTTTCTCAAGGAGCTAAGGGAAAATGCTTTCAGTGGATCGGAACATGAGGATGCTAATGAACATGTTGAAAAGGTCCTCGAGATTGCGGATTTGTTTACTTCGGAAGGAGTCACTGACGATCAACTCATGCTAAGAATCTTTCCAATCTCGCTAAAAGGAGCTGCTAACAAGTGGCTAAGGAATGAACCTGCTAGTTCAATCACTACATGGGAAGGTTTGAAGAGCAAATTCCTGAAGAGATATTGTCCACCTGCTAGGACTGCTAAAAAGATGGAGGCTATTAACTGTTTCAAGCAAGAGCCTGATGAAACTCTTTATCAAGCTTGGGAACGATTTAAAGATTTACTGATAAAATGCCCTCAACACTATCTAACCCCTATGCAGGAGATAATATTGTTTTATCAAGGATTGGACGTGCCTACTAGACAAATCTTGGATGCTAAGGGAGCTGTGCCTCAAATGAGTGCAACCAATGCCAGGAAAGCAATCCAAGATGCTGCTGATCATTCTCAAAAATGGCACGATGGGACCTCTACTAGATCTAAGAGCAGCATTAATTTTGACGGGATTGCTGCTATTCAAGCTCAATTGGATAAAATTAGTAGAGAGATGAAGAAGCGTGATGAAAGAGTGTATGCTGCCCAAGTTGGATGTGAAAAGTGCGAAGGACCTCACTACACTAAAGACTGCCCGAATAAGAATGAAAGTGAGACGTTTGAAGAAGCATATTACACCCAATTTGGACAACCATTCCGACCTTCAGGAAGATTTAGGGAAACTACCCCGGGATTCTATCAAAAGAACAACTTCAATCCCGCTTATCAAGAAAGGAGGCAGACTTTAGATGATACTCTAAAGCAAATTATGGCCGATGCTGCTAAAAGACATGAAGAGAATACTGCTATGATCAAAGAAATCCGAGCTTCAACGGACACTACTACAAGAAATCAAGGAGCTTCGATCAAAGCATTGGAACAACAAATTGGTCAAATGAGCAAAGTTCTTCAAGAAAGGGGATACGGAAGTTTACCGAGCTCAACTGAAACCAACCCAAGGGATCATGTCAAGGCCATAAGCACCACTGAAGAAGTCACTCCTAACATACCTAGAAGATCGATGAATGGTAATGATGGTGCAAGACCCGAATTTTTCTTTAATTCTTCAATCAGTTTAAGAAGACTACTAAAAGAAAAGACAAAGATTGAAGAGGAGATCAAGGCTACAATGAAAGAAGGGAGCTCTACAACCGATTTAAATGCCTTGCCTCATAAAGAAAAAGACCCAGGAAGTTTTACTCTACCTTGTTCAATTAATGATATATCTTTCAATAATGTGTTAGCTGACTTAGGAGCTAGTGTTAGTGTTATGCCTCTTAAGACATTCACTACCCTAGGACTAGGAAAATTAGCACCAACTAAGTTACTTATTGAATTGGCTGATAAAACGGTAAAACGACCTGAAGGGATTGCTAATAATGTGCTAGTTAAGATTGAGAAGTTTATTTTCCCTGTAGACTTTGTTATATTAGATATGCCCGAGGATGTTAAAGTTCCTTTAATCCTTGGTCGACCTTTCTTGTCTACTGCCCATGCTAAGATTGATGTGTTTAAAAGAAAAATCTCATTAAGGGTAGGGAATAATAAACTGGTCTATAAGAGCCAAGATCCTGTTAAAAGCATAATTAGAGGTGTTTACATGCTAGGATTAAGAGAGCGTATGGACCTAGATCTTGAAGCCAGACTTATGGGGGAAACATTGATTCAAAACAACTCAACTAATCCTAATCATGCGAACTTTGAGGAATTTATTGACCTAAATGTACCTACCGAACTTAGACGCGATGTTGTTAATGATTCTGATGATGAGTGGTATGATTGCGTGGTAATTAACAAACGTAGGAGAATAGTTGAGATTACGAATTTGAATAATAATATGTTTATTGAACTACCACCCCACCTTGCTTATTTATGCCTATATGATAATAAGAATTTCCCGTCTATCATCTTGTCATCTCTGCCCGAAAGGGACAGAACTTTGTTTATACAGATACTGAAGAAGAACGGCGTGGAAATCAAGGACGAGCAAGGAGTGTTCAATATTACCGAATTGGCAATGAGGGAGCGCGATGTTTCCGACTCCTTCAATGATCGAAACTAAGTGAAGAGCTGAACGTGAGTCTAACTTGAAGACTCTGGAATAAAGACAAGTGCTTACCGGGAGACAACCCGGATTTATCTTTTAATTTTCTGTTTATGTGTCGAGTCAATCAGGCCGCAGAGGATACGGCGCATCTCAATTCTGAGATGCGACGCATCTCCTGCAATGGTCATATCTTATTTTATTTTATTTTTCTGCATTATTTATTTTCGAATTTAAAACTTTTTATCAGTTTATTTTAATGCGGCGCATCCCTGGTTAAGGATGCGGCGCATCTTTTTATTCTGATCCGTATTTATTCCAGGCTCGATACGGCGTATCTTCTTCCATAAGATACGGCGCATCGACTGACCTGATGATTTTCAATTTTAATTTTTATGTTTTATTTTTCCTAACTACTAATGTATTATGCAAGTTGAACCTTTCTTACCTTAGGTGTGTTTTAAAGCCTTGGTGGTATTATAGATTCCTACATTTCCTGTGGATGCATCTAATATGAAGCTTAAACGTTCTAATCCACAAGAAAGATGATTTTTGCTCTTATACTAATGGAGGATCATACCGAGCAAATCTCAGGGGAGTTTTTCTGTTCTAATTCTTTTATTTTCCAGTTTTTAACCTTTTATACGAACAACGAGGACGTTGTTTAACTTAAGTGGGGGGATTGAAGAATTAGAACACTTAACACTTACTTGTCCTAAACTTTTCAAAATATGCTTAAAATGTGCTTAATATATCAAAATTTAAAATTTTTAGCATGTTTTTGTTTAAAGTCTAAGTTGCATAGCTGCACACATGACGTTATTTTCAAAAATTGTGATTTTTCAAAACTCACAAATCTATGAGTGTGCCGGTGACTTGTAAACTTTAGAACTTGGCTTGTATACTATTCGAGACCACCGTAATAAGTATTATTTTATATAATTGGAATGACTTGTCTAAATTGGTAAAATTTCTAGGATTACACCCAAATAGCCTTATATGTTATGTGATATTAGCTAACTACACTGGTTAGTTAACCCCCGTATAAACCCTTTTGTTACTCTCACTTTTAGAGTAAGATACCCTTAGAAAAACACTCAGAGCCATTCCTTTCGTTTCTTACACCTATGTTTAAAATGTTTCGTTACACCCTTACACCTTAGCCTACCCTGTAGATTAAAATCCGAGGTTGGTTAATTGCTATAGGCAAAGTGAGTTTCCTTACATTACCTGTGTTCGCGTGCGTAATTCATTATCTATGGTTAGGTCGGGAAATTGCACAATGCAATTGGAGTGAAAGTAAATATTGTATATCTTTGAGTTTATTTTTCGTGTGTTTACTACTTTCACTATTACCGTTATTTCTGAAGTCATGAAAAGTATGGAAAAATTATCCAGAATTATTGTTTTGGTGATGTGGTGAAATTTTACACATCTATGTTTATGTTATAAAAAAAAAAAAAAAAAAAAAAAAAAAAAAAAAAAAAAAAAAAAAATCGAAAAAATGAGAAAAGAAAAAGAAAAAGAAGAAAGTTGGAAGATTGATAAACCAACGATGTAAAGTTATGTAAGTGGTCGATATCACCACTAATTGTTGTATATTATATCTATGGATTGAATGGGAGTTGGCAGTTATGGGAACGTCAACTAAGGTTTATTCTTTGACTAAGATCTTGTTGAGTATAATTCGTGTCTACCTAAAGCGTGTGTTTCAAGTGTTAAAGCGTGAGTTATTCTATGATATGAGTCTTATTCATGGGATGGTTGGGATAGTGATTAACCACACTTAGGATTTTAATTTATTTGTTTTGTTTATTTTTTATTTTACACCAATTTATATCCCAAATATTATCCATGCCCTGTACTATTCTTTATCCAACCAAACCTTTGATTTATTGAGATTAGGGATTTGAGCAATCTTAAGTATCGTAGTCGTGGATTCGGCTATGTATTTATGATTTTGTCGCCCTTTTTGATATATTATTATTGGTGAAGTTTGGACCTATCTTTAGCCTATTCGAGTTAAGGATTTGAGCGATTGCAAGTATCGTGTTCGTGGATTCGATCATGTATTTGTGATTTTGTCGCCTTTTCTGGAATTTGAGATCGATAGTGAATAAGAATAATTAACCCTTAAGCCTAAAAACCCTTTTTACCGCTTTAGACTTGTTATTCCTTGGCTTTAGTGGAGGAGATGTGTATACTTGTCAAGCTTATGATAGAATATTCGTCACGACTGGACAGTTAAACGATTAGATTTGCTTTTATCGAAATATTTTTATTCTACTTCTAATTCGTTAAGTGTTTAGTTGTGTGATTATGACAAAAACGAATACATGCTTAAATATAAAAATAAATCCTAATATCCTTTAGGATACATTTTCATAAGATTAATTCTAAGGTTTACTTGGGGACAAGTAAAGTTCAAGTGGGGGGATATTTGATGAACTCAAATAAGTACATTTTATTACTATCATTTATCCTAATAATTTGACTTGTTTTATTATATTATGTATGAGGATTGATACTTAATCGTTTACTTTTGTAATTCTCAGTTGAAAACAAGCATTTGGTGAAACTTGGCGATTTTGGACTAATTATGGAGCAAAACATGCAAGAAGTTAAGAGTCTAACAAAATGAACAAGATCAAGACTATTCTGCTCCAGATGCGCCGCATCTCACTTATGACATGCGCCGCATCGCTATCAAGATCTCACCAGATACGATCCAAGATACAAGAGGACATGCGCCGCATCCAAAGATAAAGATACGCCGCATCTTCTGGCGGTGTACGAATATTCCTGAATATTATAATCTTGGACCCCACGCGAAGTTAAGTAAATGCGCCGCATCTACTTACTAGATGCGCCGCATCTTACCCTCAGACAGAAACTATAAATACCCCAAGACCAGACGAATTTCGTGAGACATACAATATATACGAAGACCGAAGACAGAAACCTAGGAAGAATTCAGTCAAGGTAGCAACACAAGACACACCCAAATCAAAGATACAAGAGCTGTAAGAAAGTGCTGCATATGTTTAATTCATTAAGTAGTTTCGTTTTATTGTGTTAGTAAACTTTAATTCATCAAGATTGGTGGCATGTGTAATGTGACAACGGAAAGATTGCACTCCCTTAAAACTGCTTTCTCGTTAATTAAAGTTTATATGTTGATGTCATTGGTGACTTTTATTAGTGCATTGATAACCTCTGTGTCTAGCTGAGCGTTGATCGGGTCGCCATGCCTCTGCCCTCGCCTGTTTATTAGATCGCCTATGTATTCTATGGTCTGTAGAAAAGTAGGAGAAAGATAAACGGGATAGTAATAAGTAATCATTAAGGGTTTACTCGCCGATAAGATTAGAACCAACGAGAAAGGACTTAATCTCGGTGCGTTGCATCGAACTATACACTTCATATAACACTAGCAATAAAACAAGTGACAAACTACTTATCATAAGGACAGCCCTCTTATTGTCTCGAGTATTTATCTGTGTACGTGTGTGCTACTTGCTGATTCGTGCCTATTGGTTTATTTTATTATTTAATTGCAACCAAATCGTGCCAGTCTCTCAGGCTGAACCCCCTTGCGTTAGAATAGGTTGTATAGCTAACTTAATATATTAAAATACTGATTAGAATAACTAGATAATACGTTCCACTCTTAGTGATCGACACTCTACTTACCATTATATTCATACTGACCGGGTACACTGCTCGTTAAGTGTGTGTGTTATTGATAAGTCGGCTAAATATAAATTTAAAACTTGAGTAGGCATTAAAACTGCTAAACCGCAACGACACATCACGCGCATCAAATATCAGAGGTTCAAAATCAATTAGGTTTAAATCAGAGTTTATCAGATCAAGGTTCATATCAAAGTTTCAAGTCAAGATTCAGATCAAGTGGATCATATCAAATGGTTCAGAAGAGTATATCAAGGTTCAAAATCAAAATTTCATAGCAAAAGTTCATTTCAGGAATTTCTGTCAAAAGTTCATTTAAAGCAATCCTTTAATAATGGTTTTCATAAAAATGATCTTTCAAAGTAGTTTTCATAAAAATGATCATCCAGAGTAGTTTTCATAAAAATGATCTTTCAAAACGGTTTTTCATAAGGACAGTCTTTAAAAATAATTTTCCTAAAAGTTAGTATATTTTCATATAAAAGTAGTATCGTATCGTACTCATAAACATCATTTTAAAACCAACGATTTTTCTCAAAAAATTTCCAGGTCATAATTAAAAGGTTTTCACAGTATAGATTCATATCAGAGATCATAACAAAGGGGATCATAGAAAAGGTTCAAAGCAAAGGGTATTATAGCAATGGCATCAAATCAGAAGCTAAACAGATCAGAATATGAAAGAGATCATAGCAAGGTTAACAAATCAAAGGGGCAAAGCAAGGTTCACAAAATAAGGGGAATATAGCAAGGTTCAAGGGAAACAAGATGGAAGGAGAAAGAGTTCACGAGAAACCTGTGAGAAGGTCAGAATATCTGTACCTTATACCGCAAGTGAAAACACAACAGAAATATAAAGGTCGGAAGCAAACTCCATCTTCACCGAATCTACACGAATTCATGACTGTCTTATTAATAGCTTATTTAATTCAGATTACTTATTTAAGTCGGCTTTCCATATATAGTAACTTTCCAGAAATAGTAACTTTCCATATTTAGCAGGTTTACCAAAATTAGCAAGTTTCTATTTTTAGAAAGTTTCCTTATTTAGAAAGTTTCTATAATTAGCAGATTTCTATATTTAGCAAGATTTACATATTTCAAAGTAGGTTAAGTTATCAATTAAACATTATTATGGGAAGAATCACCCTCCATTTTATAAAAATTACAAAACAAGTCCCTTAATTTATACTTTATACAATTCGACTCATAAATTATTAATAATTACACATTAAGCCTTTAAGTATCCAAAATTACACATCATACCCCTTACATAATTAATTTTACGAAACACCCTTAAGTTTCCAGAATTTACAAAACAGCCCCTCTATTTCAATTAGTTTCCAATTCGAATCATATATTACCAAATAAACCTTTTACTTACAAATTTTACACAAGATACACCCATATTATATTTTATACGTTTTACCCCTGATCCAAAGTGACTTACAAAAATAACCCTCAAATTTAATAATTTACAAAACACACCCTTAAGTTTGAAAAACCTAATCGGTAACACTTTTATTTCACAAAACCGTAACCTTAATTTACCAATAATTACCACATCATTAAACAACATTAAAAACACATTTATTAACCAGATCCAACCTCAAAAACCTAACCCTAATCACATTCGATTAGGTTTTTTTTATTATTTTTTTTCTCTATTTTCTTTTGAACCCGACAAACAAATAAGTAATCAAATGATATTCTAAGCTTCAACAAATGTAATGATCATTTTTATAGAATCATATGGCACGTATAGAATCCAGATAAATTATATTCGAAGCTCAGAAAAATCGTATGAACCGTTTTAGGTTTTATTTGTGTTTTTGATACTTATAATTAACATGATCAATCTAACGTGCATGGATCAGTATGACTATTTTATACAATTCATATGTGATGTAAAGAACACAAGAAAAATACCAGATGAGTTTTAGAACGAGTGAATAAGTCGTGGGAGTTTTTGTTCTTCTCGGCTAGAAAAACTCGACAACACCAAAACTTCCTACGATCAAGCTAGCGATCCAACGACCTTAGCACTATTTTTCCTGCCTTCCTTGGACGTGTATGAACCCAGGAAAAATAGTGAACAACCTCCAGAAATTCGTATGAATTAGAGAGAATTTTGTGTGTGTTTGTTATTAGGGTTTCGGTGGGATAAATGGAAATTAAATGCAAATGCCGTGTGATATGGGGGGGGGGGGGAAGGTATACTCGGCCAATATGATGGGAAAAATATATTTTCCTGATTTGGAGTTGTTACCTAATTTAAATTGATGATTATCTAGTTTTTAAATGATTTATAAATACAAACAAATAATTAACTAAAAATTTCGGTACATATAATGTATTTTGGTGCGACATGTATTTTTTGTACATTATATAATATTGAAATGTTGTAGCAAAAATATTCCTACTTCATGTGTAGCTCATTTTCAAAGGTTTGGGATTTATTTGATGCTTTATGTACTTATTAATCAAATTTTTAAAGTTACAGGGGCATTTTGGTCATTTTGCATGATTTCAAATTTTGGGTTTTACAACTTCTTCCCCTCTAAAAGAAAATTTTCGTCCTCGAAAATTGAGGTGAAACGAAACGGAAACACAACTGACTGTGAACAGAAATATGAAGGACTTGTTTCTCATGACTCTATCTTGTTGATCAAGGCTTCGGTTTCCTCAGAAAAGACAAATCGTACTGAATCCAGATCAAAAGAATAATATACCAAACGGAATAAATGATAATCGTAATCTCTCGGGGAAGATACAGGAATATGTAGGATTTTGACGGATATGCCATCCACAGAATTTGATTAGACAAATCAGATGGGAACGTACAGAAAATAAATTTTCGATAACATCAATTGGCAGAAAGTTCTACAACAGAACCTAAGATTCTTATTGGAAGTGCAGAGGTCAGCAAAATGCGTGACGAGAATCCAGACGTATCAATTCGCATAACGGTGAAAGCAGATTACGCGTATAGGTAGAATGAACCTAAAGTCTCGTTAACGCAGATGATCTCAAACAGTTATCAGAATTTCGAAAGCTCTAAGGCACTTCTCGAAATATCCGATGCCCACAACAAGTGCACGTTATATGATGTGAGTATTATTACGTTGGCCAGACGTCATAATACTGGCATCATATAAATATGCCCTCATGATGGTCATACTTTATCTCAAGTCGTGAACAAAATAACTTATCTTAATCCGCCTAGTCCTTCTACAGTCTCAGAGGTCATTAAAATCAAACACCATAACTAAGAGGAGAACTAACTACTCGAAAGAGTTAACGGAACAGATCCAGAATGTCTATCAGAATTGGATACGTCGCCAATAGCGTCAATCCTTCATCACTCACCAGAATCAACTCATGCAATATCAGTGGTTGCTTCAAAATTCTCATAACAAACCATCATCCAACATACGCAAAATCTACACAAAACGGAATTACTAGTAGGGAAACTAAATCGCTTAGAGGATCTTATTATCAGGTAACGGAAATTTAAGTAGGTCAAGAGGAAATGAATTACGTCATCCATAGCTTCATCCTTAACAGAATCAACTCTTCCAAACACAACCGTTCGCTTCAGAATTTTCATCCATTCAAATACATGGTCCCAATTCCAAGTAATCTGTCTACGTCTGTCCATATAATCATAGAGTGGAAAGGAATTATAAACTCGAGTCTGGTCCCTCACGCCTTCAGCACTTCTTCTGGGCACTGTGGTGTAGTAACGTGAATCTCTGACATGGTCACTGTGCATCTTCCATTCGCGAGTCTGCTTCTGCTCTCAATTCATGTTAGTACAACTAAAATGAATAGAGAAGCAAGACTGCGTGTCTTTGACAGGTCTTCTAGCCCAGTTCAAAATTCGCCAACTCAAACTGCTGTCTTCACCGGATACCTGGTAGTGTTGTCTGCTACAATCTCTGAACGCCAATCAAATCTACTCTTCCAGAACAAAGGGTCATTCTACTTAATACGAAGATGATCTACGTGTTCCTCGTTCATCTCAGAGCACAAACACACCGTCATACTATGACAATTGTCCAACTACTCACGAAAAACATGATTCTATTAGCCAATACAATTGGCATCACCTAAAACCCCTAATGATCACAACGAGTACTAAAGCAGTTTCATAAATCGTCTCAGGGAAAACTTCATATCTACTTCACATCACCTATCTTCCTCTTCACAAATAAAACTGTAATGCTTCACGGAGGTTACTCTCAGTTAGTCATCTCCCTTCTTAGAAGTTCTTGTGGTTGCTTCTTCAGTCCTTCAAACATTAAATGAGGCCGTCTGGTACGGAATTTACAAAGATAGAACAAATCAATCATTGACACGCGGAAATGAAAAATGATCACGGGTAGTGATACAGTTAGGTTTACGATAGTCGATACGCTGACACAAAATTTTCTCTTTCTTCTTCATAAACTAATAGGGGTATTCAAAGGTAACACTGAGGTGAACAAAATCATATCCCATCAGCTTCTTCAATCTCTCAACTTCTATAGCATCATGGTTCGTCAACTGAGATCAGTTCAATGCCAACTCTATCTCCCGAGCAGGAGGGAATCCCAAAAAGGTTCATCAGAAAAACACCAGAAAATTTGTACAACAGGACTTCCAATGCCAAAGCTTCCTAAGGGTGGATAATAGGTGTCAGGAGAAATTGACAATCAAATGAGACCGGAGTAAGTGTTTCCATAGCAACATTAATTTTATCAGATCTGAGCGATTGACAGTCATCAAACGTAAGGTGAATCAGATTTGTTAAAAGTCACATTTCAGATACGGTAGTCTATGGTAGCTTTATGAAGAGCCATCCAATCCATAACCAAAAGACCTCAAAATCAATTACATCAAAAGTAAACGGATTTGTAGGATGAGTACAGTCGTCAAGCCAGACGGATAGTTCATATATCAAGGTCAAGTACATGTTGTTTCAATAGTGTGAGATAGATAAGCGAACCATTCAAGGTGTTGGAATCTTGTTTTACTATTTAGCATAAGTGGCAGGTAGGTTGTGAATCATTGGTAATACGAACATCGTATAACTGTCAAAAGTGAGATGTATGGAATATTAGTTATTAGCACCATCGTTCTCAGTTAACAACTTCGTACTGAGATAGTATTTGCATCAAATCCTTCCAAAGGAAACTGATTGGCAGGAAAGATTCATTTTTTCAAAGGGAGGGAATAAACTTCCTATATCCATGGTTAATAATCACCAGAGTTCTCATAGGAGTAGTAATGGATTTTGCAAGACAGAGTAGTATCAGATGATACATTTATATCCAGCACGAGTAATGAATTCATAGAATGTGTCAAACACATTGGGGTTAAATGACCTTTGGGATGGTCGGAGAGGTATCAAACTGTTTATCAAACAGATCGGAAGTGAAGATCAAAATCAGGTAGTGGTAGCAAAAAGTTTAACAATCGGTACTCATGGTAGGGAGTTCAAAATTGTTTCAAACGTCAAAGGTGAGACATAGGAGGATAGTTGTCAATATTTTGAATGCTCAATCAACCAATCCCTTATCAGAATAAAATCAAGGTTAACTATCCAAGAAAGACAGCTCAACAAAGCAAATCTTATTGTTCAACAGTGAGAGGGAAACATTTTTATACTCGTGGTTAAACACCACAAGACTTCTCATAGGGACAGAGATGGGTAAGACGAAATCAAATAGCGTCGGAAAATTCATAGATGCTTATCAAAAGCAAGAGACAAATAACAGAATGTATCAAGTATGTCATCGTCATGGAGAATCTCAGAATGCCCGAAGAGGCATCAAAATGATTAAAAAGAGGATCAGAGGTCAGAGTCGGAATCTGAAGATAAGGATTAAATAGTTTCAGGCAACTACTATGCAACTCTCAATGCCTTCAAGATTTATTTAGGTTTCAAATCTTAGGTGGTGCAAGGCATAAGCTTTCAACCTCCAAATATGATTTCAACAGGCTTAACCAAAGCAAGGCACGAATCAGGGTGATGCGGAAGCAACGATACTTAAACAAATGACTTATAGTCTACCCATTCCTCACTGGTCAGAACTTAAGTTCCTATAGGGAAATCCTACAGCAAATTTTCAAAGGTTGGCCTACGAGCGCCTACAGTGGAAACTTAGTGGTCCAAACTTCACAGGTCAAGGGTAAATGTATTACGTGTCGCAGCCTGTCTCTCTGATACCATAAATTGTAACACCCCAACCCGACAAGGGTAAAGATATCACAATAATGGTTTCATATCAGATCAAACCAAAGTATACATCTATAGTAATACAAGAATCTCAAAGGTTACAAATGAAATACTGAAACTACAAGGTTACAATGCGGATTACAATAAATACTAAGTCTAGAATAAATTCTTCTAGTCATCTCTAATCTAGAAAATTGATCAAGTATAGCCTTCTAAGTCCAAGGTACTCTCCACTCATCCCCAGCTTCCTACTAAAACCTGCCGCAGGAAAAGAAATGCGGCTGAGCTACGAGAGCTCAGTGAACAGATATAACGATAACAAAGCAGTAGTAGAGAAAGGTACAAAGCAACGGAAATAAAGGTCATGCAGATATAATATGGGTTAAGGGATAAGTAAATGAAAAGGAAAAGAAAAAGGAACAGTAATCCACCACGAGCCCAGAAACAGATTATATCATATCAGAACAGTGTAACCATAAATCTTCATAATCATATAGAGGGGACACCTCTCAGATAATCAGATAATGTGAGGCGTGTCCTCAGTAACCAAATGGAGTAGCTAGCTCTCAGAAATGTGAAAGACGTGTATCGCACACACCATCAGTCACCAGATATATAACAGATAAACAGATAAACAGAAACGGATACAGATCAAATCTAGGATGCATCCATACGCCCCAGTAGGCCAAATTCTTCTCCTAAATAACAGATAAAATCAGGGACGGGATAGGTCATCACTCTCCTACCCTAGAGTCAAGTCATCGGTGCATCAATGACAAGGACATGAAACCCTCATGCCTAGTGAAATGGCTCGGGTATCAAACCGTGGTCAAGGTCAGATATCATTTCAAAATCAGAGTGTCATAAATAAAGTTTCATGGCATAAGGTTCATGTCAATTATTTCAGAAGTAATATTAGAGGTTCAAAATCAATTAGGTTTAAATCAGAGTTTATCAGATCAAGGTTCATATCAAAGTTTCAAGTCAAGATTCAAATCAAATGGATCATATCAAATGGTTCAGAAGAGTATATCAAGGTTCAAAATCAAAATTTCATAGCAAAAGTTCATTTCAGGAATTTCTGTCAAAAGTTCATTTAAAGCAATCCTTTAATAATGGTTTTCATAAAAATGATCTTTCAAAGTAGTTTTCATAAAAATGATCTTCCAGGGTAGTTTTCATAAAAATGATCTTTCAAAACGGTTTTTCATAAGGACAGTCTTTAAAAATAATTTTCCTAAAAGTTAGTATATTTTCATATAAAAGTAGTATCGTATCGTACTCATAAACATCATTTTAAAACCAACGATTTTTCTCAAAACATTTCCAGGTCATAATTAAAAGGTTTTCACAGTATAGATTCATATCAGAGATCATAACAAAGGGGATCATAGAAAAGGTTCAAAGCAAAGGGTATTATAGCAATGGCATCAAATCAGAAGCTAAACAGATCAGAATATGAAAGAGATCATAGCAAGGTTAACAAATCAAAGGGGCAAAGCAAGGTTCACAAAACAAGGGGAACATAGCAAGGTTCAAGGGAAACAAGATGGAAGGAGAAAGAGTTCATGAGAAACCT
Source organism: Artemisia tridentata subsp. tridentata (assembly GCA_021014915.2). NCBI lineage: Eukaryota > Viridiplantae > Streptophyta > Magnoliopsida > Asterales > Asteraceae > Artemisia > Artemisia tridentata. The sequence goes on from CP139505.1 coordinate 253,240,900, forward strand.
GTGAGAAGGTCAGAATATCTGTACCTTATACCGCAAGTGAAAACACAACAAAAATATAAAGGTCGGAAGCAAACTCCATCTTCAGCGAATCTACACGAATTCATGACTGTCTTATTAATAGCTTATTTAATTCAGATTACTTATTTTAGTCGGCTTTCCATATATAGTAACTTTCCAGAAATAGTAACTTTCCATATTTAGCAGGTTTTCCAAAATTAGCAAGTTTCTATTTTTAGAAAGTTTCCTTATTTAGTAAGTTTCTATAATTAGCAGATTTCTATATTTAGCAAGATTTAAATATTTCAAAGTAGGTTAAGTTATCAATTAAACATTATTATGGGAAGAATCACCCTCCATTTTATAAAAATTACAAAACAAGTCCCTTAATTTATACTTTATACAATTCGACTCATAAATTATTAATAATTACACATTAAGCCTTTAAGTACCCAAAATTACACATCATACCCCTTACATAATTAATTTTACGAAACACCCTTAAGTTTCCAGAATTTACAAAACAACCCCTCTATTTCAATTAGTTTTCCAATTCGAATCATATATTACCAAATAAACCTTTTACTTACAAATTTTACACAAGATACCCCCATATTATATTTTATACGTTTTAACCCTGATCCAAAGTGACTTACAAAAATAACCCTCAAATTTGATAATTTACAAAACACACCCTTAAGTTTCAAAAACCTAATCGGTAACACTTTTATTTCACAAAACCCTAACCTTCATTTACCAATAATTACCACATCATTAAACAACATTAAAAACACATTTATTAACCAGATCCAACCTCAAAAACCTAACCCTAATCCCATTCGATTAGGTTTTTATTATTATTTTTTTTCTCTATTTTCTTTTGAACCCGCCAAACAAATAAATTATCAAATGATATTCTAGACTTCAACAAATGTAATGATCATTTTTCTAGAATCATATGGCACGTATAGAATCCAGATAAATTATATTCGAAGCTCAAAAAAATCGTATGAACCGTTTTAGATTTTAGTTGTGTATTTGATACTTATAATTAACATGATCAATCTAACGTGCATGGATCAGTATGACAATTTTATACAATTCATATGTGATGTAAAGAACACAAGAAAAATACCAGGTGAGTTTTAGAACTAATGAATAAGTCGTGGGAGTTTTTGTTCTTCTCGGCTAGAAAAACTCGACAACACCAAAACTTCCTACGATCAAGCTATCGATCCAACGACCTTAGCACTATTTTTCCTGCCTTCCTTGGATGTGTATGAACCCAGGAAAAATAGTGAACAACCTCCAGAAATTCGTATGAATTAGAGAGAATTTTGTGTGTGTTTGTTATTAGGGTTTCGGTGGGATAAATGGAAATTAAATGGAAATGCCGTGTGATATGGGAGGGGGGGGGGAGGTATACTCGGCCAATATGATGGGAAAAATATATTTTCCTGATTTGGAGTTGTTACCTAATTTAAATTGATGATTATCTTGTTTTTAAGTGATTTATAAATACAAACAAATAATTAACTAAAAATTTCGGTACATATAATGTATTTTGGTGTGACATGTATTTTTTCTTACATTATATAATATTGAAATGTTGTAGCAAAAATATTCCTACTTCATGTGTAGCTCATTTTCAAATGTTTGGGATTTATTTGATGCTTTATGTACTTATTAATCAAATTTTTAAAGTTATAGGGGCATTTTGGTCATTTTGCATGATTTCAAATTTTGGGTTTTACATCTGTCATCTCTCCTTTTTTGACCTAAACGCTCTCCATCGTTTTCATAGACCTCTAAAATCCCCAAGTCAAACCTAGGAGATTACATTAGAAGGAGAAATTGCACTCAAATGGAAATATTATTCCTCCCAAATCCAAAAGCAGTGATGGAGTTACTCTCCATGTTCTTCTTTTTAAACCAATATTCCAGGGGCAATTGAACCACACCTCAACAAATTCACTCAAAGTTTCTGAGAAGATTTAGATCACTCAAGAGAGAACAAAGGCTGTGGTGGGTTGCGGTTCGATTTGGAATAGCTGGGTTGTCGAATTTGAAGTCTTGTTCATCATCTCTTGAATCATTGTTAGGATATTAGCTTGTATTCGAATCTTTCAAATCTATTCATATCATTCTAGGTTGTTTTATTAATTTTAGATTGAATGGATGATTATTTAGTTGCTGGATTTTATTAAGCTTCGATTATTAATTATTGTCCAGGAGTTAATTATTGTTGTTGTAAAACTTTTAGATGTTGTTGTTGTTGTATTCGTGTGGCTTAGGATATTAGAAAATCTTGAAATCATCACCAGGTGAATAATCTTGTTGATCGTTGTGGCTAAAGTTTGCGATTCGAGTCAAATGACTCCAGGAGTTCATAGATTTAATTATCGAATTAAGTAGGTAATTGTTGATGAAGTATTATGTATTAGAACCATCCGAAATGACCCACTTTTTCTTGGTTTAAAGGAATTTTTGCTCTTGTAGATCTTGGTCACAATTTAGGTCGAATAGGACCACCCAAACGAGGTGTTTGGGTGGTGGTCTTAGGCTGGGAAACCACCCTACACAGGGGAGGTTCTGGCCTATTTTTCTTGTCGAATTGGACTCACCCAGGCAGCCACCATGGAGGTGAGCAAGCCGTGGGTTAAAACTCAGTGTAAGCAATGAAGGATTTGCTCCACAACTCACCCAAGTATACATTGTTTAGAACCAAGAATGAGAGCCAAGGGTTGAGGGATATACCCTAAATCCAAGTCCTAAATACACCCGTTTAGACCCAGGTTTGAATCCCAAAACGGGGTAAAAACTTACCCCCCCATTCGAATCTATATAGAGGGTCAAATGACACCTCTAATAGGCAAACTCTTGCTAGTGTTCCCTCGGCTAAAACACAAATGAGGAGTTAAGCGATACACTTGTCGTTAGGTTCATCCCTAGTCCTTGTAATGGATTATTCCTAGACCGAAACAAGGACGGTCATAGCAAACAAAAGTCTCTCCTCACACCGAGACTCCTACATCCTTGGAATTGAGTAGTACTCAACCCAAAGTGAGCCAAGTCGTGAGTTATTCTAAGTCCTTATTGCCGAATAGCGGGTCTAAAAACCTCCTAGAAACACACAAAGTCCTTAGGACTTGCAACTGTGCGTGTGGTATTTTCCCTTCCAGGCCAAACCGTAAGATAGCCCACATAGGACCCAAGAACAAGCCCAACCAAAATCCCATTTGTTCTAGCCCATTGATGTATTCTGCTAGTTGTAATTTCGGCCCACCAGGCCCATTGTGGCTGCTGGTGATCGATCCAGCCCAATAACAAAACATTTCCCCCTCCTCCTCTGATTCAGTTGGGCCGCAGCCCAACAAAATGGTAAACATGTAAAACTGTAATTATATATATATATATATATATATATATATATATATATATATATATATATATATATATATATATATATATATATATATATATATATATATATATATATATATATGTATGTATGTAAGTATAATGGCCGAAAGTTAAAACAAGAATAGCCGAGAACACGAGAATAAAACTTTAACAAAAGCTTTTACGTAAACTTGTATTGTCGCGATTTAAAAATTCGTCAACTATGCAATTGGACTTTAAACTCGTAATCGTCACTTAAGAATTTGTTTTACACTTATACTAAATATTAGTCCATAAAAACTTACATAAAAGAAGGTAAGTCGCCAAGAGGTATTACACAATTAAGCTAACGACCAATCGAGTTCTAAAAAGTATAGCACACATTAGTAAGTATACAATTTGATATTTATCTAATCGACCACTAGGCGTGTCAATAACGAAAACTAGAAATGAAAATGTAACATAAACTTAATTTAAAAGAACTATAACGAGTTTCAAAGGTTTTCCTAAACTTGTAAATTATAAACAAGTCATAACTCATCGTTAATAATTAAATAAACTTAGTTCATTTTAATAAAGGAGATAAACATAATTTTTATTAAACCAACTTTATATTACATTTTTCTCAAAACGTTAAGCTATTAGATAATAAACGTCACTTACGCTAAAATTCATGTCAAAACCTATATTACTAGATATAACGACTAAACTACACAACCTTAATATATATATCATATCTCGATTTATCTATTCGTGCTTTATACCGTTCATACATTTAAGTCATTCGTAGAGCTAAACCTTACCATTTCTTAGGAAATCCCTTCGTAACCTCACTTGCTGCCACACAAGTGACAACAACATAAACACTCTAAAATATTGGAATTAAAATTCTGAAAAGACTTAATTTAATACTTGAAACTAAAACATGGTTTATTAATCTAGGTTGCATGTTGGTGCCGTACACTCCTTAATTTCACAGCATTCACTATTCAGACCATTAAAGGTGAGTTTATAGCCCCATTTTATTTATACTTGTTTTTACAAATATGGGGTGAGAAACATGCAAATCTTTTTATGGACCATAATATTATAACTTTTTCACAAAACTATTGCGTAGTTAGCCTAAGCCCCTCGAACCCACTATCATGCCCATTTTTCATGAGCCGTTAGTTCCCTTTGGGAAGCGCGATTGCTTTAGATAGATCTATTGGGGTGACTCCCCCGTTCGGTTGGCCAGACAGGTCAATGCGGACGTATAGCAAGTCGGACTTCGAGTGTATTGGGTTAAACACTCGCTAAGGGCCCCTTGACTATTATTTATTTACTATAGATTAGTGCACTAAACTGTCGAGCTTCGGTTGCATGAACTTAGTGCTAGCGCGATAGACAATTTTGTATGACATTATATGTGTTGTAATGATCATGCTGGTCCAAATTAATTATTTAATGCTTTTATTTAAACCTATGAACTCACCAGCTTTTTGCTGACTTTTAGCATGTTTTCTCAGGTGTGTAATTTGATTTGTTATGACAAGGATTTGGCAAGGCAAGGGTCATGGACCTTTTCTGAAGAAGTGGCAAATAATTTAAGATTTGTTTTTATGTGGGACCAATGTAACCAATGGGTCTATTTTCCTAAACAATGAATTATCTTTTGTAAACTCTAAATGTTGATTTAATTAAAATGAAGTATGTATTCCGTTCTTTGTTTACCTTGTGTTGTGATTTCAATCTACGCAAGTAGTACCCTCAAGTTCTGTATGCTTCCGCGACTGTTAAATTTTGGGGTGTTACAGATTGGCATCAGAGCCTAGGTTATAGAGAACTAGGTACATATAAACCCTAAACTATAACCATTTTTATAAAAACAAGTCCCTATGACCGCCACTTGCCTTGCTTGCCATTTGGGTTGATATTTATTTGACTTGACTGCATGTTATGACTTGTGACTTATTAATTTTACATAATTATGTGTATTGTAATTATTATGTGTATATATCTATATACACTTGACCCACACTAGTTATTATGAGTATTTCCGATATACTTACACAAATATACCATTTTTGTCACAGACTATGTCTTCCCATCCTATTCCTCTGATCTCGCCAAATTCAGACGATCCATACATGCAAGTACTGCAAGCCTACAATGAACCAGATCCTGACTTACCTGAGCCTAGTACAGCAGTACCTACACCAGCTATCAACCCTACTTCCACCCTGCCTATCCCCACTACTGATCATACTACACAGCCTACTTCACACATCCATACTCTTCCAGTCCGCCGTACTACCCGCATGCGTGTTCCTGGTTATCGGATGCGGTACTCAGATTTTCTATCATCATCCCAGAAGAGAGCCCGAGTTATCTATGTGGGTACCTCTACCACCCCAGTATCTCTTTCACCAGCATCATCCCCAGATCATTCACCACCTTGTCAAAGGCTCAAGAGGGCTAATGACTCATACTCAGCAAAAGAAGAAGAAGAAGAAGAAGAAGAAGAAGAAGAGGAAGAAAAAGAAGAGGATCAGGAGGAGGATCCTAAGGAGGAGCCGATATCAGACCCTACACCTGAGCAGACGATACCAGCAGGACCGCGACATGGGAAGACGGCTATGGAGGAAGTCCCGAGTACATTTGAGATTGGGCAGAGTTCTAGAGCTGCTCAGATTGTGGGAGAGGACATGGATATGCCTCTTGGGTTAGGATTGAGAGCTGCTTGATTACGAGCCAGGGATGAGGCTCCGGTCACTTGTGAGATTAATGGCGAGGTGTGGAAGGATATTGAGTGTGTTCATAGCACTCCACTTCAGGCAGATAGTCCCACCTATGAGCCATCTTCACCTTCATTTGTGCCGCCATCTCCATCTCTACCGATTTCCCCTTCACCTGCTGTCTCACCAATGGCAGAAGAGGAGGAAGATGATGTCACCAGATTTCTAGTCCAGTTGGGAGCTCAGGGAAACTTGTTAGATGTCCATTCTGACCAGTTAGAGAGATTAGGGAGACGAGACGAGCAAGTTGGCAGGGAACTTGCAGGAGTTCGTCAGAGACTAGGTGACATAGGGAGAGACCAGGCTAGGGCATGGGATGCCGAGTGGACTAATTGGCATCGTATGCATGAGCTAGAGTCGGTGATGGCTAGGGTCACGAGGGCTGAGCACGAGGACCGTAGAGAGGTATTGGCATCAAGGAGATGCATTGTGCAGCTGGAGACTAGGGTAGGTAATCTGGAGACCATTATAGCTCGGATGGCACAGGAGCTGGAGCAGCTACGCATAAGGCATGATGGATTTTAGTGTTAGTAGTTGAGATGTATCCCACTAAACTGAGTAGTTGTCAGTTAGTGGTAGTTGTAGTCATTTATCTGTGATCGAAAACTCTTGCTATTTCTTGTATATCTCAAGCTAGAAATTTTGTATACACAATTCTAATCTAATATATGACGAGCTTGATTGACTATCCCATTGCGTTATCGTTCTTATAGTTAATCTTACTCATATACTTTACATGTGTGCCAACTCTTCAAACCTTGATTATCTCTATCCTTCTTATACAGCAAAATGCCTCCAAAGAAAGTAACCCGAGCCACCCGTGCACAAGCAACAAACCAAGGCCCCGTTAGGACTAATGCAGCAGCCCCACGTGTAAATCGAGCCATGCTCGATCAACTCGTAGAAGAACGCGTGGCAGCAGCACTGGCTACAGCAAACAACTCCACAACGGATGTTGGCAACTTGAGACCTGCAACCAACAATGCTCGTGGTTGTACATATCAAGACTTTTGGAAAGTAATGACTGGAGGTTTTGGTGGTACTGAAGGAGCAGTTGTGCTGGTCCGATGGATCGAAAAATTGGAAACGGTATTTCGAATTTGTGGACGTTCGGAAGAGAACCGAGTTAAGTTTGCATCGTTCACTTTTCTAGATGCAGCTCTAACTTGGTGGAACAACTACTTGAAATCATATGGCTATGACGCTGCATATGCAATGTCATGGGAAAGCTTTAAGAGATGGTTCTCAAGAAATACTGTCCTAGGAATGAGGTGAAGAAGCTGGAGGTAGAATTTTGGAATCTTAAGGTGCAAGGCACCAATATGGCAGTGTATAACCAATGTTTTCAAGAACTAGCCCTACTATGTCCTGATATGGTTCAAACTGAGACCCGCTTGTTGGAGAGGTATATTGGCGGATTACCTCAATCTATTAGTGGAAATGTCACTACGTACAAGGCTACAGATCTCCACGAGACCATGGAGGTAGCCAACAAGCTAATGGATCAGGTGATCGAGGATTCGATCGAAGCGGGTGTGAACAACAAAAGGAAATGGGATGACCATTCCAGAAATAACATCCACCCGAGTAAGAGGCACGAGGTTGCCAAGGTGTATGCTGTCGGACCGACAGAGAAAAAGGTCAACGCCGAAAACTTGCCATTTTGCAATCGATGCAAGTTGCATCACAAGGGTCCATGCACAGTTAAATGCAATAAATGTCAGAAAGTAGGACATATGACCCGCGATTGCAGAGCAAGACCTCTAGCGACAGCACAAGTTGCAACGGCAAACAACCCAAAGGCCGAGATCACGTGTTTTGGCTGCGGTGAAAAAGGGCATTATCGAAATGAATGCCGAAAACTCAAGAACCAGGAAAACGTTGGCAACAGAGGTCAACAAGGAAATCAGGGTAACCAGAGAAACCCAGGAGCTGGTATGAACCAAGTAGCTGTTGTGCCCCAAGGGAATCGGGGAAATGATGCAGGAGCCCGTGGCAGGGTTTACGCAATGGGCAAAGTGGAAGCCCAGGAAGACCCGAACGTGGTGACGGGTACGTTCCTTTTAAATAACCGCTATGCATCTATACTATTTGATAGGGGAGCAGATAGAAGTTTTGTCTCTACTGCCTTTAGTCCATTGCTTGGTATTACCCCGACCACGGCAATGTATATAACGTAGAGCTGGCTAATGAAAAAGTAGAAAAAGTAGACACCATTATAAGAGGTTGCACCTTAAACCTATCAAACCACCCATTCAACATTGACCTAATGCGTGTAGAACTAGGTAGTTTTGATGTTATTATCGGCATGGATTAGTTGTCAAAATACCACGCCACTATCCTCTGCGACAAAAAGATCGTTCGACTACCTTACGGGAACGAGGTTCTAATCGTCGAAGGCGATAGAAGAGACCGACGAAGTACCTCAAGACTAAAAGTTATCTCCTATACGAAGGTCCAAAGACATTTTGAGAAAGCATGTCTTCTTTTTCTAGCTCAGGTTTCCAGAAAGGAAGAAAAGGAGCCGGAAGGAAAGCGATTGAAAGATGTGCCGATCGTAAGAGATTTTCCAGAAGTCTTCCCCGAAGACTTACCCGAACTCCCGCCAAAACGACAGGTTGAGTTTCGGATCGACCCAGTACCGGGTGCCGCACCCGTGGCATGAGCACCTTACCGATTAGCCCTAACAGAACTGCAGGAGTTATCTGAACAGTTGTCAGAACTCTCTGAAAAAGGATTCATCAGACCGAGTTCCTCGCCCTGGGGAGCTCCAGTTCTGTTCGTCAAAAAGAAAGATGGATCTTTCCGAATGTGCATCGACTACAGGGAACTCAACAAACTAACTATCAAAAACCGATACCCACTCCCTAGAATCGATGACCTGTTCGATCAACTTCAAGGATCGTGCGTTTATTCAAAAATTGACTTAAGATCCGGTTACCACCAGCTTAGAGTTCGGGAAGAAGATATCCCGAAGACGGAATTTAGAACTCGTTATGGCCACTATGAGTTTCAGGTTATGCCTTTTGGCTTAACCAACGCACCAGCAGTATTCATGGACCTCATGAATCGGGTGTGTAAGCCGTAGTTAGACAAGTTCGTGATCGTCTTCATCGACGACATATTGATATATTCTAAGAGTGAAAAGGAGCACGAAGAGCATCTTAGGCTAATTTTGGAATTGTTGAAGAAAGAGGAGTTATATGCCAAGTTTTCCAAGTGCGAGTTTTGGATACCAACAGTCCAATTCTTAGGTCACGTAATTGATAAACAATGCATTCATGTAGATCCTGCGAAGATTGAGTTGATAAAGGATTTGGCGACACCTACAACCCCCACTGAAATACGCCAATTCTTAGGACTCGCAGGGTACTACAGAAGATTTATTGAGGGATCCTCGAAGATAGCGAAGCCTTTGACCAAGTTGACCCAGAAAAATGAGAAATTTTACTGGGGAGAGAAAGCAGAAGAAGCTTTTCAACTTCTCAAGGATAAGTTGTGTAGCGCACTTATCTTAGCCCTACCTGAAGGTAGTGAGGACTTTTTAGTCTACTGTGACGCCTCACACAAAGGGTTAGGAGCTGTTTTGATGCAGCGAGAAAAGGTGATAGCTTACGCCTCACGGCAATTGAAAACTCACGAGAAGAATTACACTATCCATGACCTAGAGCTAGGGTCGGTAGTGTTTGCCCTCAGAATCTGGAGACACTATCTTTACGGCACCAAGTGCGTAGTTTATACCGACCACAAAAGTTTGCAACATATCCTAGATCAGAAGGAACTTAATATGAGGCAACACCAATGGTTAGAATTGCTCAGTGACTATGACTGTGAGATTCGATACCACCCAGGCAAAGCAAACGTGGTAGCGGATGCACTTAGCCGAAAAGAGAGACCGAAACCTTTAAGAGTAATATCGTTAGGTATGACAATTGTCTCACCACTCCCATCAAGAATTCGTGAAGCTCAGATTGAGGCTCTTAAGGAAGAAAATAGACCTAATGAGAAAATTTATGGAATGCCTGAGAGCGAAAATGGGTTCGTGAAGAAAGCAGATGGAACATTCTGTTACAAGGACAGGAGTTGGATCCCACTCTACGGAGGTATACGAGACCTCATCATGCACGAATCCCATAAGTCAAAATATTCCATCCATCCAGGAGCCGACAAGATGTATCTCGACTTGAAAAAGCTGTATTGGTGGCCCAATATGAAAGCTGACATTGCGACATATGTCAGTAAATGTCTAACATGTTCAAAGGTCAAAGCTAAACATCAGAGACCGCCAGGTTTGCTCGTACAACCTGAAATCCCCGATTGGAAATGGGAACGTATAACCATGGACTTCATCACCAAATTGCCAAGAATGTCAAGCGGTTATGACACCATCTGGGTGATCATTGACCGTCTCACCAAATCCACCCACTTCCTGCCCATCAAGGAAAATGACAGCATGGACAAGATTGCGCGACTATATGTCAAGGGAATAGTTGCTCGACATGGAGTCCCACTTTCCATCATATCCGACAGAGATAGTCGTTTTACGTCAAATTTTTGGAGATCTCTACAAGATGCCTTAGGAACCGACCTTGATATGAGCACAGCATATCATCCGCAGACAGATGGTCAAAGTGAAAGGACCATCCAAACGTTAGAAGATATGCTGAGAGCATGTGTGATAGATTTTGGAAACGGCTGGGATAGACATCTACCGTGGGCCGAATTTTCTTACAACAATAGTTATCACACCAGCATCAAAGCTACACCATATGAGGCACTGTATGGCAGAAAGTGCAGATCCCCAATATGCTGGGCTGAATTCAGAGAAAGTCAGCTCACCGGTCCTGAGTTAGTACAAGAGACTACGAAAAAGATTGTACAGATCAAGAGCCGAATGCAGGCGGCTCGAGACCGTCAGAAAAGCTATGCTGACAAAAGACGAAAACCACTTGAGTTTCAAGTTGGAGATCGTGTCATGCTGAAAGTATCGCCATGGAAAGGCGTGATCCATTTTGAGAAATGTGGAAAGCTGAACCCCCGGTATATAGGACCTTTCAAAATCCTCACGAGAATTGGACCAGTAGCTTATCGACTTGAGTTACCTCAAGAACTCAGTTCCGTACACAACGTGTTTCATGTGAGCAATCTAAAAAAATGTCTTTCCGACGAGACACATGCCATTCCTCTGGAAGAAATTCAGGTTGACAAAAGGTTAAATTTCGTTGAGGAACCCGTTGAAATAATGGATCGAGAGATCAAACGGCTAAAGCAAACCCGTATCCCTATCGTCAAAGTTTGTTGGAACTCCCGAAGAGGTCTCGAATACACTTGGGACTGGGAGGACGAGATCAAGCGTAGATACCCACATCTTTTCTCTAATCCATCGGGTAACCTTAAGTGAAAAACGAGGTCGGTTTTTGTTTCTAAGACGGGGAGGATGTGACAAATGGTAAATTTTCCCTAATAATTAATTTATAACTGTCCATTTGTTATGACTAAATCACCAGATTAGGCATTTACATGATTATCACGGAAAACAGACCCGCACACTGTGTCACACAGAAACCTCACCAAGAACAGTGAAATTTTCCCATCACACATTTTACCCACTATAATGTAGTAAAAACTGGGGGTTATCTCATTTTTACTCAGAATTACACCACACGCGTACCAATGTCTCAACAGTAATAAATTTAAAACTCAGAAATTATTGTAAATTCATAAAACTCTAAATTCATCTTTGTATATTAAAAGCGTCTCTAAAAATCCATTCTTCCATATTTATAACGGATCCGGGAAGGACCCGAGTTTAACTCAGTTCAGCGAGACGCGGGTATAAATTACTCATTCTTTTAATTAAATCAAACCTTATAAACTTATAATAAAAATCCCCCCACTCACATAGTTATCAAAATCTGTCTTCTACCCCTAGGTTATTTTGTCCGCCCCCTCATCTTCCCCAAAAATCCAACCGATACATCACCATCCACTTCTCTGTCATCTTTTCTTTTTTGACCTAGACGCTCCCAATCGTTTTAACAGACCTTGAAAATCCCCAAGTCAAACCTAGGAGATTACATTAGAAGGAGAAATAGCACTCAAATGAAAGTATTATCCCTCCCAAATCCGAAAGTGGTGATGGAGTTACTCTTCATGTTCCTCTTTTTAAACCAATATTCCAGGGGCAATCGAACCACACCTCAACAAATTCACTCAAAGGTTTTGAGAAGATTTAGATCACTCAAGAGAGAACAAAGGTTGTGGTGGGTTGTGGTTTGATTTGGAATAGCTGGGTTGTCGGATTGAAGTCTTGTTCATCATCTCACGAATCATTGTAAGGATATTAGCATGTATTTGAATCTTTCAAATCTATTCATATCATTCTAGGTTGTTTTATTAATTTTAGATCGAATGGATGATTATTTAGTTGTTGGATTTTATTAAGCTTCGATTATTAATTATTGTCCATGAGTTAATTATTGTTGTTGTAAAATTTTTAGATGTTGTTGTTGTTGTATTCATGTGGCTTAGGATATTAGAAAATCTAGAAATCATCACCATGTGAATAATCTTGTTGATCGTTGTGGCTAAAGTTTGCGATTCGATTCAAATGACTCCAGGAGTTCATAGATTTAAGTATCGAATTAAGTAGGTGATTGTTGATGAAGTATTATGTATTAGAACCATCCGAAATGACCCACTTTTTCTTGGTTTAGAGGAATTGTTGCTGTTGTAGATCTTGGTCACAATTTAGGTCGAATAGGACCACCCAAATGAGGTGTTTGGGAGGTGGTCTTAGGCTGGGAAACCACCCTACACAGGGGAGGTTCTGGCCGAGTTTGCTTGTCAAATTGGACTCACCCAGGCAGCCACCATGGAGGTGAGCTAGCCGTGGGTTAAAACTCAGTGTAAGCAATGAAGGCTTTGCTACACAACTCACCCAAGTATACATTGTTTAGAACCAAGAATGAGAGCAAAGGGTTGAGGGATATACCCTAAATCCAAGTCCTAAATACACCCGTTTTGACCAGGGTTGAATCCCAAAACGGGGTGAAAACTTACCCCCCATTCGAATCTATATAGAGGGTCAAATGACACCTCCAATAGGCAAACTCTTGCTAGCGTTCCCTCGGCTAAATCACAAATGAGGAGTTAAGCGATACACTTGTCGTTAGGTTCATTCCTAGTCCTTGTAATGGATTATTCCTTGACCGAAACAAGGATGGTCATAGCAAACAAAAGTCTCTCCTCACACCGAGACTCCTACATCTTTGGAGTTGAGTAGTACTCAACCCAAAGTGAGCCAAGTCGTGAGTTATTCTAAGTCCTTATTGCCGAATAGCTGGTCTAAAAACTTCCCAGAAACACACAAAGTCCTTAGGACTTGCAACTGTGCGTGTGGTATTTTCCCTACCAGGCCAAACCGTACGATAGCCCACATAGAACCCAAGAACAAGCCCAACCTAAATCCTTTTTGTTCTAGCCCACTGATGTATTCTGCTAGTAGTAATTTCGGCCCACCAGGCCCATTGTGGTTGCTGGTGATCGATCCAGCCCAATAACGATACATTTCCCCCTCCTCCTCTAATTCAGTTGGGCCGTAACCCAACAAAATGGTAAACATGTAAAACTGTAATTATATATATATATATAGATATATATATAATGGCCGAAAGTTAAAACAAGAATAGCCGAGAACACGAGAATAAAACTTTAACAAAAGCTTTTACGTAAACTTGTATTGTCGCGACTTAAAAATTCGTCAAATATGCAATTGGACTTTAAACTCGTAATCGTCACTTAAGAATTTGTTTTACACTTATACTAAATATTAGTCCATAAAAACTTACATAAAAGAAGGTAAGTCACCAAGAGGTATTACACAATTAAGCTAACGACCAATCGAGTTCTAAAAAGTATAGCACACATTAGTAAGTATACAATTTGATATTTATCTAATCGACCACTAGGCGTGTCAATAACGAAAACTAGAAATGAAAATGTAACATAAACTTTATTTTAAAGAACTATAACGAGATTCAAAGGTTTTCCTAAACTTGTAAATTGTAAACAAGTCATAACTCATCGTTAATAATTAAATAAACTTAGTTCATTTTAATAAACGAGATAAACATAATTTTTATTAAACCAACTTTATATTACATTTTTCTCAAAACATTAAGCTATTAGATAATAAACGTCACTTACGCTAAAATTCATGTCAAAACCTATATAACTAGATATAACGACTAAACTACACAACCTTAATATATATATCATATCTCGATTTATCTATTCGTGCTTTAAATCGTTCATTTCATTTCTTTCCAAATTCCGTCACCCAAGTTCCTGTAATATTCTCATTTTTCCTCATTACCGTACATTTAAGTCATTCGTAGAGCTAAACCTTACCATTTCTTAAGAAATCCCTTCATAATCTCACTTTCTGCCACACAAGTGACAACAAGATAAACACTCTAAAATATTGGAATTAAAATTCTGAAAAGACTTAATTTAATACTTGAAACTAAGACATGGTTATTTAATCTAGGTTGCGTGTTGGTGCCGTACACTCCTTAATTTCACAGCATTCACTGTTCAGACCATTAAAGGTGAGTTTATAGCCCCATTTTATTTATACTTGTTTTTACAAATATGGGGTGAGAAACATGCAAATCATTTTATGGACCATAATATTATAACTTTTTCTCAAAACTATTGCGTAGTTAGCCTAAGCCCTATAACCCACTATCATGCCCATTTTTCATGAGCCGTTAATTCCCTTTGGGAAGCGCGATTGCTTTAGATAGATCTATTGGGGTGACTCCCCCGTTTGGTTGGCCAGACAAGTCAATGCGGACGTATAGCAAGTCGGACTTCGAGTGTATTGGGTTAAACACTCGTTAAGGGACCATTGACTATTATTTATGTACTATAGATTAGTGCACTAAACTATCGAGCTTTGGTTGCATGAACTTAGTGCTAGCGCGATAGACAATTTTGTATGACATTATATGTGTTGTAAAGATCATGCTGGTCCAAATTAATTATTTAATGCTTTTATTTAAACCTATGAACTCACCAGCTTTTTGCTGACTTTTAGCATGTTTTCTCACGTGTGTAATTTGATTTGTTATGGCAAGGATTTGGCAAGGCAAGGGTCATGGACCTTTTTTGAAGAAGTGGCAAATAATTTAAGACTTGTTTTTTTGTGGGACCAATGTAACCAACGGGTCTAATTTCCTAAACAATGAATTATCTTTTATAAACTCTAAATGTTGATTTAATTAAAACGGAGTATGTATTCCATTCTTTGTTTACCTTGTGTTGTGATTTCAATCTACGCAAGTAGCACCCTCAAAGTTCTGTATGCTTTCGCGACTGTTAAATTTTGGGGGTGTTACATTATCGAATACCATAATCCAAATGTGTACTGATTTCACTGGATCATTATATGGGTCTGACTTTCGACCCTTTAAAACCATTACCGAGCTAAGAACAGAGGAAGATGGCCAGTTTGGTATGTAGTGTCGTTTTCTTTTACAAAATATTGTTATACATTATGTTATGCCAGGCACTTACAAAGTTATATAAACCAAGTGACAAGTATTTTTTGTACTTATGAAGATGTGATAGGCCATTGATAGTGAAGATCTGGATAATTATGACAAGAATGGAAGGGTTGGGAAGAAGAAACCAATTACGCTCATTGATACCGAGTAAGTCATTATAATATCGTTTATTTTGTTTCCTATACAAATAAAGTCAATGTAGATGCATCTTTTATATTAATAACTTAATATTAACAGGGGCAATGAGCTGAGTTATACATTGTGGGGCTCTGACGCTTAACAATTTTCTGACTTTATGAACACATGCTCGGATCATGGTAAGATCATTGCAGTTTTGTAACTGGCAATGACGAAAATTTGGGATGGTAAGTTCAACTACATTGTTAATTTTATTTTATTTTGGTTTCTGAAATTTTGGTTACCCATAATCATAATACTTTACTACTTTTAATATTAAATGTGTGTCCATAATGGATTTAATGGAACAAGGTTGTTCCTTTTTAATTGCAAAGACAGTATCTCCACCGATGGATTTCAAGATATCGATGCTTTTAGGCAAAGATATCTAAAATAAATCTTTTTCTCATGATTTTGAATACCGAATCTAATTTGATTAGTCTTCCTCTTTTCAATCTCAATTTTTTTTCTTGATCCATTTATGTTTGTTGATATTCAACCAGCAATGCCATTTAGTTAGTGTTAGACACGGATACAATAAACATAATCAAACATGTCCATATGCATATTTGACCTTACATTGTAATACATCGCTGCATAGTGTTCCTACTATTATTGTGGGAACTATCACTACTGCAAAACAAACCTAATGCAACATTTTTGAAGCAACAATTCCAAAATGTGTTGCTTTTTTATCAAAATTTGTAATACGGAAACAGTTTATAACAAAGTGTTGCATTTAAAGCTCTAATGCAACAAATTTTTCTTAAGTGTCGCGTATTTTACAATCTATTGCTACACTTTTGTTATGTGTTACATTTGCAAAGACTCAAAAGGCAACAATTAATCTAAACTGGCTCACATACGTTAGGAGAAATATACAATTACCGAACTCGAATACGCTTGATGTTGGAATATGTGAATCATAAAACTATAAACACATAAACATATAACATCAAAGCATACACAGCGGAATATACAAGATCTATATACACGTAATTAATTAACTAAATTTAAATAGATGCGTACCTTTTGGTTTCTAGCAAGAACAAGAAACCGTGCACTCCAAGAACAAGATATAAACCCTAAGTTAGGTTTAATGTAGATCGACCATTATATGGATCGAATGGGGAAAAACTCACAAGCTAAAGGTAGCTTGTTCTTCGTTCTTGTACACACGTATTACTAGCGTCTCAATGTGAAAAGCTAGGTTCATGTATCACAAATAAAACATCACAACAACTACGGTTTGATGTTCTAGATAATACATGATCGAATCCCCTAGGGATTAGACACTCCACTGTACGTCAACAAGAAAATAAAGAAGTAAATAAATTTACACGCATATACATATGCATATGATATCCACTTATCAATTATCCATGCATGTGCATGGAATATATATTGTAACTTATTTACTGTTTCTTGTATGTTGTCAGTGGAAGAAAGCGAATCGATTTATAAAATCGTTTAGGGATATTAACATGTCGATCATATTGAGATTTGAGGGGTTTATATACACTCCAAACTTGCTCTCCAAGTTTGAGTTCAACACCTCCTCAAGTTCCATAAAATCGACACTCAACCCCCTCCACTTTCCTTGTTCGACCATATAAATATTTGTGATTTAATAATTAATCATAAATCATTATATTAATTATTCAAACATTGAGACTCATACGTAATATGTGCAATCCCGAAGTCTCGTGTTCGAAACTGGACATACGTATATTAATTATTATCCACAAACTCTAACAGCCCCCACTTGGATATTCATTAATATAGTAATGACATGGGTTAGTCTAGCTTAACACCCCCAATGCCCCCAGATCGACACAAGTATGGTTTTCCTGGAAAAAACCACGTGATGATTTAAATCATCATACTTATCCTTTTGTTTCTAATACTGCGTTAATATGGATATGGATCTAAGTCATTCTATAATTAACTATTCTGTTTCTCGTTATTTATGATTGATCAAGATTGCCAAAACATCTGAACGTATTTCAGATAGACTTTGGATATGGCCATACAAACATCTTGTCAACCCTACGAGGGGCCCAGCAGTATTATACTTCAAAACAAATTTGAAGGAACAAATCCTTTCTTGACTACGAGCATAACCCTCGAACTTTGCATCACCTCCGAAAATAGCCCTTATAACTACCAGTTACGGATAGCGTTAGACTACCTTACAGAAAATGAGCTACATCCTTGGCTGTTATCTGGTATCTCAAGTCTGAGGATAAATATTCATGATTTACTTAATGACGATGATCCATAAAGTACAATCATGTGGTTGGGATAAGTCCTATATTCAATTTATCCAATATTGAATATCATCTGAATTTGGCATGCCCACGCATCAATATACTTTAAGTATATTCTACCAACACTCAGATTTGCCTTAATTCAATAATACTCCCATATTATTGATCGACAACGGACTATTTAGAATAACACAAGTTATTCATGGATTTAAACATGCAAATATAGGATACAATTTATTAGTAATGAAAACAAACGTACCACGTACTTTAATTCATTGTAAATAATAATTGCTTAACATCCCTTATCCAAATACTAAATAGATCAATGCATGATAATTCTCATTAATGAATTATGCCACAAGTCATGAAAACCATACTTGTTGACAAGGCATAAATCAACTAATTTTGATCTATCGGAATTTTGAGAATACTTATTTCGAGAATGAAATTCTTGTATGTGTGCATTCATCTACCCAGATATTGCCACATAATATTTCATAAATTGCGAGACATCCTCAACTGCAAATTTATGATATTAAACTATCAAACCTTTGTAGTTAAAGTATTCTAATTCTTTATGTATAATGCAAATATGCTCATATTGAGCATAACTAGTACACATGGCCTCTTAATAAGGATGAGCTCCCACCATGACTAGTATTGAGTGTCAACTCAATTTTACTAGCATTATTGTATGCAAACAACAATATGCTCTTTTAAAGTTCCGTAAACTTTTAACATCCATCGTGTAATGTTTGATATCTTCAAATCTATCAAGATTTTTCAACTATATCAATCATGCAACAATATGCCATATGGTTCATATTTAAAATTTTGGAGAAAATTCCAGGCTGAGGATGTAAATTCTAAACCATATCCATTACACTTAGCTATCTAATAATTTACAATTAGATATTAATGTTGTCAATCATCTTTCATTCAAGCATGATACAACAAGCAACATGATGTACATGAATAATCCTTTCGTCAACCTTAGATTTAATTCATGTCATATTTTTCCAAAGATATGTATCTATCTAGCCTTACTAATAGATTATCATGTTTATTAGAATAAGTTATTTTACCGCTCATGTTTATAACAATAAACATATATTCCAAGGTTTTATTTTCTAAATTTCCATGTGAAGTTTCATTCCAAACGAAGACTTAACATATAAATGTTAATGAAATGTTACTTCCTATATGTTATACAACATATACGAAATAAGAAAATAAATATAACACTCCCACTAGCTTTCAGGAATATTCAGAAATATCTTATTTTAATTATAAATCAAGACTTAGATTTAATAACTAAACATAAGTATATCTCCTAGATGCATGCATTAATCCATTCACAAATGATTTGCACTTTGTATACTCCTAAAGATTATTTGAATTCAAATACTCCTTTCAATTACTTTTCGTCCTCGCACAATTAATTACTCAAGAAAGAGTTTTGATATTCCATTATTAATTTATAAAAGAAACTAATAATGACAATCATAATCTTTATATATTTAATGTGCTTAGAAAGAATTTCAATCACATTTAATTGCTTAAGTGTGATTGATAATCTTTTCACACACTAAATATGTATACAAATTTTGTCCATATGATTTCTACACAAGAATTTAAATCTCTAGGATTTTCATTTCCTTTGTAGAAATTCATTTTCATTCTATAGTGTAACTATAGAGTTTAAGATCAACTACGTTTCCAAACTAGTTATCTTCTTGGACTGCATCTATTATTATTCATAGTATGAGTAATTTGCCAAATTAAATATTTGCAATTTATTAACAGGTTTATCATAATCCTGTTACTCATAATTGTTAATAACCTACTCACAAGTAGTTTAACAAATTCTGAACTTCAATTTTAAGACTTAATGTGATTCATCACATTCCATAATAAATGGTGTCTTATTAATCTTCTAGGTTGGAGTCTAATTGAGTATATCCAATCCATACTCAATTTTCTAACCTTGATATCTTTTAGGAAGAATAGAAGATATAGTTATCTCAAATCAAACAATGTATCAAGAGTTTGATTTTCCTAACTGAACATACCATAAACACTATGTATTTCATTAGGATTAATATTGTAAGTTAATCTTACAATATGTGAGATAAATATATTTCGTTTAGGCTTACCTATTTACCAACTAAGTCAATTTAATGGTACAATAGATTTCCAAGCCAATTGCATGCTTTATAACATAAGTACTTCTGATCAAGTCACTTTATGTCTATGTCTTACCAAGAAGACATAACTGTTATAATCCCAATATACGTCGTAAATCATTGATCAACTCAATGACTTCTTGTATATGTCTTAAAAAACATAACAAGTTAACGTCTTACTTTATTATAAGTCTTATAACAATAAAAGACTTCATATTTATATCTTTATACTAAAATATAAATATGCATAACTAAAGTAATCATGAACACCACAACTTGGTTTCAATAGTATTTCAAGTTAATTTATTACTTCATTTATTTATGTCATTCCAAGAATACATAAACATTCAAATTTTGAAGTAGTATAAGATTACTTCATTTATTTATGTCATTGCAATAATACATAAATATTCACATTTGAAGTAGTCTTATTATCATATAGACACTTGTTCTAATAATTATCTAATTTTAGAAACTTGTAAATTAACATAGTTTCATCACATCAGCTTTGGCTGCTAGTAATGAAAGTATGTAATTTACCTTGTCATTAATATCTATTATCAAGTTTACACTGACGCTAGATATTAACTTCAAGTGTTCTATAACTAGAATGTGAATAAACCACATTAGAACATTAATCTCTTACCTTGCAGTTAAGAGAATCCTTTAAATCATATTCCTTTATGTTGTTGCTTGCACACAATAAAGATTTCTCCCACTTGTGCATGGAACAACATCATGCATCAGATAAACAACACGTCAATCGTTTGCTTATGTGACCAATATGATTTGTGTCATAGATATAAGTAGATATAGTAACACCTCGTCAAGTAAGGAAACGTACACGACTATCCTTAATACCACAAGTGTCTATAATTGGAAAGTAATTATCTCAAAAAATTCTAAAGATAATCTGGGTTACTACCAAGATGTCAATGCTTGTAGCTCCCACTGAATACCAGATCATTACATGAATTCAGTAATCACAACACAATGCTCCCACTGGATTTGACAACATTGTAAGTGTTGCATAACCAGTAAAAGCAAATATTGTGCTGTTTACTTTCCTACACCTTTGATGAATCCCTTACGTAACGTTACTAAGGTACTCAAAGAATGTATTCTACTTTGTTAATGATGGAATATCCATCAATGCAATTAACTTGAAAAAATTGGGTATGCAATTTCTTCCTTAATTAGGTCTACCATCCCCATCATGGTTGTAGCACCTTTAAATGGTTAAAGCATAACAACTAGATCAAACATTCTAGTTTGCCTTTTACCAATTATGCGGTAATTAGTCTAGCTTCTAACTTTAATAACTCCTAAACGTGCAATTTCTTAAAAAAAATGCCTTGAGTTAATTCTTAGAATTTAGACAATTCTAATTTTCCTATTATACCTTTCTCATTCATGAAAAGGAATAGGATTAAGTTTCACTCTTCACACGGAAAGTAGACTAGGTTTATTCTTTTAGTTAAGTTGACTCTATCCAAAGACCCTACGGGTGCAGATCAACTTTCCACTAAAAAAATGCTCCACGTTTACGGTTTTAACGTTGCATTAAATACATTAAAAGAATTTTCAAAATTCAATTTTAGTATTTTCGATAATTAACTTTTCAAGAAAATTAAACACCTATGGTAAATTAACATTTAACCATTTAATTTTCACTGAAAACTAGGATCCAAAATGACATTGTTTCATTACATCAGCTTTGGCTGCTAGCAATGAAAGTACTCAATAAGGTACGGGTCAACCCCAATTGCCAATATCCAATTGCAATTCCTAGAATCATGGGACTTACATTATTTTGCCAACATCAGTTGCAAATGTAAGCATGTTTCATCCCCAAATCTTTATGCCTTGACGCCATTCCATTACATCAGCTTTGGCTGCTAGTAATGAAAGTGCTCAATTAAGTTAACCAAATTAAGAAACTGTAAAATTGACTTCATTTCATCACATCAGCTTTGGCTGCTAGCAATGAAAGTACTCAATTTACCCTTAGACAACCATCCTTTGAACATTACATTCAGCTTTGGCTGCTAGTAATGTAGGATGAAACCTTAGGTGTTTCCGCTTCAGTTGGATGGCATATAACTTAAATTTTAAGGGTATAAATTTTTGATGTGTGTAATCAAAATATGTACAAAGATGTCATGCATTCATCTTTGTATCATATACTTTTCAAAACCAGTTAACTCATTTGTTACATTAATAAGCTCAAATCATCAAAGTTTTAATTAATGGCGTTGAGAAACTTACAACATTGCCTTAAGATGCTTCGTACGTTTTCATGGTGTACTTGGTAAGTCTAAAATTGACGCACAGGCGAGCGGAGAGACAGAATGGAGTCTCTTTAAGGCCACAATTTAATGCGAAACCAACCTTATACCCACTTTATAGTTTGTCAATTTTAGGTCCGCCGCTTCGACCACTTTTGTACAGTCGCATCAATTAATTAAACACTTATGATTTTCTTGCTTAAAACATTTATGTAGTAAATTATTAATTGCTAGTCTCGCCTGGGAGCAAATTACCGTGTGAAGCAAACCACTATCGGCACATAAGACTTGGCAATAAATAATTTACCACAAAGGTTTCATAGTTATTAGGTTCATTTATTTTTATTCAAAAAATTACCCTCTTTGATGTTTACAATCCATCATAATTAAAACACAAAGATCAAGTAATTAAAAAAAAATAAACAAACACTTAATAACACATATATGATCATTAACAATATCATATAGCCACATGCAAACCTTTTGATAAATCCTATTAATAATTTCTATGTGAATTTTAATGTATGTAATTAATAAAACTCCCATTGGTTTTCGAGCTCATTGTGCCCAATGGTCCACAGACGCCAAATAACTTGGCCGCGTAAGTTTTAATTAATTAAATACCACATTGCACATAACCAATTAATTAATATATTTAATTAGGGTCTTCCCTAATTTTAGATTTATCTAAAAAAATACATGTAGCAATTAAACATCAATTTTCATGACAAAACATGCATGTTTTTGTCATGAATCCCCATATTGCACTTATAATCATGTAACACATATTATCAAGCCAATATAGTACGCATACTAATTAATGACATCTCAAGGTACTCATTAATTAAACACATAAAATTTCATGCAATCCTAGGGTTTTCTACAAGATTTTAACAATACATAAACCCTAAAAAATAATTATTGGTAATCGACCAACAAGAAAAAATTAGGGTTTTCATAAATCTTAAACCCTAGAATTTTTAAAAGCATGTATCTATTCACATAGGTTCAATTTTATGCGTTTTTAGTAATTAATTACAAGTAAAAACGGGCTCTTGATGCCACTGTTGGAATATGTGAATCATAAAACTATAAACACATAAACATATAACATCAAAGCATACGCAGTGGAATATACAAGATCTATATACACGTAATTAATTAACTAAATTTAAATAGATGCGTGCCTTTTGGTTTCTAGCAAGAACAAGAAACCGTGCACTCCAAGAACAAGATATAAACCCTAAGTTAGGTTTAATGTGGATCGACCATTATATGGATCGAATGGGGAAAAACTCACAAGCTAAAGGAAGCTTGTTCTTCGTTCTTGTACACACGTATTACTAGCGTCTCTATGTGAAAAGCTAGGTTCATGTATCACAAATAAACATCACAACAACTACGGTTTGATTTTCTAGATAATACATGATCGAATCCCCTAGGGATTAGACACTCCACTGTACGTCAACAAGAAAATATAGAAGTAAATAAATTTACACGCATATACATACGCATATGATATCCACTTATCAATTATCCATGCATGTGCATGGAATATATATTGTAACTTCTTTACTGTTTCTTGTATGTTGTCAGTGGGTGGAAGAAAGAGAATCGATTTATAAATTCGTTTAGGGATATTAACATGTCGATCATATTGAGCTTTGAAGGGTTTATATACACTACAAACTTGCTCTCCAAGTTTGAGTTCAACACCTCCTCAAGTTCCATAAAATCGACACTCAACCCCCTCCACTTTCCTTGTTCGACCATATAAATATTTGTGATTTAATAATTAATCATAAATCATTATATTAATTATTCAAACATTGAGACTCATACGTAATGTGTGCAATCCTGAAGTCTCGTGTTCGAAATTGGACATACGTATATTGATGTGTCGTGTGTAGTGCAAGTTTTAAAAATTTATAAAATCAATTTATCCAATTCTCGAATCAACACATACGAGCAAGTATACTCGTCCGTAGTAGTAAAGGTGGGTAAGTTGAGATCTTCCCAAGGGAATTGGGGTTTAGGTTTGCAAAATAAGTTTTGACAAAAAGGATTGTCAATCCGATTTGGTGTAAATTCTAAGGTAAGCAAAAATCAATTAATCAAAAACAAATATACTTGTGTGTAATTCCATGACAATTGTATAGAGTAATCTAACAAGTTTGGTGTGACTTATAATGATGCACAACTTAAAATGAGTGATTCACAATCAATGGTTTTTATCATGAGAAATCATCTCTAAGAATTCAATCTCCTAGTTAATTCCTTTCGGCCTTTGTTAACTAGTGCGATAATTCTATTAAACTCTTTGTTGTTTGAAAAGCATTTCTTATCTTAGGAATTCCTACGAATCCTTTCGGCCTTTTCTCGTGATGAAATCGTTTCCAAATCCATTTTAATGAGTTAATATAGTGCTTGTCACACACCATAGTCCATACTAATTCGTGCACTAACTTTTTGGAATAAAAACATAAAGAAAATCCTTTCGGCCTTTGTTAATCTTTAAAACTATTTTTACCAACCAATTAAGCAAGATTAGATTGTATTTCAACAAACTCATAAAACAAGATATGATTTCATGCATCACTATGAAATAAGAATACTCCAACAATTATCACATCATACACACAAGCATAACCAAAATCACTCCATAATAATCATAATCAAACACAAGTAATCAACCATACTTTCATTCATCTTAAAGTAAAAGTAGTTCATAATAACTCAAACAAGAAATACCTAGTTGTGAAATTACAAGAACTAGAATTGTGGAACTAAAGCAACCACTCTCCTCCAATCGCCTATGATCACACGTAAACAACTCCAAACTTGGACACAACTCTTGAGACTTGAACTCAAGATTCCCTGGACGTTCTCACAGCAACTACAAGCTTTCGGGCAATGATAATAAGTTTAGCAAGACTTGGTGTAAGCCTTACTAGGTTTTTTTGGGTTGTCACACTTGTAAACTAGCCAAGGGTTCTTTAAATAAGTGAAGGAACCCTTTTCCCCCAAGCAAAAACGTCCTCAATCAGTAAACAACCAAGAAATGATAAGCCACCATGATTATGGGGCTTAAATTCGTCATTAAATGCGTTTTTTGTAACTTCAGTCTCCTCCAACCGATCGGTATTGAGGTCCAACCGATCAGTTGGATCTCTCGGTAAATTACTTTTCTCCCATCCGAATCGGATGCGGGCACCATCCGATCGGTTGGACCATTCTACCATGCATACTTTTATTTTTTCTTCCTTTTCTCATTACGTGCTTGATCCTTTGTTGTACCACTATTTCTTTCCATAGAACTTGATCTTTTCTTGATATATAAGCATAGAAATCTTGACTTTATCAAATCCTTGAATTCTTGTGTGGTTCTTTTCTCGTTTCTTTCTCGTGATTCTTCAAATGTGCATAATTTCTTCATTTCTTCATCTTTTTATCATCTTTCCCTGTACTTGGCTATATTTACTTGCATATACACTTTTTTCATGATTTAGTAACAAATATACACAAATATAACCAAATATGATGCACAAATCTAACGATAACGTGACTAAAAACATGTTCATTTTGAGCGTTATCATATATTAATTATTATCCACAAACTCTAACACTTGATTGGCTCACATAAGTTAGGAAAAATAAATATTGATGTGAGTTATATCTTATGACATTCCATTTATATATGTTCATTTCTCTTCTTCAATCTACCTCTAACTTTCACTTTTATATTTTATCATGGGGCATACTATACAAACACCCCCCTATGGTCAACCGTACAAACCCGCGAATGATGCATGCAATGATTGCATACACCACCTATATGGTGTGTCAGGATAGCCTGCCCCTTTTATCATATCACTGAATGCAAAATAATTGGCACCACATTAATATATTGTAGATTGTTTCAAATTCATTAAATGGCACTCAAATAATACCCGAAAGATTTAGCGCTACATTTTTACACGTTCCCTCCATTTTTTCCTATTAACTAATCTAATCTTGCCACGTAATCCATGTTTTGGCGCCACATTTACACATTCCCTCCATTTGCTCAATTTACTATAGCATGTCTAATCTGACCGAGTCTCTTGTTAAATTTAGTGCACTTGAGGGATCAGTTCACACCTGGTAATGGGTCAGGAGATACAGAGTATACACCCATCAGGTCCCTGACTACCATGACTCAAATAGTGGTTAGGAGTAACTCATTAGATGGTTTAATCCTTCACTGAGTTACTATTGCTAGTACTAAGTAAGTACTGCTGGAGCAGAGTTAATACTGCTAGTACTTTCATAGTACTGCTGAGTTAGTATTGTTGATACTGAGTTAGTACTGCTGGTGCAGAGTTAGTACTGCTGGTATAAGTATGTAACTACTCTGACCTATTCAAGTGGCAGTTAAAACTGCATTTATGACCACGTTTAATTGGTCATTTAACCACTATTGGCTATAATGGGGATAATTATGAGGCGATTAATGAGCCGATTAATCATCATAATTCCATTTGACTAGCTATGAGTATTCTCCTATAAATAGGAAGATCAAATCATGCATGAGACATACGATAACAGAGAACATAAACACTTAGATGCGCAAGGGTTATTGATTTGTGCCTAATTCAATAACAAACATTTAGTCTTATCCCAAGTAGTTATTCGTGATACCCAGGCAATAGGGTCGAATAGCTTACTTTGGAAAGTGATAACACGATTTCAAATGATATCCGGTAACTATTATTGGTACTTAGTTAGGACATTGATTATCTTCACCCTGTTCTGGGCCAACCACAACCAACAATCAAAGTAAACTATTTTGTTATAATCAATGGCTCCTGCTGCTATGAAACACATGGCTTCAAACTTTGCCAAGCTTGATAAGTTTGAAGGGGTGGACTTCAGGAGATGGCAGAAGAAGATGCACTTCTTGCTTTCAAGCATGAGTGTGGTGTATGTTCTGAGCACTCCTATTCCTGATGATGGTGATGATGCTAATGTGGAACAAATGAGGAAGATGAGCAAATGGGAGAATGATGATTACATTTGCAGAGGTTTAATCCTCAATGGTATGTCTGATTCTCTCTTTGATATTTATCAGAATGTTGAATCTTCCAAAGAACTATGGGATTCCTTGGATGCAAAATATATGGCTGAGGATACTTCAAGTAAGAAGTTTCTTGTAAGTAATTTCACAAATTACAAAATGATTGATTCAAGACCAGTTATAGAACAATACAATGAACTTCTTGGTATACTTGGAAGGTTTATACAACATAAAATGACAATGGATGAAATTTCAGTCTCTTGTATCATTGACAAACTACCTCCTTCTTTGAAAGATTTCAAGCATACCTTGAAACATAAGAAGGAAGAACTGACTCTTGTTCAGTTAGGCAGTCATCTGCGTATTGAGGAATCCCTTAGGGCGCAGGATAATGACAAGCCAAAGAGTAGCAATGCTACTAGTGCATCTGTTGTCAATATGGTGGAACATAACAAATCCACCAGGTACAATGACAACAAGGGCAAACATAAACATCATGATAACACAAGGGTTGACCCTAACAAGAAGGAAACACCTATTTGTTGGAAATGTGGCAAAACTGGTCACATTAAAAGGGACTGCATGGTAAAACATCCTAGTTGTGATCATTAAAATTAAATCATAATAGAGAAACTAGCAAATGGATGACCCCAAAACATTTGATGAAGCAATGAAGTCCCAGGATGTTGCTTTCTGAGAAGAAGCAATAAATGATGAGATGCACTCCATCATAGGCAACAACACTTGGGTGTTGGCTGGTCTACCACCTGGTTGCAAACCTTTGGGTTGCAAATGGATTTTCAAAAAGAAAATGAAGGTAGATGGAACTATTGAAAAGTTCAAGGCTAGACTAGTCATTCAAGGCTTTAAACAAAAGTCAAGGTTTGACTACTTTGATACTTATGCCCCTGTGGCTCGTATCAGTACCATAAGATTGCTGATGGCTTTGGCATCAATTCACAATCTGATTATTCATCAGATGGATGTGAAGACAGCTTTCTTGAATGATGAACTGGATGAGGAGGTTTATATGAACCAACCTCAGGGATTCATCATGCCTGGCAATGAAAACAAGATGTGTAAACTGATTAAGTCATTATATGGACTGAAGCAGGCACCTAAGCAATGGCATAAAAAATTTGATGAAGTGTTTTTGTCTAGTCGTTATTTACTTAACCAGTATGACAAATATGTGTATACCAAAATTTGATGAATCTGGTAAAGGAGTCATAATTTGTCTATATGTTGATGACATGCTGATCTTTGTCACTGACCAAAATCAGGTTGACCTGACAAAGGAATTTTTGTCATCAAGGTTCTCCATGAAAGACATGGGGGAGGCTGATGTTATCCTTGGTATAAGGATCAAACATGAGAGTAAGGGAATTTCTATCACTCAGTCTCATTATATTGAGAAGGTACTGAGGAAATTCAACCACTCTGATTGTACTCCAGTGAGTACACCTTTGGATACAACTAAAAAGATGATGCCTAATACTGGCAAAGTTGTATCTCAACTTGAGTATTCTAGGGTGATTGGCTGCCTAATGTATGCCATGACTTGTACAAGGCCTGATATTGCATTTGCAGTGGGAAAACTGAGCAGGTATACTAGTAATCCTAGTGCTCAGCACTGGCAAGCAATTCGGAGGGTACTAAAGTGTTTGAAAAAACTATGAATTATAGTCTCTCATATACTGGTTATCCTTCAGTATTAGAAGGGTACACTGATGCAAGTTGGATCAGTAACACTGAAGACAATTCGTCTACCAGTGTCTGGGTATTCTTACGTGGTGGAGGTGCAATTTATTTGGCATCCAAAAAGCAAACTTGCATCACCAGTTCAACAATGGAATCTGAATTTGTGGCTTTACCAGCTGTTGGCAAAGAGGCTGAATGGTTGAAAAACTTGCTTCTTGAGATTCCATTGTGGCCTAAACCTATAGCACCTATTTATATCCGTTGTGATAGTGCAGCTACATTGGCAAAGGCTTATAGCAAGATGTACAATGGGAAGTCTAGAAACTTAGGTGTCAGGCATAGCATGATTCATGAGCTTATCATGAATGGGGTGGTATCTATAGAGTTTGTTAGATCTCAACAAAACTTAGTTGATCACTTGACGAAGGGATTGGCTAGAGACTTGGTTATAAAGTCTGCTAAAGGGATGGGTTTAAAGTCCAACTTAGTCACTGAATGCTAACACACCCAACTCCCTCCTGAAGAAACTTGGGAGCTGAGTTCAATGTGGAAAGCTGAACATTCAGTGGACTGGAGCACATGTTTTACAATCATCCCAAGGTTATGCTCGGAACCTGCTGGAAAGGAGGATGAAGTCTTTACTTCTTAATGGTTAATTTCTTTGAAAAGTGCTAAGCAGGAGCATGAATAAAGAGGAACCACCTATGTGAATGTTGAAGTTTTGCCGCTTCAGGGAGCTTAGGACTTTTGTCGCTTAAAACATTTATGAATTGGATATGGACACATGGCTTATAAAGTGTCAGGAGCGTTTAAGTGTTTGAAAACTTGTGTGTATTTTATCTTCAGGTATTCAAATGGGTTGAATGGTTCAATTCTTAGAACACCCTGATTCTCGAATATTTGAACGTGTAATGTACTAAGATGGAAATTCAATGCTCAGGATATTTTCGTTTATGCACATGTTTTGTTTAATGTTTTATTTTCCATACAAAGGAAGTGAACTAAATTTGGGGAGGATTATTGGAAAATAAATTGCACTTGAGGGATCAGTTCACCCCTGGTAATGCGTTAGGAGGTACGGAGTGTACACCCATCAGGTCCCTGACTACCCTGACTCAAATAGTGGTTAGGAGTAACTCATCAGAAGGTTTAATCCTTCACTGAGTTACTACTGCTAGTACTAAGTAAGTACTGCTGGAGCAGAGTTAATACTGCTAGTACTTTCATAGTACTGCTAGTGCAGAGTTAGTACCACTGGTATAAGTATGTAACTACTCTGACCTATTCAAGTGGCAGTTAAAACTGCCTTTATGACCACGTTTAATTGGTCATGTAACCACTTTTAGCTATAATGGGGATAATTATGAGGCGATTAATGGGCCGATTAATCCTCATAATTCCATTTGACTAGCTATGAGTATTCTCCTATAAATAGGAAGATCAAATCATGCATGAGACATACGATAACAGAGAACATAAACACTTAGATGCGCAAGGGTTATTGATTTGTGCCTAATTCAATAACATACATTTGGTCTTATCCCAAGTAGATATTCGTGATACCCAGGCAATAGGGTCGAATAGTTTACTTTGGAAAGTGATAACACGATTCCAAGTGATATCCGGTAACCATTATTGGTACGTAGTTAGGACATTGATTATCTTCACCCTATTCAGAGCCAACCACAACCAACATAAACGATTTAAAAAAGTATAATAACTTGTCTTGAGCCATTTTGTTACTTCAACGTCATATCATCAATTCACTCGACTTACTCACACATCAAAATACTACTCTCTCTCATGACTTGAGCCAAAAAGGCCCCAACTACCATTTAATTTTGTTTATTTTTTCAAACTAACTAAATTTCAATAATTTATCAAATAAAAGTACAAATTACAATACGAAATTAAAAAAACATAAGAATTTAAAATATATATATATATATTACGAAAACTAAAAAAATACGATATACAAAAAAATACTCCGTAATACGAAAACTAAAAAACATTGCACGCAAAGAAAAGCACAATCGTCCTATTTTTTTATTTATTTTTGCATGCATCCAAACAATTTTATTTGATCTTGTATTTTTTCCGCCATTTTAAACAAAGCATCATGAATCTCCCAATATTTTCAAGATTATTCTTAAAGAAAAATGCCAATCAAATCCAGTTACGCCGCATCCTACTTCTAACATACGGCGCATCACTATCAAGATTTCACAAGTTATAATCCAAGACGGCAAAGGACATGCGCCGCATAGATAAATGGTGTTACGCCGCATCTTAAGGCGGTGTACGAATATTCCTGAATATATTAATCTTAGACCCCACGCGAAGTTAAGTCAATGCGCCGCATCTACTTATTCAATGCGCCGCATCTAACCCTCAGACAGAAACTATAAATACCCCTAAGTCAGACGAATTTCGAGAGCCTACAGTGCAATATACGAAGTACGAGAAGAGAAAGACAGCCGAAGTCAGACGATTAGCAACACAAGACACGCCCTAAACGAAGATACAAGAGCTGTAAGAAGGTCCTCCATGTATTCAATTCATTAAGTAGTTTTGTTTTATTGTATTAGTACACTTTAATTCATCAGGATTGATGGGCCGATTCCATGTGACTACGGAAAACCATGGGCACCCCTTAAAATTGCTTTCCCATTAATTAAAGTTTATATGTTGATGTCTTTGGTGACTTTTATTAGTGAATTGATAACCTCTGTGTCTAGCTGAGCATTGATCGGGTCGCCATGCCTCTGTCCTCGCCTATTTATTCTATCGCCTATGCATTCTATCGTCTGTAGAAAAGTAGGAAGAAAGGTAAGTAGGATAGACATAAGTGATCATTAAGGGTTTACTCGCCGATAAGATTAGAGCCAACGAGAAAGGGTTAATTATATACACTTCATATAAAACTAGCAATAAAACAAGTGACAAGCTACTTAATTATCAGGACAGGTCTTCTTATTGTCTCGAGTATTTATCTGTGTACGTGTGTTCTAATCGCTGATTCGTGCTAATTAGTTTAGTTTATTATTTAATTATAACCAAACCGTGCCAGTCTCTCAGGCTGAACCCCCCTTGCGTTAGATTAGGTTGTATAGCTAACTTAAGATATTAAAATACTGATTAGAATAACTAGATAATACGTTCCACTCTTAGTGATCGACACTCTACTTACCATTATATTCATACTGACCGGGTACACTGCTCGTTAAAGTGTGCGTTATTGATAAGTCGGCTAAATATAAATTTAAAACTTGAATACTGCTAAAACCACAACGACATACCGTGGGTAAAAATTAGAGCAACAAACGCACGCACATCAACGGAAATGCAGTTTCTATGGAAAATGGGCCAAGTTTGTATGATTAGGGCATCTAAGGAAGAAGAATCTTGACCTACTAGGGATTACCTCGGATTTATTTTCTAATGATTCACCTTTGTGTTTAAAATATGATTATGAATCCGGTTGTGATTAAAAGGAACAGGTGGTTATTGATCGGTGGAGGGACATATTTGTTGGAACCAGCACAACAACCTTAACCAATCACTACTGCGAACCGGAGATGGTGGAGAATGGAGAATCTATCCAAGCATGGCCGTCCTGCAACTCTTTTGATAACCATTGTAACGGAGGCAAATTAGGAGAACTAGATGGTGATAAAAGAGCTCAAGATGAATGGACTTGCTTCCACGGAATAGAAAGACAAGATATTGAGTTCGGGAATTTGTCTTTTCATGATTGGTATAAAATTAGGTACGGAAATGCGGCTATTAACGAATGCGTCATTAGAAGATTCCAAACGGGACTTCAATAATTATCATCTTGCCTTAGAACAAGAAAAGGAAGATTTACTTAACGAATGCACATGAACAAGCTCTGTTATGGCAGAACTCCCTAATAAGAGCGTTTACTCCGCTGAAGTAGGGGAATGTTCCAAAGGGTCCGCTTTAAGCAACCCTTCCAAGGAAGAGCAACATTTTAAGATTAAAATTATTAATCAATGAGGGGAGCTTAGGGGGCGTGACTTTTCGTTCGATGACTGGTTAAGAAATCGGTTTGGCACTACAAAAATTGATAAAGGAGTTAAGATGAAAGCGTTCGTAGAATGGATGATTGATAGCTATTCGGATGGATCCGATACACCTAAAGGAAAAGACGATCCCTATGACCGGAGTTTTGAGAAATTCAAATCAGAATTCGAAAGGGAAGTTTTGCAACTATTGGATGAATATGGACTTAGAATAGGTAAAAAAGGGTACATGTTGCAAGACATTTCGAAAAAGTGCGAGAGAACTTTCCAAGAAAAACACACATTCTGGCATGAAAAGGAATTGGACGAAAATATTGTATCAACCGTCCCAAAATTTTTTTACGTTTTCGTATGATTTTTACGTTTTCGTCTGTTTTTTTATGTTTTCGTCTTTTTTTTTACGTTTTCGTCTGTTTTTTTTTGCGTTCACGTCTGTTTTTTACGTTATCGCCCTTTTTTTACGTTTTCGTTTGTGTTTTTACGTTTTTGTCCATTTTTTTTACATTGAGTATGTTTTTTTACTTTTTCGGCTGTTTCTTACGTTTTCGCTCGTTTTCTTAAGTTTTTGTCTGCTTTTTTTACGTTTTCGTCCATTTTTTATGTTTTCGTTCTTTTTCTTACGTTTTCGTCTGTTTTTTTACGTTTTCATCCGTTTTTTTACGTTTTCGTTTGCTTTTTTACGTTTTTGTCCTTTTTTTTACGTTTTTGTCTTTTTTTTTACGCTTCATCCTTTTTTTTTGCATTTTCGTCCTTATTTTTACTTTTTCGTCCGTTTTCATATGATTTCGTAAGTTTTTGTATGTTTTTGTACATTATTCTACGTTTTCTTACGTTATCTTACGTAAGAAAACGTAAGATATCGTAAAAAATGGACGAAAACGTAAGAAAACGGACGAAAACGTAAAAAAAAACTGACGAAAACGTAAAAAACCATCGAAAACATAAAAAAAATGACGAAAACGTAAAAAACGGTCGAAAGCATAGAAAAACGGATGAAAACGTAAAATACGGTCGAAAACGTAAAAATACAGACGAAAACGTAAAAAAAGGCGAAAACATAAAATAAAGACGAAATCGTAAAGAACATAAGAAAACGTAAAAAAACAGACGAAAATGTAAAAAAAAAACGATCGAAAACGGACGAAAACGTAAAAAAACAAACGATAAAACGTAAAAAAATTTCTAGGACGGTTGATGCAATATTTTCCAATCCAGGGACCATTTATGTCATTGACCCTAAAGGATTAAATGGTCAAAAATTTCATGAGTACAAAAAAAAATGTAAAAAACAAATTTTAAGGCACATACATGCAATTTTTTCTGTTCGATACATATAAGGCTGGGCACAGACGTGATCCAGCATGACCCTGCCACATCAGTTTTCTCTCTCCGACGACTTGACGACGACCAAGTTGCCATAGTCGGTGACCAAGTTAATTTTTTTTAATTCAAATATTTTAAAAAACAAATTTAAAATTCATTAAAAATAAAACATTACATAAATTATTCAAATAAACATTAAAAACATTACGTAAATTATTCAAATAACATTAAAAACATCACAAAAATTCTTCATCGTCACTTGCGTCTTCGTCTTCATTGTCTTGATTGACTTGATTTCTACGATTTCTCCAAATGTGTTCGATCAAATCAGATTTTAAGTGTAAATGAGTTGATGAGTTTTGGAGCTCCTGAGTAACTACTAACGATTCTTCATGCGATCTTAAGGGATCGTGATCACGGTGGCCCTCAGCTTCGAACCATGTAGGACATATCGCCCGCCCCTTGTGTTGAATGATCATATTATGTAATATGATACATGTGTACACAATATCTTGGAGATCCTGTTTATACAGCCCTCGAGCCAGAACTTTAAGCATTTTCCACTTCTTCTTCAACACACCAAAAGCTCGTTCCACATCTTTCCTTGCTGCTTCGTGTTTCCCCTTGTACAATATTCTTTTATCATCACCCGTGGGAGGATTTGAAATGGACTTAATAAGAACGAACCATTGTGGATATATCCCATCAGTAAGATAATATCCCCTTTTATAAGGTACATCGTTAACCTCGAATTCAAGGTCTGGTGCTCTCCCAGATTTGATATCATTGAAAACAGGGGAACGATGTAAAACGTTTACGTCGTTATTCATCCCAGAGACACCAAAGAACGCATGCCAAATCCATAAATCTTGGGAGGCGATGGCTTCCAATAATATGAATGGATGTGTCCCGTGATCACCCCTAGCATATTGACCTCTCAAACCATTTGGGCAATTCTTCCACTCCCAACTTGTACAATCAATGCTTCCCATCATCCTAGGAAACCCATGCTTATGCTCGTGATGAGCATATAATCTTTCAAGGTTAGAATACGTGGGCTTTCGCAAAAACTCAGCACCATATAGCTCCATGATAACCTTGCAAAACTTACAGAGACATTCACGGGATGTTGTTGCAGCCACTTGCAGATACTCGTCAAGAGAATCAAGAACGGCCGCGTATCACAATTGACGAATTGCCGCAGTACACTTGACCAATGGGCTAATACTAGGTACGCCCATAACATCAAGAGTTTGTCGAAAATAAGGAGAATAATCGGATTTGTAACACCCCCAATTTCGTGATACGCAGTGGAATTCAAACTGGGTGTTACTCGACGGCACAACAGTTATAATAATAGAAAATGACCTCTAATTGAGTCATTTTAAAATTTTTATCATTTGAATATCAGAGTTTAATTACAAAATGAAGTCTCAGTAGTTTTACAGTTTATTAAATAAGTTTTCGAATGATAATAAGATTTTAGCCTTCTATCAGTCTCCTTGCCCCTCCTTGCCATCCTCGTTCATTATGGACCTGAGATAAACATGTTAAAAAGTGTCAACACAAAGGTTGGTGAGTTCATAGAGTTTATAAGTAAAACAGATGATTTCAATAGTTTCAAGTTTGGGCGATAATTGTAATAATTAAAAATATCAATAAAATGAATAGTGGGCTACATTGTTATATACCCATAGTTCGTTTGTATAATAATCAGTTGAATACAAGTTTCAAGTTGGATAATTGCAATAAATACAATTATAGTAAAACAGTAATATTGCAATATAGTATATATTGCTCTAAGTCTCATGACACGCAAACCTTAATAGATGGACATCATAATAATGACGTAAGTTACTGACATTATAAAAATGTAAGTAACAATGCCCTCGGGTAGGAGCTTGCCAACTTCCTATTTATTCTCAAATAAAGTGCATTTGACTATCAATCCGGCTAGCACCAAGGCTATCTATCCGGCTAGCAAAAATGGGGTGTCAACTACCAATAGATCTATTCACGATATTCACGTTCACTTTCAAGTGATTAATGGCTCATGATATGAGGGACTTTTAGTGGCAATAGTGGGTACTTAGACAATATTAATCAGGATAGCATACGAAAAATACTTGTGTTCAGGTTTGTAGCATGTAATATGTTTCAATAAACAAATAGAATGTTTCGTCAATTGAGTAAAATGTTTAAGATAAACGAGTAAAATATGTAAGTAAAACGAGCATCTATCTCCCCCAAAGAGTTCAAAATATGAAAAAGGGGGGCTATGACTCACCTTGGTGATACAATAGTCTGGTTGGTAAACTAATCAAGTTTTTGAGAATAAACTGCTCCGACATGCAACCTAAGTGGATATGTCAAGTCTCAGTATATTTTTTTATATTCAAGGCTTTAAATAATAAAGCGTAATTATGTTTAGTATTCGTACAACATGTGTATTGTCGGTATTTATGAGTTGAACCTTTGAGTGAAATTAGTAGAATGCGTACGGTTGAAAAAGAAAGTACAAATGATAAGATTTGTAGTTTTGAAGTCTCTTCAAAAGTTAGTGGATGATAAATTATGTAGAACGTTGTTTATTTATAAAGTTCGATTGAGTTGATGTGTGTATGGAAATACTTCATGTGTTGGTTTTTATCAAAACCGAGCCAAAACGAGTTAGAAATACTTTTTCGAGAAAATATTCAAAACCGAGCCAAAACAAGTTAGAAATATATTTTTGAGAAAATATTCAAAACCGAGCCAAAACGAGTTAGAAATATATTTTCGAGAAAATATTCAAAACCGAGCTAAAACGAGTTAGAAATATATTTTCGAGAAAATATGAAAATGTTACACTTTATACCCCTGAACTTTCATAAAATGACAGCTTATACCTTTCAACTTTAGTGAAATGATAGTTTCTAAACCTGTAGTTTCAAAGTGACACTTTATACCGCTCGGATTAAGTCATGTGCAAACTAAGTCCTTATCATATATAATTAAATCTTATTTACACTTTACACCCCTAAAGCTTTAAATAGTTTTTAAATTAATATAACTTTAGAGTACTAGCAAAACAGGCCCTCCAAGCATTTTATCCATTTTATTAATAGTCCTAGAGTTTTGGCAATTATTACCCTCCAAGAATTTTTGGCGTTACACTCGTAGTCCTTATTTTGCAAACCTTGCGTTTTTAATTTAGAAAAGGGCGTGGCTTGTCTTGGCTTATTAGTATAAGTTATATTAAGTTGGGAATAAGCTTTTGTGAGCTTACTGGCTTATAATTTTAGATTATGGGACTTAAAGCCCAACAAAGGGTGCGTTTGGTTTTAATTCGCGACACAAGAAAAAAGAAAAGAAATAAACGAGGCCTTGAGGCTTTTAGGCAAAAGTCTTGTGGTTTTACAATCTCACTTATGAGCTTATTAAAAGGGCTTAATGGCTTGGCTTATAGCCTTCGGCTTATGGGTTAAAACTTAATTCAAAAAGGGGCGTTTGGTTTACCTAGCGACAAGAAAAGAAAAGGGAAAGAAATAAAGTTTAAACCTTAAAAGCTTATGGGTTTATTTCTATAACTTGTCAACATGTTTTCCAGCTTATCTAGAGGGCTTATGGGGTAGCTTATTGCCTATTGTTTTAAAAATAACAAAAAAATATAAATAAGGGGGTTTTGTTTGCTCTCGGTAATTTAAAAAAAAAAAAGAACGAGAAATGATTTTTCGATCTTGGTTTTCAATTTTTACTAGTTTATTACTCCCTCCGTCCCATAATAAGTGTCCACTTTCCAAATGCACAAAGTTTTAGGAAATTCCACTAACTACACTCTCCACCAATCAAATATCACTATTACCCACTAAAGTCTCTTCTCATTGGTTGAAAATATTCCCTAGACACTTAATTTGGGACATCCCAAGATTCCATTATGGACACTTAATATGGGACGGAGGTAGTATCATATATAAGTGTTATTAATAAGTATAAAAGAGTTTGGAAAGGCTTAAAAGACTTACTAATCTTTATTGAACTCAATTAGAAAGAAAATCGACCAATGACTTCCAAGTGAAAAATAAAGCTTCCCAAGCTTCAAGACTCTTGTATAAGCTTCTCTTTTCTTCCTTTGGACTTGAAATTCAGTAGGTGAGGATGTGTGTGAGTGTGGTGTTCGAAAATAAAGGATGAGAAGAAAGGGTGAGGGTTGCTTCGATTTATATAGCCAAAGGAATCAGAGCTTCATTAATTGTATTTAGCAACTTGTATTGGTTTGTAAATAGAATAAGGAACATGATATGGGACAAGGTGAGGTGTTTCTTAAGTGTCCATGTTTTATGTTCTTGGTTCGAATAGTTTTAAAGGAAACCACATAGAGAGCTTGAGATATTTGACCACATGGTTGGAGATCAAGAAGACAAGGTGTAAAAGGCTAGGATGTGGCTTAGTTATGTTCACATAAGGTCTAGTTAGTTTAGGACTAAGTTGGAATGAGTTTAGTTTATGTCGACTTAAAAAAAATATAGGAATGAGATTTTGATTTTTAGGCTTCTTGAGGTTGTACAAGATGTTAAAATAGGTGGTATACTAAGTTTGTAACTTGAAACATCTTACTTTGGTCCTTGGTTTGATTTTTAAATCGACTTATTAGAATTTAAATAAATAATATACATTTTTGAATTTTTACGCATAAAGTACTTGTACCTTAGGCATTAGATGACGTTAAATTAGACTTATATATTATAAGAAAATCAAGGTTAAATTTTGTGCATTATAGTCATGTAATTCGAGCTTTAAAGTAGGCAAACTATGGTTTATAATAAGATTTATATTAATATTAAGTTTCTATGCATTAAGGACTTGTACAGGTGCATGAAGGACTTGTACATTTCTATTTTAATAAAAATCATGTACATATTAATTAGGGTTTGTGATTTTATTTACATAAAATCATAGTTTTGTAAATTAGGGTTTGTAACGGGAAAATAAATTAAAGTTGGGTTTTCGTGCTTTAAAAGCTTGTACATTGGCTTCGAGGTGTTGTACTTTAGGGTTTATGATTTATTTACGTAAAATCATAGTTATAGTAAATTAGGGTTTCTTGAAAACTCTAATAGATAGCAAACGTTTAATAATCGTACGTTAACGAAATGACGTAAAGTGGTAAATAAAAGGTTGAAAACTTTTATACTTGACATATAAGAAATGTTTATTTGAAATGAACTTAAAACAGGTTGGTGTTGGTGAGCACGTTTTTAAAGAATGTGAGTTACGTTAGTTGTTGTGATTAGATAAACTGATAGCGTTTAAAAAAATAGTCGTAGAAAATGGATAAGAATATTATATTAATTTAATACAAGTGGAAATTTACCGGTGGTTACAGGTTACCTCTTGAACAATTTGTGTGAATAGTTCTCGGCTCATTCGGAACCGCCGACTGAATGTTCTTGCATCATACAGCGGGTTTTCGGAGAAGTATGCCGCCACTAAACGATTATGAGCACCCTCATGATCCCTACATATGTACTTTCGTCGAACTTTTGGCAGTGATGCTTGGTACGCGTTCCAAGCAAACTCCGTAAACTCACTCATAACTTTTTCATCATCGTCGGAAGACGAAGAACAAAAAAATAGCTCGTAAGACATAATTAAGAGAATGTGTTTGAAGGTATTGATAGAAATGTTGTTTGAAATTGTGTGTTTAGAAGTGCGTTTGAGGTTGGTATTTATAAGGTTGTAAAGTGGTAAACTTTATAAAAAAAAAAAAAAAGTTTTGTTTTTTTTGTTTTTTTTTTCAAACGGTAATATCACTTTTTTGGATTTTTGTTGTGTGCAAAATCGGTCGAATATGTGTGTAAAACCCTAAATTCTGAAACCCTAATTTTACATCTAATTTGAAATTTTACCTAAATTATGTAATAATTAATAATTACCTAAACTATATGTGATATGATAATGACACATTATATGAGTTATATCCTAAGATAACTAAATAAATAAACTTGTTAAAAATCTTTTCCCTAATCCTAGTCCAAATCCGGCCCTCCCCTCCTCTATGTACACGTTTTATATAATAGATGGAACCGAAAATCACTTTGGCCATACCATATACATGTTGGATATTTGAGATGAGAACAAGAAAACATAAAATATATTACTAATAAAATGGAAGATTTTGTTCCCCTTCCTAACCTAAAAAAAAAAAAAGTTTTCTCTTATTCCCCTCCTCACTTTATACGGCATTCTCCCTCTCCCAAATAATAATAATAATAATAATAATAATAATAATAATAATAATATAATAAAAAAAAAAAAAAAAAAAAAAAAAAAAAAAATCCTCCATAATCGGCTCTCCTCTCCCTCCCCATAACCGAACCATGAACAACCCCTATTCCATCCATGTTTTCCCTCAAGTCCAAGAAGAAGATTGGTGTATTCGTGGTCATTGCTTTCTCTTTTGATTTCTCTTCTTTGATTCCCTCTCCATACGGCTTAAAGGTAATCATAAACCTATATATGTCTCGTTAATTATTATACAAAGATTAAGCCACGTTAAAATTATGTTGTGATTATTTTCTAATCGTATAATCAAGCCCTAAAAATTCTGTAATCATTAAATGGTAATCAATACAAGACAATTAATATAGGAAACCCTAGAAAATTTATGGGAGTCGATTAGGGCTAAATAGGTTTAGGATTTGGGTGTGATTTTATGTGAACATGCTGTCCAGAATTTGGGTCGGATTCAAAGGGGTCTAATTTGATGATGCCAACGTGTTTTTGTATGATTCTTGAGTCTAAAATTAAGTTTAGAAGATTAAGTATCAAAACTGAATTTCGGGTCTGGAAATTCAGTCAGTTTTTATGATTTTTCATTTACAAACTATAAGGTCTGGGAAGCCCCAATTTTTGCAGGAGAATAATTAATATGTCTATTAGTTACTGGAATTTTTGTAGATTTTTCTGAAGGGTCTTGATATGTTTTTAAAATACAAACTTTTCGGGTATACCATCAGGTCACATTCTGGAACAGGTTTGAAAAACGATTTTTGTTTGGATACTTGCACTAGGAGATAAAATCTGTAAAAATTAGGGGAAGTATTAAACATATATAGGTGTCTCTGGTAAAAATTATAGAACCATAGGAGCTTGTTTGAGGTGTTTTAAAAATCATAATCACATGAGAAACCCTAAACATGTTATTAAATGACATTAAGTACTAATATCCGTTATGGCATTAATTGAACACATAAGTATTAAATGATCCCTAATCCATGTAGATTCGTTGAAGAAGGCGTGACGTTGTTTTCCTTGTGATATCTTTTCCGTTTGCTTCTATTTCATTCGCTAGGGTACAGATATTCCACCCTTTTTCAGTAAGGGTATCCCATGATTTTGATTCCTTGATATTTTCTATTATGAGTTGTGATTCATTCGATATTCGTTTGGTTATTCTGTCT
This sequence comes from Artemisia tridentata subsp. tridentata, assembly GCA_021014915.2. Lineage (NCBI taxonomy): Eukaryota > Viridiplantae > Streptophyta > Magnoliopsida > Asterales > Asteraceae > Artemisia > Artemisia tridentata. The sequence continues at coordinate 253,283,137 of CP139505.1, forward strand.
GATATGGTTGATTATTCATTCTCTCTTGTAACTTCAATATTCGTATTAGAATCCTTTGATACTTTGTAACCCATTTAATATTATAACTTCATGTGAAAACCTTTCTGTTGACATAAATAATGCCTAAAAACATTATTCATATCTCTATGTTTTAATGATCACAAAATATAAACTCATTAAAACATAAACTTATCAAATAAACAAGTATTTAGTTGTAAATATTCATTTCTACATCTTAATCACTTAAGGTATGAATAAACAAGTGCTTAATGCATTATATGATCAAAGGAACATTTTCTCAATAACTAGATTTTTTATAAAACATCAAAAACATTTTATATATTTTTGAAAAACATTTTTGGTATTAAATAAAAATGTTTAATCTTTTATAAAAATATGAATTCAAATTTTTAACCAAAATCAGTTAAAATGTTCCAGAAAAACCTTCCCCACAAAAGGACAAAACTGGCCAACGTTCAGCAGGGGCGGCCCCCTTAATTTTACTAGGCGGCCCCCTTAAAATTAAGGGGACCGCCCCCTATTTAAGGGGGCCGGCCACGCTCCAGTAGGGTCTAGCTGTCCAGATTTTTCTCCTATAAATACCAGCCTTCCCCTGGATTTTTACTCACCTTTTGCACACTGAAACTTTCTGTTTTAAATCACATTTCATATCTTCAAAAACCCTTTGATCATATAATCTTAAGCTTTGGTTTCTAAGTGATCCAAGCTTCCTCCATTCAAGTGCAAGAGAAGAATACTCCTTCAACAACTAGAGAAGAAGTATTGCAACTTAGATACCTAAGTTGTTTGTGTCATCATACATTTGTATATAATTTGTGTATTGTTGTTAGATAGTTGTATGTATAATTGTTTGGGATAGGTTAGTGTGTAAGTAGAGAAGTTGTGTTGTTAAGGTGTGTAAGTAGTGAAGGTGTGAAGAAGTAGAAGTGTACATAGGTTGTGCTTAGTTGTGAAGTGTCGTGAAGAAGTAGTGAAGAAGTCGTGAAGAAGTTGTGAAGAAGTCGTGAAGAAGTCGTGAAGTAGTCGTGAAGAAGAAGGTGTTATTAAGTCGTGTTTAAGTTGTGAGATTGGTTCTAGCTACGATTAGAACTCGACATCTAGCTTTGTGTCGTTAAGCCGGTGTAAGCTAAAGTTGTGTAAAGGTTTTCTCCGCCATAAGGGAGCTTGTTGACATAGTGAAGAAAACTCTCGAGTTAGGTGCTCGGGGAGTGGAGTAGGGCAAGGAAGGTGTCCTTGTAGCCGAACCACTATAAATCTCTTGTCTCTCTGTTAGATCTTTCCATCTCTAGCTTTCATTTCATTTTATTACCTTACTTGCATTACTTATTTATATTTACTTATATACATATTGTTCATATTGTTCAAGGAGTTGAGATCACATAAATTCGAATCTAAGTTTTAAAAAGTAAATAAAGTTTTCACAATAAAATTTAAAAGGACATAAAACTATTCAACCCCCCTTCTAGTTTTCCACACTTTCTTATATATATATCTTGATGATGTTTTGAGAAAAACTATTTTAAAATAATTTCTATGAACACGATGCGACACCATTTTTATAGGACGGTTTATTGAGTTTTATGAAAACTACTTCTAAAAGATTACTTTTATGAAAACGATGTTTAATAGATTTCTCGCGGTCACATAAATTATTTGTATAGATAATTGTTTTGCTATCCCGTTTTGATATGATATACAGTTTAGTTAGACATATCTTTGTTTGGACATATTATAATTATTTCGTTATGTTTGTGTTGTTTCCCGAGCTAACTAGTCATGGAGATACCATGGCCATGTCATTGAGGCACCAATGGCATGACACTATCTGTGGCAGTGTGATTGGTCCACGGCGTTCCCTTGTGATGTGCATATTATTATTGAGCTCGTGCACTTAATTGCCATTTTGGTATGCCAATATATTTGTCGTAGTACAGGTGTATGGTGGTGTACATAACTTTGTTTTGCAGGGAACGTATGGATGCATCTTAGGTATGTTTTGCGATATGATTATGATATGGCTTAGTAGTGAATGGTTTGTGTGTGCCATACACCCCATTACACTTTTGGGAGCCGTAAACTCCATTTGTTATGATATGATTATGTAGTTAAGCAAGTGGCATGCTTTGTGAGCTCATGGGCATTTCCCTATGATTCATTGACTTCATTATCTTTCATTTAATTTATTATTCATTTGATTCTCATGACCTATGACATCTTGTTCTGCAGATTTCTTTGACTTCATTTTGTGCACTTATTCATGTTCAGTTTATTATTTTATATCTGTTCACTGGGCTTTTTAAGCTCAGCCGCATTATCTTTTCTCTGCGGCAAGTATTCAAGCGGGATGCTGGGGTTTGAGTGATGAGAGTAGGAGCTTTTAGTGGACCACCCTGACGATAGTTACCCACTTGCGTTTGGATTAGATTTGGAGTTATCTTCCATTTACATTTGTATTCTAGTTTGATAGTCATTATTATTTAGACTTATTATGTCCTTAGTTTCATTTTAAATTTATGTAACCTTATTTTTAATAAAAGTCTTCCGCTTGCTTATATTATGTTCTGATTGACACCATGATGTGACATTTCTACCCTTGTCGGGTTTAGGGTGTTACAATTAAGTATCAAAACTGAATTTCAGGTCAGGAAAGCATTTTCTTGAATTAAGTATAAATTTTGTGGTTAATGGAGGTCAGGAAAGCATTTTCTTGAATTTTAGAAGATTAAGTATCATGATGTGACATTTCTACCCTTATTTTTAATAAAAGTCTTCCGCTTGCTTATATTATGTTCTGATTGACACCATGATGTGACATTTCTACCCTTGTCGGGTTTAGGGTGTTACAATTATGGTATCAGAGCTTAGGTTTCGACCTGTAGTACTTCAAGTTATGACCTGTGAAAGATTTGGCCCTTAGGTTTGCACTATAGGAGTTTATGAAACAACCTTTGAGAATTTGCCTTAGGATTTCCACTCTGAAGAAACTTAGGTTATGACCGGTGAGGATTGGGTAGACTATAAGACATTTGTTTAAGTATCATTGCTTCCGCATCACTCTGATTCATGCCTTACTTTTAGTTAAGCCCTTTTAAGATCACTTTTTCCAGAGATTAGAAACCTATTATTTTGCACAACTTAAGAATTGTGACCGAGTAAGTTTAGAATGCGTTGAGAATTCTGTAGTAATGCCTGACACTATATAAGCCTTATTTTCTGATTCTGACCTTAACTTCTGATTCGTTTGTTAATTAGATGCCTCTTCATCCATTATGAGAATCCTTATGACCAGATGTGTTTGACACACTATGTGGTTTCTTCTGCTTTTGCTAAACACCTTAAGGTTCCCTCTACACTATCAGATTATGCCTTACCCATTTCTATTCCTATGAGAAATCTTGTGGTTCTTAATCACGAGTATAAGATTATTCATCACATTTTCATTTGTTCGTTCGATATCTCAGCTTGAATTAATAGATGAAGTTTTTATCGTTTGGCATTTCCTCCGTATTTATGTCATCTTCATATTGTGTTTTATGTATCTTTCCTGAGAGGTTACACTATCATCCGTTACATATATGTTTCGTATCCGAGAAGATTTGTCATTTGTTGGTGAGCCTGAGGCTATTTTGGATCTTTAGGATCAGGTCATGAGAAACAAACCTTTCCGTTCATTTTCATTTCTTTTCGTAATATGGTAAGTTTCCATTTGATCTTTCTACTTCAATTTCGCAGACGAAATTTTCTTTTTAGAAGGGAAGAGTTGTAAAACCCTAAATTCTGAAACCCTAATTTTACGTCTAATTTGAAATTTTACCTAAGTTATGTAATAATTAATAACTACCTAAACTATATGTGATATGATAATGACACATTATATAAGTTATAACCTAAGATAACTAAATAAATAAACTTGTTACAAATCTTTTCCCTAATCATAGTCCAAATCCGGCCCTCCCCTCCTCTATGTACACGTTTTATATAATAGATGGAACCGAAAATCACTTTGGCCATACTATATACACGTTGGATATTTGAGATGAGAACAAGAAAACATAAAGTATATTACTAATAAAATGGAAGATTTTGTTCCCCCTCCTAACCTAAAATAATAATTAAAAAAAAAATGTGTTCTCTTATTCCCCTCCTCACTTTATACGGCATTCTAACTCTCCAAAAAAAAAAAAAAAAAAAAAAAAAAAAAAAACCTCCATAATCGGCCCTCCTCTCCCTCCCCATAACCGAACCATGAACAGCCCCTATTCCCTCCATGTTTGCCATCAAGTCCAAGAAGAAGAAGGTTTGAAGATTGGTGTATTCGTGGTCATTGCTTTCTCTTTTGATTTCTCTTCTTTGATTCCCTCTCCATACGGCTTAAAGGTAATCATAAACCTATATATGTCTCGTTAATTATTACACAATGATTAAGCCACGTTAAAATTATGTTGTGATTATTTTCTAATCGTATAATCAAGCCCTAAAAATTATGTAATCACTAAATGGTAATCAATACATGACAATTAATATTGGAAACCCTAGAAATTTTATGGGAGTCGGTTAGGGCTAAATAGGTTTAGGATTTGGGTGTGATTTTATGTGAACATGTTGTCCAGAATATGGGTCGGATTCAAAGGGGTCTAATTTGATGATGCCAACATTTTTTTGTATGATTCTTGAGTCTAAAATTAAGTTTAAGTTGCCTACTTTCTGAATATATAAATTTCATGGTTAATGGAGGTAGGGAAAGTAGTTTCTTGAATTTTAGAAGATTAAGTATCAAAACTGAATTTCGGGTCTAGAAATTCAGATAGATTTTATGATTTTTTATTAACAAACTATAAGGTCTGGGAAGCCCCAATTTTTACAGGGGAATAATTAATATGTCTATTAGTTTCTGGAATTTTTTTAGATTTTCTTGAAGGGTCTTGATATGTTTTTAAGATACAAACTTTTCGGGTATACCATCAGGTCACATTCTGGAACAGGTTTGAAAAACGATTTTTGTTTGGATACTTGCACTAGGAGATAAAATCTGTAAAAATTAAGGGAAGTATTAAACATATATAGATGTCTTCGGTAAAAATTATAGAACCACAGGAGCTTGTTTGAGGTGTTTTAAAAATCATAAGACTATGAACCAGAATCACATGAGAAACCCTAAACATGTTATTAAATGACATTAAGTACTAATATCCGTTAGGGCATTAATTGAACACATAAGTATTAAATGATCCCTAATCCGTGTAGATTCGTTGAAGAAGGCGTGATGTTGTTTTCCTTGTGATTTCTTTTCCGTTTGCTTCCATTTCATTCGCTAAGGTACAGATATTCCACCCTTTTTCAGTAAGGGTATCCCATGATTTTGATTCCTTGATATTTTCTATTCTGAGTTGTGATTCATTCGATATTCGTTTGGTTATTCTGTCTGATATTGTTGATTATTCGTTCTCTCTTGTGACTTCAATATTTGTATTTGAATCCTTTGATACTTTGTAACCCATTTAATATTATAACTTCGTGTGAAAACCTCTCTTATATATGTAACTTGATGATGTTTTGAGAAAAACTATTTTAAAATGATTTTTATAAATACGATGCGACACCATTTTTATATAACGGTTTATTGACTTTTATGAAAACTACTTTTAAAAGATTACTTTTATGAAAACGATGTTCAATAGATTTCTCGTGGTCACATAAATTATTTGTACAGATAATTGTTTTGCTATCCCATTTTGATATGATATTCAGTTTAGTTAGACATATCTTTGTTTGGACATATTATAATTGTTTCGTTATGTTTGTGTTGTTTCCCGAGCTAACTAGTCATGGAGGTACCATGGCCATGTCATTGAGGTACCAATGACATGACACTATCTGTGGCGGTGTGATTGGTCCACGGTGTTCCCTTGTGATGTGTATATTATTATTGAGCTCGTGCACTTAATTGCCATTTTGGTACGCCAATATATTTGTCATAGTACAGGTGTATGGTGGTGTACATAACTTTGTTTTGCAGGGAGCGTATGGATGCATCCTAGGTATGTTTTGTGATATGATTATGATATGGCTTAGTAGTGAATAGTTTGTGTGTGCCATACACCCCATTACACTTTTTGGAGCCGTAAACTCCATTTGTTATGATATGATTATGTAGTTAAGCAGGTGGCATGCTTTGTGAGCTCGTGGGCATTTCCTTATGGTTCATTGACTTCATAATCTTTCATTTAATTTATTATTGATTTGATTCTCATGACCTATGACATCTTGTTCAGCAGATTCCTTTGACTTCATTTTGTGTACTTATTCATGTTCAATTTATTATTTTATATCTGTTCACTGGGCTTTTTAAGCTCAGCCGCATTTTCTTTTCCCTGCGGCAGGTATTCAAGCGGGATGCTGGGATTTGAGTGATGAGAGTAGGAGCTTTTAGTGGACCACTCTGACGATAGTTACCCACTTGCGTTTGGATTAGATTTGGAGTTATCTTCCATTTGGATTTGTAATCTAGTTTGATAGTCATTATTATTTAGACTTATTATGTCCTTAGTTTCATTTTGAATTTATGTAACCTTATTTTTAATAAAAGTCTTCCGCTTGCGTATATTATGTTCTGATTGACACCATGATGTGACATTTCTACCCTTGTCGGGTTTGGAGTGTTACAATGTGACCCTTCTCCCCAAAATGGTGACCAACGACCGACCTCGACCCAACGTGCCATAGTCGAGACGACCGAGCATGACCTCGGTCGACCTTTTCTCCTCGACCTTGGACTGTTGCTAGCCTAAAAGGTGCAAATGACAAGTATGATACATTACGATGCCTTTTGTCCTTTACAAAAAATAATAGTGGATATCTAAAATCCTATTGGTTATGTCAAGTAATTTAGAGAAATAATCAAACCAATAAGAAAAAATTATATCAATATTATGGTTCAAGATTTCACTTGCAATTTTGTTCTCTTAATACAGAAAAAATCAAGAGAGTGTTATAAGTTTGGGTTGTCTATCCATATTTTTTCATAAGAATGAAAATGACACGTAAAACATTTAAAACGTGTTTTAACAAGTTACTCTATAAATGATTAATTAAAAAGTAAATTAATATGCGCGTGCAGACCACTAGCCATGAATCTATGATGTTGACAAATGGCCCAACGATTGATATTTATTACCTACCTCTATTTTTCTTGTTGCTAGATACTCGTAATAGATTGTTGATTTAATCTAAATCTTCTTTATTGATCATAATTTTTTAATACTAATACTTCATTTTGGGTTTTGTTAAAGACAACCATATGGGTGTCTATAAGGATACATTAATTAAAAAATTTGCATTAAATGAACACTAAAAATTCCATGTTTAACATCACATTCCATAATTATACATATTTTTTCATTTTAAACATGGAATGTGATGTTAAACTTGGAATGTTTAGTGTTCATTTAATGCAAATTTTTTAATTAAGGTATGCTTATACACAACCCATAGGGTTGTCTTTAACAAAACCCATTTTTTAATACTAATACTTAATTTTGGTTTTTTTTTCTAGAATTTAAGTTTCAAGTTATCAATTAACAAAAGATAAGTTAGATACGGATGATGGTTTGATTATCGAGGATGAAAATCAGATTATTTATAACGAAAATCGGGTTATGAATAAAAAAGAAAATCAGTTTATTGCAGAAACATATGCATATCTGGATTTTGAAGAAGATGCTATAGATAAAATCACATATAATTTTTTTCTTTATGGTAAAATCACATGTAATTATATTAAAATCGCATATGATTATATTACAAATCTCGTGTGATTGTAACCGAAATTATTGCAGATAGGATTGGTTATTGGTACCCCCTAAATGGATCCTCCCCCCTTCCCCCTCCGCGTGTTACTTTTTAATATTTTTTTTAATTCTAATAATTTTTTCATTTTTATAAACTACAAAAATGAAAGTAAGGAGCAAAAATTATAAAGTTTGATAAATTAAAAGTATTAAAAAACGGAAAATATAAAGTTTTATTTTTATAATTTTGTTTTTTATTTTTATATTTTCAAGTCCTACCGGTATTTTTCTCACAAGTTGAACTTACATCATAGGTGCTCTATACTCGAATAAGGTCAAGTACAACAACTTCTCGCTTGATCAGATGTAATATCGTCTCCACACAAAAAGTCAATTGTGAAGCGATATATGGGTTCGTAGAATCATTCGTCCTACATTCTTGCCCATCCTAAATATGTGCACATTGATGCGGTGACTACCAAATACACTCTTTAGGTTGCTTAAACATGTAGATATATTAGTTAGGGGAGGAATACAATGAGAAGTGTGAAATGATTCCTATCAACATATTTTAAATAAATAATAAAAAAAAAAAAAAAAAAAAAAAAAAAAAAAAAAATCAAGAGATGATGTATTCATTTTTGTAAATGCATCTGAAATATGCAGTTGTATTTTTTTTCCACTCTTTTATTTTAATTTATTCTCAACTTATCCTAACTCTATTAGTTAGACGTTTAACTTCAGCCCCAATATGCTAAAAGAAATGGTTAATTGTTACTCGAACAACCTGGATACACCAAAACATACTTTAAAGTTTAAAACTAGAGTAAATCGCAAAAATAATCATGTGGTTAGAGCAAACTGTTGGCGTAATCATTATCTATAAAAAAACACATTTGCTTGAAATTTAAAAACTAAAAAAATGACTAATCTTGTTAGACTAAAATAGTTAAAAACACAATGCAACTTATTAAATATTTTAAATACTTAATTACAATTTAAATCACTAACTTTTTTCACACTCATATATACATAAAAAAGATTACACACACAAACTAACGTTAGTATACACCGTCGCCGCTATGTGCGCATAATCGGCTAGTTATATGTTAATTTATAACTTTGTTGGGTAATAATCGCCTATGTTCAGATCACGCGTGCACTATCAAAGTTTTATATGTTGTCATGTCGTAGACTATATGACCATTCGTAATGTCAAGGTCATGAGACTCGGTCACCCCAAAAGAGACGGGTCTCCTTTGCTGCGATCACCCTCTCCGGATGCGTCCCATAGTGGAAATGGGAGGACTTGTCGTGTTATCGACCGACTCGTTTGGCAAGAAAAAAAAAACCCAACGGCTCAATTTTTGATCATTGCCAACATTTAATTAAAAAATATTATTTAAAAATTTAAATAAACTTCCTTTATAAAAACCCTAATACTTCTTTTTTATATACACTTTCAAACCCAATCTTTATATACATACTCTAATCTTCTCAACTCATACAAATAGATTTCGACCAATTTTTTTACAACCTTGGATGAGGAAGACGAAGTTAGTAGTATGTTGGGTCCATTCCGTACCCAAGCGTCCTGAAACAAGGATTTGAATACAAATTATCCTAAGTGTCGAACAACCTTAAACACTCTCAGGTCACTAAGTGAACAGTCACTCAGTTAGTTATCTTCAGGATGCTTAGGACGAGTCTAAGAAGAAAGATTCACCATTCAGTGAGGCGGAACTCCTTGAGTGTTACTTAAGCCAAAGTAGAAGATAATGGGTTTAGTGAGTGATGACAATAGCTCACTGAACCCCAGTCTCCTCAACAACTATAAAGAATGAAGATGAAGACTGAAGACCAAGACTGAAGAAAATGAAGTCTGAAAGAAAGGCGGGACAAGGCGGGAAGAGTTTGAAAAGATAAGGAGAAGTCCTTATCAGGCCAAAGTCAAACTTTCCCTGAAAGGCTTGAGAACAAGAGCAGTGTCATCACTGTTACTCAGAAAGCATGTTTGTCTTATACCCAAAATAGGTTCTTGTAACAAGGACGAAATACATCAGTATTTTGTCCTGATTAGTTACGTCATTCTTTTTGTCTTTATAGTCACGGGTGCTCTTTTATACTTGTGTATAAATATGATCATAAGGGAGAAAAGTGGACAAGTTTTGTGCACTTAATGCTTAGACATTCACAAAATCACTTTTCTCCCCCAAAGAGCAACCTAGTCCCTGAGATAGCTCAGTGGTTCATTCATAGTTGCCACTTAAGCTTAGCTTAAGTTTAGTGAGGAGAACATACCATACTTTGTCATTTCAATCTCAAGTGTTTTTTTCGCGAACACTTGGGTATAAATTCTTTTGATTAACTTCTAATAAGAATTTAAACATTGAAAAAACTCTTGTGTTTATCTTTTACGTTTTACTTATTTACTTTGTTAATCAATACATTACTGAGTCATGGAGCATGATTAGCTTAATTTTATAGTTAATTTTAATTGTGTAACGTGAACAACATAGTATCGATATAGTTTTTAAAAGTTGTCGTTATGCTTGTTCAAGCTTTCACTTCTCAAATCCCAAAAACCCAACGAAACACGATAGATAGAGATCGTCATGGTGCTCATGATCGTCTATCAATCAATTACTTCTCTAGAAAATAAATCATGAAAAAGATTGTATAGTAAGAAAACTGAGTTAATGCTGAAGTGTCAATGACGACCATGGTCAACCGGTCATATGTGGTCATCATTACGTTTAGGGTATGCTGGCAAAAATAGATGTTGCTGGTGCGGGTGCTATTGCTAATGCTGAAAAAGATTAAAATTGTAGTTATTTTCTTTAGTGATGTTTAGCAAACTAATTATACTTTAGATTAAAAGTATAAAATGACATAATTTATGAAAATAATATCCATAATCTTTTAAAATCTGGTTTTGAAAACTTATTTTTCTAAAATAATCCATAGTCTTTTTCACCCAAACAAATATTATTTCTTGACCAAAGCTTATTTTTCAACAAACTAATATTAAACCTCTGTAATCTTTCATAATCTCTTTTTCACTCAAACAAATATTATTTCTTGACCAAAGCTTATTTTTCAACAAACTAATATTAAACCTCTGTAATCTTTCATAATCTCTCGTGCTCTAATTGCACACTAAATGTTTATACAGTGACCGCGCTTCAATTTCCAATTTGTAAAACTTGTATGTCTGCAATTTAAGACCATAAAGACTTTTTCATGATTTACTCTTGAATTTAGTTGTGACAAACAACTTACATACGCAATTTCCGATACACTTGGTCTTTATTAGAAAATCCCTTCATACGCATACGCAATTTTTTTTTTGGAAGGTGACTTTTATTTTTTGGTTAGAGTCACAACTTGCCATTTTGGCAGACCTTCATCTACCATATGCTCAGAATATGTTGTCTGAACCGGATCCACGCTGGGCGTAGTGGGACTACAAACGGCATCCGTCCGGAAACCGTACTGCCTCCACACGACTTCCTCGCTGGAGTAACGGCCGGATGAAAACCGGGGGCGGCTCGGATTTGAACATGCGCAACATTGGCTTATAGGCTCTCCTCTTCATTGCCTAATACCAACAAAGCTTGTGGTCCACAAGTGAGGACTTCCCGGTAAGTCACCCACCCGGTACTACTTTCACTCGTGGCTCGCTTAACTAACTAAGCTTCAACCACTAGACCACAAAGGTGTTAGTGCATACGCAATTTATTAGGGGCAGTTTATAAGGACCCCTTATAGAGGGTTTTCAATGATTGCAAGCTTCGGACAGTTGTATCATGTGCTTCGCGGTTTGTACAAATAGCCCATAAACAGGTTTTCAATGATTGCAAGTTCCGGACGGTTATATCTTTTATTTCGCAGTTTGTACAAATAACTCATAGTAGTTGGCGGATGGGTCCATTGCTCAAGAAAGAGGGGTAGGTATCAACCAAATCAAATCAAAGAATATTAGGCAGCAGATTCCAAACGAACATAATCCAGAAACATCAAACCATCCACACCCAACAAAATTTGAACCATTCAATCTCATACTTTCATTACCCTCATTCAAAAAAATATCTTGGTCCAAATAAAATGACCAAAAACATGGGTAGAGAAAGAAAAAATAAAAAATAAAAAAAAATCAGTGTCGTGTGTAACGGACAAAATGTGATATCGTGGGATTTCTGATGTTATAGAGATTTTTGCTGATGTGACACCAACTTTTCGGTCATGCCTTGAATCTATGGCTTCAAGATACCCATCACTCTAATAATACTAGTTGGCAGATGGGTCCATTGCTCAAGATAGAGGGGTAGGTATCAACCAAATCAAATCAAAGAATATGAGGCAGCAGATTCCAAACGAATATAATCCAGAAAAATCAAACCATCCACACCCATAAAAATTTGAACCATTCAATCTCATACTTTCATTACCCCTCATTCAAAAAAATATCTTTTCTGCAAGAACAAACCTTATAGGTCCAAATAAAATGACAAAAAACATGGGTAGAGAAAAAAAAAAAAAAAAAATCTTGTTTAAAAAAAATAAATACAAAAAGTATTAAATAATTTAATAAATTCATCACAAACACATAAACATAGAATAGAATCATAAAGAATTGGATTAATATTAAAATCCATAACAGAATATAACAAAACATAAATTTCACGAACACATCACATGAAACATAACAAGCACCATTTGTCATTATTCATAGTTCTTTTTTTTTCATCAGAATACAGATATCACATCGAAAGTACTAATAACCGCAACACCATCATCACCACCACCACGACCACCGTTAACACCTTTGGCATCACCGCCGTGAGAATGGTTCTCAGCCGGTGGATGATAGTACATTCTGGCTGTTTGCGGACAGTGCGAATGAAACCTGCAAACGATTCTAAATGCATCCAATATTTCGGTATATTTTCCCATTGTTTCACACCGTTCTCGCTTTACTTTTTTTTTTTTTGGTTTTGTAGAGAAAGATGTGAAAACTGGAAATATATTTGATAATTTTTTATTTTTATATTTTTCTAAAAAACTGACCAAACGTTGGACGTGCCCATGTAAATGTGGGTTTGGTTTGAGAGATGTCTAATTGGGTGTGTATTTATAGGTGGAGAGAAGGATAGTTTTAGGGCAACACATATTCCACGCTCTTTCTTAGTGGCTTTTTTGGTTTTGAGTCCTTGGATTATTGGTGAAGATATGTTTTTTGCACTTTGACTTTTGAAAAAACAATTATTTGACAACTACTACTATTAATAGCCCTTTGGTGTAGGTAGCGGGTCATTGTGAAACTTCTACGTTTGGTTTTGTACTTTTTATGGGTTGTTTAGAACTTAAAAGTTATGCTTTGTTGTGGTAGTTCTTTTCTTTTAAATTTGGTTTTTTAGTCAAATAACGAAATATGATTTATATTATCGGATGAATTTCATATTTCCCTCTCTTTTTATAATTAACTTTATATATACCCAAATTACAATTTTTGAATGTATAATATACAATGCTTCAAAAGCTTGTTTTGGGTAAATATGAAATTTATGATTTTGAGAAAGGGAGATATGAAATTGCCCCTATATTCTTATTCCTAACTAAGGCAATTGGAGTTAATTTCATTTCAAACACTTAGGCCCCGTTTTGGTTCGTGTAATCTTCAGAATTCTCATATAATTAGAATCTGACTGCATTGTGCTTGGTTGACAAATTCAAAAAATTCAGAATCTGAATTCTATTCCTTAACGTGTTTGATTGACAAATAGAATGAAATGAAATCCTTTAAAATCTCATTTATGTGGAATTAAACATTCCATAACAAAATGCGAGGAATATTTACAATTCCATGAAATTCATTACTTTTATCATAAAAAATTATTATTATTATTATTATTATTATTATTATTTTTTTATATTTTTTATTTTTTTATAAAAACATCACTTCATTAGAAAAAAATAGGATTTACAAGAAATTAGAGGGGAGCCGAGATACTAACTGCTCCCACTCATCTAGCTATTGCAAAACTAATCCTATTAAAAATATGAGCAGTGACTCGTGATCCGATGTCTTGAGTTACTGAGAACTTTCGGATCCGTTTCAGTAGGGTTGCTTCATCCTTCCCAAGTTCCCCAAAGGAAGAGAATGAGAAGGGAAGAAACCCATATCCAATGTCAGTTTATCAATTATAAATTTAAATTTATATTTTTTTCTAAATATTTTAATATAATTTATTTTTCAATTTCAATTTCTTCCAATCAAACACAGTGTTAGTTTTTGCAAATTTCAATTTCTTCAGATTTTAAATCCTTAACAATCTAAGGTGCTATTTAGTAGGAGGGTATTACATGTTTGTTGGGGTGGATTGATATTTAAAATTATTGTTTGGTATGAAGTAATGCAATGGAATTGAATCAAAGACTTATTCCATTATGAGTAAAGAGGTTTCGGATGATAGATATGCCAGGTCCCACGTACTTTAGATGTGAGCCAAAAAGTTTGTATGTTTTTCTTTCTTTCTTTCTTTTTTTTTTTTTTTTTTTTTTTTTTTTTAAATATACTTTTTCTTTTTTCTTCTTTTTACAAATAATATTTTTTATATACTAACGTATTATTCATATATATTATTATATAAATTTATTTTTTTCTCTCTTCCTTTTCTTTTAAACTTTTTTCAAATCTAAATCCGATTCTAACCCCATCTACAAACCAATGGCACCATAATTCTTTAACATTCTAATTTTTTCACATTTCAATTTTATAGTCAGATTCTGATTTCATTAAGGATTTATTTTTAACACTATTTTGATTGAGCACAATGAAAGCAAACTATTAAAAAATCAACTAAACATTAGTTTAATGTAATGATTTTCCAAAACCCACTCGACGCCCATAAACCAAACGCACCCAAAATCAAATGTTAAAAAGCGAATTGTTTCTCAAATTTGTAAATCTGCTCTTTAAAATGCCAAAAAAAAGTATAGTTTATTATTTTAGATCATTAAAGGGAATAGAAAAGTCAAAAGTTGACTGCGTTGTTGGTGCAAAACGCGGCATTTCGTCGCGTGATGATGTCTCCACTTTCAATACATCCTCGTGGCCTTTTTAATTTCCATGTTTCCTTTTCTTTTTTCGCTGGCATAATAAATTTTATTAACGTAACTTTTGAGTTAAAAGCTACTCGTATGATTTAAATGAACCTGTACTTCGTGAAATTTTCATTATAACAGTAAGACATTATTTAATATACACGAGACAACATGGCCCGTACGATGCATAAGATTTGTTCATCATAAAGAATCATAGTTTTGCAAGGGTTATACATATTTAATTATTTGGTTTGATTTCTTTTGTCTCTTACACAAAAACTGATGTACCAACTTCGAGTCGTGTCTTTCTTTTGTAACGATTGCGTCGTTATGTCTCCAAGTGGTATCAGTTGCAAATATGTTCGTGCGATGCACGTATCTTTTATGGTTTCAGTTTTGCAAAGGTGAAATCTATTTTGTTAACGAATACACAAATTCCATCTAAGTTATTTCTTGTGAATAGAATGATTTTAAAAAGAATGTATCAAATGCATGAGTGATTTTTATAATCGTAACACAAACTCATAATTATAAAACTAATTTAATAGGAAAAAGAAGTGTTTATACTCCGTATAACTTAGGTGCGTATTTTTTTTGTATTTTATTAAAGACGACTTGTTAAACCAAATTTGATGAATCCCCCGCGAGTCTTGCTAACTTTGTCTCGAGTTTGATGTAAACACCACAAATTGTTTGGCTTTTGCAATACAAAACGTGTACTAACTCAATTTTCATGCAAGGTTAACTGTCATTTAATGCTAAATAATGCTTATAATCATTTGCTCAATCAATAAAACTCATATACATTTTATTTTATTTTATATATAATTATAATTGTATACTTTCAAATTTAAGGAGACCATTCAATTTCGAGTATGTCTCTTTGTTTGCCACATTAAGTAGCAATTTCGAGACCATTCAATTTAAAGACATGAAGAGACATGGTAACTTGAAAGAGTTTGGTGATTTTTTAGATTCATTAAAGCATGACATGGAGAGACATGGTAACTTGAAAGGGTTTAGTGATTGTTTAGTTTCATCAAAGCATTTCATATACATGCTAGTATGCATTAATGCGTTAAGTTTATATATCGAGTTATCATAATTGAGTTGATTTTTTTGTATAGATTGCATTAATGCTAACATTCATTCATGAAACTCATTCTTTATATGATTTTGTATGTCCTTAACAAATTCAACCATTTCAACAACCATTGGCAGCTAAATAAACATTGCATCTACCATCCACCAAGACCTTACCGAACCCGTCAAAAAACGACAAAAATCATTTACATCTATAAAACAAAAAATTCATTTACATCTATAAGCTTGAGCCAAAGATTGCATGAAGCAATCCTAAACCATGATCAAACGATTAATATAAAATTCGGGTACAACTGTTATCAGATGAATCTAATGACTACTACAATATTATTCCTAAGCAAGTCATAATGTACGTAATGGTAGTCCTATAATCCACATTCGCAACAAAGAGATCACATAATGCACAGAACCAACATTTTTTTAAGGTTGATTTTCTTTCATTGTAGCGTCTCTAATAATCAACCTTGTTTGAATAGGCATTTTCTACCCAGAAATCTCAATAGCCCGTTTCACCAAACTTTCCATCACACCTCTCATATCATAAAATAATATGCCATATTTTGATGGCGCCTTATTTCTTTGTAAAACCTTCTTGTTGGAGCTTAGAGTCTTGAACAAATTGATGTGACTATTAATTGAATATAAAACTTAATTTAATAAACTTAATATTTACTATTATAGTTATACGTAGTATGAGACAAACTCTTTCATCAAAAACAAAAAACAATAAATATAAACTTTCTAAATTAAACTGAAACTTCAAAAATTTAAAACATAAACTAATAACTTAATGATTCCTCCATAATATTGCCTTCGTTTGCAAAGTTTTGGCGCGACACATGTCAATCAAATGATCATAAATAGTTCGTCATTTAGGCGTTGCTTATTTTGAAGAAATGTTAATTTCTTGAAGTTCAATCTCCCTATTAAACCCGGTTTCGACTTCTCTCTCTCTCTCTCTCTTTGATTTACCTCTGTTCATTGACATAAACATCTCACATCAACGTTGCGAGTAAACAAACGACTTCATTGCCATAAACGTCTCACGTTGTCGACGTTACAACTCATTAGTGCCAACACACCCACCATTTTTGTTTAACAGCAAAGGTTACTCAATAAGTGGTTAAGCACTATATAATCCATTAAAATATGAGATGTCAAGTTCATTTTCTCCTACGTATTTAACTTTGCATGATAACATTGACTTTTTAGGCGATCGAAGTCTATAATGCCAAGCTTTATGACTATCAGTCTACCACTTTAATTAGAGATTAAACTCAAATTTGTCCACTAACAAACCTAACCATCTTCTAGCCTGTAGTACCTTTTATAAAGGCCCAATAATTTTTTTTAAATCACAACTTAATGACAATGAATGGATGGAACTTCAAAGGTCCAATCCCTTCACATTCAATTAGACCATTCAATTTTACTTAAACCTAACCACCTTTTAGCCTGTAGTACCTTTTATAAAGGCCCAAGAATTTTTTTTAAATCACAACTTAATGACAATGAATGGATGGAACTTCAAAGGTCCAATCCCTTCACATTCAATTAGACCATTCAATTTTACTTACGTTTTTATGTTTGCATGCTACCATTGGCAATTTAGGTGATCGAAGTCTATAATGCCAAGCTTTATGACTACCACTTTAATTAGAGATTAAACTCAAATTTAATGGCCATTTCGTTCAATTTAATGGCCATTTTGTTAAACTCAATTCACTTCAGTAGACAATCATAAACCTGTTTGACATAACAATGCTAATCTTCAAAAAGATATCACATGAGTGTATAGAAAGATGAGGCACATATTTATAACCTCCGCTCACCTGGAAAATACTATCCATTTTAACATGTTAATTGTTGAGAATGCTTCTTTGTAATTCTGCTACAATAAAGACAAACATGTAAGACAAACAAAATATTAAAGGTCTAACTTTATGATGATATATATAAAATGTCACTGATGAAGCTTATTCATTTTCAGGCAATGTCATAGTTTGCTAACGGAACACAATTATATGATTCAAAAGGTACAATTTAACAACCAGTTTAGGTAAAAGAAAACTAAGATATGAACCTCCTTATTGTTCTCGGGTAGGATCATGCGTTTATTGTTTTAGGGTTAGAGCTCGAATCTAGACAAACCACCTTTTTTAGCTTCTACAATCCTTGTAGTTCATGGAAAGCTTCTATCTTGAACCATTTTTATCGATAAAAAATATCGCTCACATGATCTTTAGTATAAGCAAAATATCAAAGAAAAGTTGACACCTTAATAAAAAATTATATTGACAGCTTCAGTAGAAAATTATATTGGCAGCTTTACAAATTACAACTCGTCCAACAAAGTGTGTACAAATATATATACCCGTTGTGACCTCTATTTCGAAGGTGAAAAAACTCAAAATGATATTCAGACACGTGCAATGCACACAGGCTGTATCTAAGTGTTCATAGCGTAATGTTTGGCACTATTTTCGTCATATATAACTTGGGCTGCCTCAGGACCCATGCGATACACACAGTTTTATCTAATTTTACGAACCCGTGCATTGCATAAATTGTATCTAATTGTTGATTGCGTAATGTTTGAATAAATTTATTTGCGTGTGCGATGCACCATTCTTGTTAGTTACTTATAGATATAGATAAGTAATATTCTAAATAAGTAAATAACCATTATTGTTAGTACACAATAATCACTCTCACTAACATTTGTATAACAACTAACAAATCGTATTTGTCTAAATTGTTGAGTTTTTATGAACACATAGTTGTGATAATAAACAACATACGTAAAACATTAATTGTAATGAACCTTAAGCTCATAATTATAGTTTGCCCTAATCTAGTCATGTGAAAGTATGATCCCCAAAGTGTTGAATTTGGTAGCAACTAACTTGTAATCTAATTAAAGTTACCATCTAATGAATTTGAACCACGCTAAATTCACTATTTCAAGTCAATTTTGGTTTTGAGTTGATATCTTGCAATCCTATATGTTCTTTGTTATGAAGAATTTATGTCTTCAAAGTGTTACAGTTCATATAGAAGATATAAAGGTTACATATATGATTGCTTTTAGATTAAAAAATGAGTAATATACTATAAACATAGCCTAAAATGATTGCATTATTAGCTATTTAATCATCGTACTAAAAGTTATGTTTGAAATGATCAATATGTTTGTTGATCATAGTACTTACGATGAGATAATAAACTACTCCAATTTGAGCAGTTTTATTACAGTAGTTACTTGTGACAGAACTACGTATATGTCGTTAGAAGCTTCGACTATAACACGTTTATAAAACTTTACTTAGTCTAGGAAGAAATCATAATTCATAATCATCATGATTAATAAACCCGTTCACTCATTATTTAAGAATACATATAACATAACAATGTTTTTTTCTTTAGACAAATTAAAAAAGAAACTCATTTGGTCATCAAATAATAATACGTATATCCCGTTAAAATCACGTAGACGGAGCAACAACCTCATATTTTGAGAACATAGTTTAGTTTTCCGAATTTTAAGTATTTCGGATCCAACCATAAGCCCAATAACAAATCCAGTCCAATGATAAACCTTGTAGCCCGTTAAATGAATTGAAGTACCCGATCCAATAACAAATCGTATCAGGTTATAACCCTAGTACACACTTCACTTTGACTAACCCTAAAACACACTTATTATGATAAGCACTCCCTTCCACTTAATTCCTCCCACCCTTTTCATCAAACTGCCTCCATCTCCATCTCCATCTTCATCATCAATACCGACACAAACGCAGTGATAAAAGATGTCAATCTTTTGAGTCACTCTTCGTCCAACCGAATCAGGAAACACCTTGAATCTTTCTAAATCAAGAAAGCAAAACAGACCGTTTGATTTCATTTAGACAAAATCATCAAACCAAAACACAAAAACCTTTTCATTTACAAATCGAATACCAACACATAATACCTTTTGCTCACTTTCTTTTAAAAAACATAAACACTAACACCCTTTTCAATCTCTTTGTTTCGGCTTCAAGGTCTTATAGAAGATCTCAGGTAGGTATCGGTATTATGTATTTGTTCTTTGTTTGTCTTTGAACCGAATGAAAGAAACGGGCATAACACTCTTGTTATAACTCGTTTTTTAATATTCGGATATTGAAGAAGTAATCATGTTCACACGGATGAGATCTATGTAGATTGGAAATAAGTGAACAAAGAACTGAGATCATATAATAGTATTTCTTTTTCGTTTCTTGTTCGAGTCGAATGTGAGTGTTGGGGAGTGACGTGAGGGTCATGGTTGGGTTTCAATTTAGGATTGGTGTTGTGTTTGAGTGAGATGTGTGGTTCCGGTGGCTGTGGTTCTGATGGTTGTTTAGACCTTGTTTCATGGGATTTTCACAACGGTATTCACCATAAACATCACCATCGGAACCACTAAAACAACAACGAAACCACCCAAGCTCGAAACACCACCTGTTAAATTAAGATTCAGTGGTGTCGGCGGCGGAAACAGTTGATGTTGGCAGCAGTTTCGGTGGCTGAGGTGGAGGAAGGAGCCACTATGAGCGCGAAGAATAAAATGATGTGGTGAAAATGGTGATAGTTTCTTATTTATAGTGTACAAAAATCCAACTGAAAAGTCACACTTGTTGATGTAAGTTATAACTTGAGATTGGTTAGTATTCATCTTCCTTCATGTTCAATTGCGGTAAATAAATGTGGGCATGTAATTGTGGTTGTAACTTGAAAATGGTTCGTATTCATCTTCTTCCCCATTCAATTGCAGCAAATAAATGTGACCTGTGAATTGATTATTTTGCTTGAGGCACTCCGTGCAATTAGTATTCCCATTTATGAGTGAAGTTTAATTCTTTAGCAACACATTGTATTTGAGGTTATTTGTAAACATGCATTAAATCTTTGCATTATGCAACTTTAAAAGCTCTTAAAAGCTTTCAAAAGAAGCTCCACATTAAGGAAACTTGTTAGCTTAATCTTGATATTTGAGTTGCTTAGCTTATACCATTAATGCTCACATTCATTAAATGTTCAACTTGCAAGTTAGATTAGATCACATTTTCGTCTAAATATTTGAGCTAGAAATTAAAATGTTTAAGGTTTGTACATAGTACATTGACTAGAAATTCAAAATGTGTATAAATACTTAATTTTCATTGAGACATTGACATGTTTTCAAAAAATTGGAGATCTCAAAACATAAATACTTTAAGGATTTTATTTTTTATTAATATATGGGTGCATCCTTTTTCTTGAATCTTAAATTCTTAAAATTCATGAAAACTTATATATGGAAGTATTATATATCTTTATTACATAACAAACATTAGACGAAATTATCTTTACTAAATAAAAAATACTAGATGAAAATTAAAATGACTTGTAAACAATAGTAATAATTTAAAACAACTTGATCTACTGTTTATACTATACTGCTTATAATGCGCTTTAATCACCATGATCAGCTAAGGCATGAAAAGCCTATAGATATATCAAAAACTACTAGCATGATACAATTCTTTAAGCTATTAGAAATCCACAAAAAAAAAAAAAAAAAAAAAAAAAAAAAAAAAACTTGTAAATTTTGTTTCATATACAATTCGATTTTGAATGAATAAATGGGTAAGTATCTAGCGAGAAAAAAACTTAAAATGAGAAGAATGAGAAATAAATATAACCGCATATTTGAGATGCACCGACTTGAATTAGTTGCATCTTTATTCATTTAGATGCATCACAATTAGTTTCGAAAGTGATTTTGAAGTGAAAACGATGCAAAGTAGTACTAGCAACAAATTTGACCCGCAGAGGACGAAAAATACATAGGATTCGTCTCACTTGATGAAATGTATCTAATATATGTATATGCATCTAATTTTTAGCTAGAAAATATATTATGATGCATCTAAAAAATTAGGGATGCATCTAATTCAAATTGATGCATCTCTAATATGTAGTTATAGATATTTTTCATCCTCTTATTTTAAGCATTCTTCCGATTTGATGGTTAGTGTGTATAAAATAGTACTCGTATATAAAGAGTTCATTGTAAATTGTAACTTCTTTGTGGGTTGGGCCTTGAGCAGGAGAATAGAGACAATAACATAATTTAACATCAGAATGGGCTAGGGAAAACATTAAATCCATTGACTATTTGACCTATATCATCTTCTTCAATACAACTGTTGACGCTAACTTACTCAGATTCTCTGGTTCTTCCATTTTCTTTTATAACTGAAGAATGGTAAGTTAGATTGGGTATGCACCCATAATTTTTTTACATTATAGAGGGTGTGCACCATTAAATTTTTAGTACATTTTGTTGTAGCTTTTGAAAATAAACAATATTTTTTTCACTACGATGAATTCCGACAGTCAGTGACGGATCTAGGATTTTGGACCGTGTGTGGCACGAATTTCGGCTCGCTTTGCTTCGCATGTGGCTAGTTTTTATGGCGTAAAAATAGTTGGTTTGTGAAGGTTTAGTTATCGGGTCAGGTTATTTTGTTAGAAACATAACACAAAAAGTATCTTTTAGTCACTGATAAAACTGAACACTTATTATTATAACTACAATACTTTTATAAAGTAAATGTAAAAAACAATTTCTTAAAGTAAGATGAAAAAAACATGTTAGGAATTTTGGGAAATAATAGATTTCTTATTGCTGCTGGTAGTGTAAGCTGGTTCCTGCCGATAGTGTGCGGTTCCTGCTGAAGTTCATTGCTGCTGGTAGTTTATTTTTGTTTCTGCTGATAGTAGTCATTACTGCGGGTATTAGTAATTGTTATCCCGTAAGTTTAGAATGTTTGTTATATTTATTTTTAGAAGAGATTGATGTATATCTCTTCACACGTTTTCTTGTATGACGGGTTAGGGTTAGGACTTCTTGTTAGTATAAAAGGAACACTCGTCTATGAGTTTTGTACGACTTTACAATCATCAATAAAATCATTATTAGTTCATAAACCGATCCATAGAGGATCAAAACCTTGTTAGTTACTTTCTTCTTTATATTCTTGTGTATAGTTTCCGCATAGACACAAGTCTTACACCTAGAGATTCTCCTAAGCTGTTTGTGTTTACATAAATGGTTTAACCAAGCTCAATCAAGCTAGAAGCACTCGATCTTACAAGTGGTATCAGAGCCTGGTGAGGATCTCTGATAAAGAAGAAAAGCTCTTATAAATCAACCTCTTTAAACCCTTTTAACAATGGCAGAAGGAGTCAATCATGATGAGGGTGACAACCACACAACCAAAACTGAAACCTCACAAGTCCAAACACAGATTGTCACCACTGTGTCCAACAACAATGCTAAATTCCCATACCTAAAGAAAGATGAGTATGAAGTCTGGGCCATGAGAATGGAATACTGGATCACGAACAGTGATTACAACCTGTGGAATGTGATTCTTAAGGGAAACAGCAAGAAGAATACTGGAAGGGATGATCATGGAAACATCTATATACTCCCACCTGTTACATCAGATGAACATCTTGTTGTACAAAGGGAAACCAGGGCAAGAACCCTTTTGCTTCAGGCTATTCCAGAGGATCATATGGGTGATTTCCATCACCTGGATGATGCTAGAGAGATCTGGCGTGCTGTAAAAGCCAGATTTGGTGGGAATGATGAGTCCAGAAAAATGAGAAAGTCAATGCTCAAGCAAGAGTTCCAGGAGTTTAAGATCTCTGAGGCTGAAGGGATTCACAAAGGGTATGATAGGTTTCACAAGATCCTGAGTCAACTCAACCAGTTGCAGGCTAGGCCGGACAATGAAGACTGCAACACCAAGTTTCTAAGGGCCTTGCCTCCATCCTGGTCTCAGGTTTCCATAACACTCAAGGCCAAAGGTGGACTGGACTATATGAGTTTTGATGATCTGTACAACAAGCTGAAAACCCTTGAAATTGATATCAAAGGGTATTCCACCTATTCATCTCAAACTCCAACCCATAGTGCATTTGTTAGTACCTCTAGTACTAACAAAGGGACATATGGAGACAGTCCAACACCATCATCATCATCATCACTTTCCCACTCACCTGCCACACCAAAAGCTCAAACCAGATCTGATAATCTTCTAGAGGAAGTGTTTCATTCATTTGTTGCTGAGAGTACACCACAGCAGCAAATTGCTTATGAAGATTTTAATCAGGTGGATCAATTGGATCTAGAAGAGATGGACATAAAATGGCAGATGGCTATGCTGTCATTGAAAGTTAATAGGTTTGAAAAGAAGGCAGGAAGGAGGATTAACTTTGAGGGACAGGAGGCTGCAAGGTTTGACAGAAGGAAGGTGAGGTGCTACAAATGTTCTCAACCAGGTCACTTTGCCAAGGAATATACAGATAAGAAGGTGGATGATAAAGTCAGGTATTCTGCTTTCAAAATTCAAGAGTTGGAATCAGAGGATCCCAAGGCCTTGGTATCTGTGGATTCAATGGTGGACTGGGAACATCATGAGAAAGCTGTTGCAAGAGGAGCAGAGAAGGTCTATGGGATGATAGATGGATATGGTGAGAAGAAACAAGTGGCTGGTCAACTTGGAATGATGGGTCATCCATCTCAGGTACAAAACTGCCCATTTGGTTGTGAACTTAAATATGCTAAACTGAAACAAGAATTTGATGATATAGAGTGTCAATATAAGGATTACTTTATACAAGTCCAGGCTTATAAAAATGCTGTTAACACATTAGAACAACAAAAAGTCTGGTATCAAAAACAACAGTTAGCATATGAAGAAAAAATAAGGGTTTTGGAAAGAGATTTACAAAACACCACTAATGAGTTCAAACATTCTGAAAGAGAAAAAGCTAAGGTGGTGTTAGAAAAACAGGATTTGCAGACTAAGTTAGACAATACCTTGGCTAGGTTTGATAAATGGAAAGATTCATCTAAAAACCTAAACAAGTTAGTCGATAGTTCTATGTCTATAAAAACTAAAAGTGGTTTAGGGTATGGTGACCTGATAGGGCCTGATCGGCTCCGAAACAGTCAACTTAAATCAACCACGGATGTGGTCAAACAAAGTCAAACCAATCAAGAACACAATGCAATTATCCAAGGAGTATAGTTTTATCCCCGGGTCGTTTAAGTCCCAGCGAGGTGTGAAATCTGTAGTAAAACGAATCTGTGATCGGGTGATAATTGAACGGAAAAGGGTTGTGATTGATTAAACTAAGGAAATATAAAGGAAATAGCTTAAACAAGCTATAAAAATAAGAACGTGAAAGCAAAATACTTAGAAACGTTTAAAACTAAAAGACGTACGTTTAAATTTAAACAAACGTAAACGTACCAAATAAAAAGTGAGTTTTAAGAAATAAAAAACCTACGAATATGAAAATTAAATTTTTACAACCCTAATAATAAAAGAAAATTATTGGAAAAAGAAAATTATTTATTTAACTTATTAATTAATTATTATTAATTAAAAACTATTTAATAATTATTTAAACTAATTAAAATTCTAATAAATACTAAAAGATCAAATAAAAATCTGAAAATTTTTCTATAAATACTTTAAAGTAATAAAAAGCTAAGAAAATTATAAAAATGAAAATTACTTAATTAAAATTTAAAAAGATAAATTCTATTAAATAGAAGCTATCACTATTTTTCTATTTCGTTTGTTTCTAAGGACTAAAAATGTAATTATATTTTTCCTAGATTAAAAATGACAAAATAAAATTATGAAAATTAGATTTATATTTTTCTGATTATTTTTCTATTTATTATGATTTAATTACTATGTTAAACTAAATAAAATATTAAAAATATTAAAACTATTAAGAAAATTCTAAAACTTTTTCCTAAGTTACTTATTAGTATAAGAAGCTAGGGAAAAATATAAAAAGTTGGAAATGCTTAAAAATAAGCAGGAAAATAAGCTGTATAAGCTTAATAAGCTAAAATGACATGGACTAGTATATAAATAACCATGGGAAACTAAAACACTAACAAACGTATAGCCCAGATGGTGCTTGGCTTTGGTTTGAGTTTTGACCAGGTCAACCCTAGAGGTCCCAGGTTCGAATCCTGGCAAGGGCAAAACCACAAAACTATTTTATTTTTTGATTTTCTTTTTACAAACACACTAAACACTTAATAACTAACAACTTTTAAAAAGAAAGTATTTTTAGAACTAAGAAATAAGCTCAGTGGGAGCTTAATCTCACCACAGTTAAGCTTTTACAAGCTTAACTTGGTTTTTCAAACTCCAACAAGCTTCTAAAAAGCTATAAATTAGACACAAACAAGAAAATAAGATAAGAACAAATTAGATGGGCTTAAAGGAAGCCAAAGAAAAGAGAAAAGCTTATGGAATAAGCTGAAATTGCAAAATAAGCAATTCCAAGTCCCAACTGCAGACCAAACAGTCCAATGGACCAACTTGCAGGCCTATGTGGGGCCCACAAATAAGCTCAGGAGTCCAAAATAAGTTTTGATCTCAAAAGATGACCTGGAGGGCTTCACAATAAGCCAAGGTTCACTCTGTGGGGTCCACTAACAAGCTTGTGAGAAGCTTGTGAAGTTTGGTGGGTCAGCTGAGTACACAGTATAAACACAGAGATGGGACAAAGTGCAGGCTTAATTTTAAGCTAGTAAATAAGCTAAAACCTAAGATACCAGATATTACAATTAAAGCTTACTATGTGAACTTAATGAAAAACCAAAAAGCAAAGCTGGGCACTCACTTATGGGCTTAAAAATAAGCCTAGATCAGCAGTCTGCAATACTGCAGGCTGCTGTTTTGTTTTGTGTTTGTGTTTTGGCTTGTGCAGGTTAAGTGATCAAACCAAGCTCTAGGATTACACTTTATGGACTATATTGGTCTTATAGAAACCAAGTTTGAGTGCCAAATCAGCTTATTGCTGATTTTGGCTTATTTGAGCTAGAAATTGACTGAAATTGACATAATCAATATAAAGGTGCTAAATCTATCTAAGTTGGTAATTATAAATTAAAAACAACTTATTATATCCTATTTATGCAAGATCAAAACTGGGAAATATGCACATGTACAGTAATCAGTTTAGTTGACTAAGTTTGACCACACAGCCAAACACCCCTTTGTGTGGCTGCTTTGAGCTTTTCAAAGCAAAAGGTCAAAAATAGCTGAGGACTTGATACAATACTATTAACTAGCTATATTTAAGCAGAAATAAGCAAGAAAAAGTAAAATAAGCAGAGAATAAGCTAGTGTACAGTAATATTGACCTTGTTGACTTTCGTTGACTTTTGGAATTAGGATCGTAGAGACTTAGAACATGTTTGCAGAAGCTTTAATAAGCTCAAAAGAGCTTATTTAATCCAAGAAACAGCTTAAAATCTTAAAAACTTAAAAGAACGAATTTGGCGGGAAATCTTGTTATCACTTTAAACTTGAACTAAACTTCGATTAAACGGTTCAAATACAACTGAAATGACTTGAATTAATTGAAAACAACAAAACCCAGATGAAAATTACAACTAAATTAAACTAAGACATGAAAATTAAAACTACACTACACTAACACCTACTACTCTTTTTTCTCTGTCTTGTGTCCTTTTTATGCTTCCCAAATATCTCCCTTATCTCTTTGAAGCTATCCCAGCAGTCCAATTAAGCTGAATCAATCCAAGCCCTCCACTTGTAATTTTAGGCGACAAAGTCTTTTGAGAAGGTTATATCAATTAAGGAATTTTGTTGTTTGTGGAGGTGGAGGGGAGTTGTTAGTGACTTAGGTGATGAGGTGGAAAGGTGGAGAGGTGGAGGACAGGTGGTGGTGGTTTTGGAGGTGGTATTGGCGGGTGAGTTGTGAGGGAGAAGGGTGTGTTTGACCTGGGTTTGACTGGTATTAAATACCAGTTTTAGTTAAGTTGGGATTGGGCCGGGTCATGGTTTAGTGGGCTAGGGATTTATTGATTGGGTTGGGCTGGGTTTATAAAATAAAGGGTAATGGGTTTGTGTTTTGGGTTTAAATAATAAAAAGGGTCCGGCTGGTTATAGTATTAAACACAAGGACCACTTTGTAATTTGCTGAAAATTAAGGACCATAAATGCCAAACTTCAAAACTATCTCCAAGGACTGAAACTGCCAAGTGTCAATAGTACAAGGACCAATTTAGATAATTTTCCAATTTTAAAAACCAGGGACTTGTTTTGACAACTTTTGAAACTTCAGGGACCTTTTATGTCACTTTTTTTTAAAAATTGAAGGACCTGAATTGCAATTTCTTTAAAACTTTCATCCAAGGACCAATATTGTAAAATTCAAATAGTTTAGGGACCTTGAATGATATTTTTAATACCAGGGACTATTTTTGCCAATTTCTGAAAGTCAAAGGACTGAAATTGACAATTATGCAAAATATGTTCGTTTTTAATTGTTTTTGAACATTTTGCACTTGCAACACATAAAAACACAATCAAATGATATTTTCTGTATTTTGAAGCATATTTGCATGTTTTTAAACGTTTTGGCAGTCTAAATGTGACAGAAATGATGAGTATTTAGACACTCATCAATCCCCCACACTAAACTATTGCTAGTCCCTAGCAATCTTTTATGAAGTTTTAATGGATTTTAAGTCTCTTTACCAAAAGCCATCACTTCTGGAGTAGCCAAATGTTTTAGTTCAAGTAAGAACTATGGTACACTGATAACCATATGATTTTGAGCAAATCATCAGCTGTCAATAGGGGTGTGATTCGGGTTGACCCGGTCGGGTTCGGGTCAACTCGGGTCGGGTCAACTCGGGTCAAGGCCCCTAAAAAAATACCCGAACCCGACCCTGTTTGAACTCGGGTCAATTCGGGTCGGGTCAATTCGGGTCTCGGGTCAACTCGGGTCGGGTCAATTCGGGTCGGGTCAGCTCGGGTTTGGGGTCAACCCGAGTTTTTTGCCTTGTAAATTGTCAGTTTTCTCGGGTCAATCGGGTTCGGGTCGGGTTCGGGTCGGGTCAAGGCTCCTAAAAACATACCCGAACCCGACCTTGTTTAGAACTCGGGTCAATTCGGGTTGACCCGATTGACCCGAATATAAATTCGGGTCAATTCGGGTTGACCCGAATTGACTCGGGTCGGGTTCGGGTCGGCTCGGGTTCGGGTCGGGTCGGCCCGAATGACACCCCTAGCTGTCAACGGATTTGATTCGTCTTTACCAAAAGCCGTTTGCTTCTGGACTAGCCAACTCTTAGATAAAATAATTATTATCTTTGGTGAGCTGATTACCAATTATGGTTTTCCAACTGCCTTTACCACAAGCCATAAACTTGCGGGCTAGCCAACTCTTCACTAATTAAAGATATGGTGAGTTGAATACCATACAATTTTGGGCAAATTGCAAGCCATAAACGGATTTGATATATCTTTACCTGCAGCCGTTTGCTCAGGATTAGCCAGTCCTTATGTGGGTTAGACATGGCGGACTGATAACCATTTATTACGTTCTAAGTGAGAAAAAAAATTTAAAATTTTGGCCAAAATGGGGGAATAGGGCACACATGTGACAAAATTTGCCAGAATTCCCCCCCCCCCCACACTTAGAACTGAATATTGCCCTCAATATTCAAAGTACCGGTTGTTAAACCAACACTTAGAACGTGAAAGGGAAATACTAATAGCCTTTATTTTATATACTTATTTATTTTATTTTTGTTTAATTTGCATTTAAGCCGTTAAGGCATGCAAATTCACTCATTGAGAATGCTTTTTTTTTTTTTTTTTTTTTTTTTTTTTTTTTTTTTTTTTTTTTTTTTTTGACTGACATATATACAACATGTGGGGCATCTCCCCCACACTAGGGTGAGACATGGGTGAAAACCCATATTTTGCTACTGTTTTTATTAACCGAGTCGCTAGCTTGACTCGACCCCGAATTCATTTGTTCATGGGGAAGCAAGTGGAACAAACCATCTCCATCGGACTTTCATTAAAAATGTTTGGATAAAAACTGAAGTATTTGAAAGTTCCACTCCGATGAGATATACACAGATCCGGCTCACAAATGATAAATGAAAATGCCGGGATCAAAGATAGTGTCTTCATTCCCGAAGGAGTGAAGAACAGGAGAAGTCACCGTGTAGGTGAAGAAAAGAAAGAAAGTCATGATAAAAATCATGACTAACTCATCATCATTAGAAGGAGAATTCATGATTTCCACATCATGAATTTCGTCATTTAAGCTCATTTGATCAAGACATATTCTGGGCGGGAGGGATGGAATTTTGAGATTAATCAAATTCTCAGTTTTGAGAATATCTCCCTCCGGAACACAAAGATAATCTTTGTCAAGATCAAATATGAAGTTATCATACTCCGGCGGAGATATGATATGAGTGAGTTCATCGGAGAACTCCTCAAAGGTGAATGAATCATATTCGGATTTGATGTGAGTGAGTTCATCAGCGAACTCCTCAAATATAAATGATTCATAATCTGGGAGAGAAATATGAGAATGAGAAGTGGTGTTGCCACTAATTTTTTCTCCCATCTGATCAAAACAGAAGGCTTCCATTTCCGGAATAGAATCATCGGAAAATAAGTCACTATCCTTTATGGGGATAGGAGATGAAATGGGTTTTTCTTTGAAAGCCTCGATTTTAGAAATGAGAAGACTGACATTCAATAATGTTGCTCGAAGAGCTTCATCTTTGATTTCAGTGTCAATTTCTTCATCATTCTCTTCTTCTAAGCTGACTGGCTCAGAAGGAAATTCTTCCACATAAATGATGTCTCCACAAGATAACGAATCGTCATCATTAGAATCAGAGAACATCTCAACATGATCTTTTGGGAAGATAAGAGGAGGAGGGATATCACACAAATGCTCGAGAATTCCCTGTGACTCTCTTGGGATTGGGATAAGGTTCTCGACACTAGACTTTATGAATACGTCTGATTCCTTTGCAGGAATTGTGTCAAGAAGCTCATCCCCCATGCTTAGAGAGTGAGTGTGAACCTCGGGTGTGATAGCAGTTGTTTGAGATGGAATCTCAACTGCTGGGATATCAACTGATGAACTTGATGAATCTTTATAGAATTGAAGGATATCAAGTGTATCTTCATCATCACTGTCATCAGGAATAAAACAGAACTGAGAGCTAGACCTGGCTGGTTTTTCTTTTGCAATTGATTCCCTAACAGCTTTTTCAAAGGCATCATGGGAATCTATTTTAGCAACCTGCTCTTCAGTCAATAATTCCGCCATGGATTTCTCATGTGAATTTAGAATTAATGAAAATTGCGGGGGTGGGGATCTGTCAAAACCAGAAGGTTGACATTGATTATCATCATGAGGACCCCCACAATATACACAAGAAAAACTGGGAGCATTCTGAAATGTTTTTTTATTAAACTCCTCAGCTCTTTTCACTAACTCTAGAAGCTCTAGATAAGTGTCTTGCTGGGTTTGCTGAGGAGTTTGAGTTATTTGGCACTGTGGAGGTTGGTCGTGATATGGATCGTCGTAATTGTTACAAGGAAATGGATTCCCTGTTTGACAATCAGAGCTAAAATGTGGGCCTCCACAGTACTCACAAGAAAAGTTTGGTGTATTTTGATACGATGCATCATTGAGATTTGGATAATATGATACTTGCTCGTATGAATGTGATGGGTAATTGGAGAAATTTGAAGAGTCGTTGAATGAGTTCGGATAAGGATCATAAGAAAATGAATTCCTCGAACCACAAAACAAACAACTTCCGTCTCGAATATCATTACCACATTGTTCACATGTACACCAACGACATGGCAAACCGAAAAGCGACTCACCGCAACCGACACAAGGAATAAAATCCGGAGGTGGGACAAGTGGAGTGCTCTGAGAGCTAGGAATTTCCACCACTTCCGTTATGGACTCTGGTTCTTGTTTTTGATAAACGTGAAGATTAGGCAAGTCATTCTTTTCAGTCACTGTTCTAAGTTCTGTACGTTTGCTTGACAAACTTTTAACCGTAAATCCTGAAAGGTTAGGATCGATTCTTGATGGTTTGTCATAAATAGCACGTATCTCGGGCTGTGGAGGGTAGTAGGAAGGACTTTGAGAATCCTTGAGAGACTCTTTAGTGGATAATTCACACCAATAACAAGATCCACGATCCTTTGGTGCATGCTTTCCACACCGCTCACACGCACACTTAGAACAACGATGGCTATCAATCAACGGGCTTTTACAATCAAAACATTTGTACCCGAGAGACGCCATAGAAGAAAGGTATAAGAAGTTTAGAATCAAATGGATAGAGGGTAAAGGGATAAAGAATCAAAAAGGGTGAGAGGGTAAAGATGAATATTTTTGGGGTTTTTTTGTGTTCGTTGAAAACTTGAATAAAAATGTTTTTGGCAATCGTTTAGTCAAACGAATTAACTTCACGATTATTTTGGTTTTATATGAAAAATAAGAAAATATTAACAAAGATGGTAAATATACAATGGGTGTATATTCAACAATCACTGATGCTTCAAATTCGTTCAACGCAGCACACCTCCCCGGCAGCGGCGCCAAAATTTGATTGGCTCCGAAACAGTCAACTTAAATCAACCACGGATGTGGTCAAACAAAGTCAAACCAATCAAGAACACAATGCAATTATCCAAGGAGTATAGTTTTATCCCCGGGTCGTTTAAGTCCCAGCGAGGTGTGAAATCTGTAGTAAAACGAATCTGTGATCGGGTGATAATTGAACGGAAAAGGGTTGTGATTGATTAAACTAAGGAAATATAAAGGAAATAGCTTAAACAAGCTATAAAAATAAGAACGTGAAAGCAAAATACTTAGAAACGTTTAAAACTAAAAGACGTACGTTTAAATTTAAACAAACGTAAACGTACCAAATAAAAAGTGAGTTTTAAGAAATAAAAAACCTACGAATATGAAAATTAAATTTTTACAACCCTAATAATAAAAGAAAATTATTGGAAAAAGAAAATTATTTATTTAACTTATTAATTAATTATTATTAATTAAAAACTATTTAATAATTATTTAAACTAATTAAAATTCTAATAAATACTAAAAGATCAAATAAAAATCTGAAAATTTTTCTATAAATACTTTAAAGTAATAAAAAGCTAAGAAAATTATAAAAATGAAAATTACTTAATTAAAATTTAAAAAGATAAATTCTATTAAATAGAAGCTATCACTATTTTTCTATTTCGTTTGTTTCTAAGGACTAAAAATGTAATTATATTTTTCCTAGATTAAAAATGACAAAATAAAATTATGAAAATTAGATTTATATTTTTCTGATTATTTTTCTATTTATTATGATTTAATTACTATGTTAAACTAAATAAAATATTAAAAATATTAAAACTATTAAGAAAATTCTAAAACTTTTTCCTAAGTTACTTATTAGTATAAGAAGCTAGGGAAAAATATAAAAAGTTGGAAATGCTTAAAAATAAGCAGGAAAATAAGCTGTATAAGCTTAATAAGCTAAAATGACATGGACTGGTATATAAATAACCATGGGAAACTAAAACACTAACAAACGTATAGCCCAGATGGTGCTTGGCTTTGGTTTGAGTTTTGACCAGGTCAACCCTAGAGGTCCCAGGTTCGAATCCCAGCAAAGGCAAAACCACAAAACTATTTTATTTTTTGATTTTCTTTTTACAAACACACTAAACACTTAATAACTAACAACTTTTAAAAAGAAAGTATTTTTAGAACTAAGAAATAAGCTCAGTGGGAGCTTAATCTCACCACAGTTAAGCTTTTACAAGCTTAACTTGGTTTTTCAAACTCCAACAAGCTTCTAAAAAGCTATAAATTAGACACAAACAAGAAAATAAGATAAGAACAAATTAGATGGGCTTAAAGGAAGCCAAAGAAAAGAGAAAAGCTTATGGAATAAGCTGAAATTGCAAAATAAGCAATTCCAAGTCCCAACTGCAGACCAAACAGTCCAATGGACCAACTTGCAGGCCTATGTGGGGCCCACAAATAAGCTCAGGAGTCCAAAATAAGTTTTGATCTCAAAAGATGACCTGGAGGGCTTCACAATAAGCCAAGGTTCACTCTGTGGGGTCCACTAACAAGCTTGTGAGAAGCTTGTGAAGTTTGGTGGGTCAGCTGAGTACACAGTATAAACACAGAGATGGGACAAAGTGCAGGCTTAATTTTAAGCTAGTAAATAAGCTAAAACCTAAGATACCAGATATTACAATTAAAGCTTACTATGTGAACTTAATGAAAAACCAAAAAGCAAAGCTGGGCACTCACTTATGGGCTTAAAAATAAGCCTAGATCAGCAGTCTGCAATACTGCAGGCTGCTGTTTTGTTTTGTGTTTGTGTTTTGGCTTGTGCAGGTTAAGTGATCAAACCAAGCTCTAGGATTACACTTTATGGACTATATTGGTCTTATAGAAACCAAGTTTGAGTGCCAAATCAGCTTATTGCTGATTTTGGCTTATTTGAGCTAGAAATTGACTGAAATTGACATAATCAATATAAAGGTGCTAAATCTATCTAAGTTGGTAATTATAAATTAAAAACAACTTATTATATCCTATTTATGCAAGATCAAAACTGGGAAATATGCACATGTACAGTAATCAGTTTAGTTGACTAAGTTTGACCACACAGCCAAACACCCCTTTGTGTGGCTGCTTTGAGCTTTTCAAAGCAAAAGGTCAAAAATAGCTGAGGACTTGATACAATACTATTAACTAGCTATATTTAAGCAGAAATAAGCAAGAAAAAGTAAAATAAGCAGAGAATAAGCTAGTGTACAGTAATATTGACCTTGTTGACTTTCGTTGACTTTTGGAATTAGGATCGTAGAGACTTAGAACATGTTTGCAGAAGCTTTAATAAGCTCAAAAGAGCTTATTTAATCCAAGAAACAGCTTAAAATCTTAAAAACTTAAAAGAACGAATTTGGCGGGAAATCTTGTTATCACTTTAAACTTGAACTAAACTTCGATTAAACGGTTCAAATACAACTGAAATGACTTGAATTAATTGAAAACAACAAAACCCAGATGAAAATTACAACTAAATTAAACTAAGACATGAAAATTAAAACTACACTACACTAACACCTACTACTCTTTTTTCTCTGTCTTGTGTCCTTTTTATGCTTCCCAAATATCTCCCTTATCTCTTTGAAGCTATCCCAGCAGTCCAATTAAGCTGAATCAATCCAAGCCCTCCACTTGTAATTTTAGGCGACAAAGTCTTTTGAGAAGGTTATATCAATTAAGGAATTTTGTTGTTTGTGGAGGTGGAGGGGAGTTGTTAGTGACTTGGGTGATGAGGTGGAAAGGTGGAGAGGTGGAGGACAGGTGGTGGTGGTTTTGGAGGTGGTATTGGCGGGGTGAGTTGTGAGGGAGAAGGGTGTGTTTGACCTGGGTTTGACTGGTATTAAATACCAGTTTTAGTTAAGTTGGGATTGGGCCGGGTCATGGTTTAGTGGGCTAGGGATTTATTGATTGGGTTGGGCTGGGTTTATAAAATAAAGGGTAATGGGTTTGTGTTTTGGGTTTAAATAATAAAAAGGGTCCGGCTGGTTATAGTATTAAACACAAGGACCACTTTGTAATTTGCTGAAAATTAAGGACCATAAATGCCAAACTTCAAAACTATCTCCAAGGACTGAAACTGCCAAGTGTCAATAGTACAAGGACCAATTTAGATAATTTTCCAATTTTAAAAACCAGGGACTTGTTTTGACAACTTTTGAAACTTCAGGGACCTTTTATGTCACTTTTTTTTAAAAATTGAAGGACCTGAATTGCAATTTCTTTAAAACTTTCATCCAAGGACCAATATTGTAAAATTCAAATAGTTTAGGGACCTTGAATGATATTTTTAATACCAGGGACTATTTTTGCCAATTTCTGAAAGTCAAAGGACTGAAATTGACAATTATGCAAAATATGTTCGTTTTTAATTGTTTTTGAACATTTTGCATTTGCAACACATAAAAACACAATCAAATGATATTTTCTGTATTTTGAAGCATATTTGCATGTTTTTAAACGTTTTGGCAGTCTAAATGTGACAGAAATGATGAGTATTTAGACACTCATCTGATAGGGCCAAATCAAGTTTATGACCCTAATGAGTATAGTATTTTTGACCCTGAACCTGTAGATTATAGAAAACCTGTAAAGTATGTAAAGGAGGGAGGAATGAATGCAGTTCCTCCACCCATAACTGGAACATTTAAACCTGCAGACCCCTATGTTGACTTTGATGATTCACAAATGACTTATGACAAAAAGGCAAAGAACTTGCCTAATTTTGATTGTGACTCTAATGAATTTGTCTCTTGTTCTTACAGTGACAAATCTGCAGAAATCAAGACTGATGACTATGCCACATGTGGATCAAGTGAGAAGTCAGCTTCAATAAAATCAGAAGATCTGTCTTCAAAAGTGGCTACTGATGAATCCCAAAGAGCTGCAGCTGAAGATGTTTCTTTTGATAATGTTAAAAACAATAATGTTTCTAGTTTTGGTTTTGTTTCAAACAGTTATGGTTGTGGTTTTAATTTTGTTAAGGATAATTTTGTTTCATGTGTTGGTTTGAATACTTCTGGTTGCAATAAGAAAGATAATGTTAAGAAAAAGTCCCCTAAAAAGAAATCTTGCTTTGCGTGTCGTAGTTATGATCATCTTATTAAAGATTGTGACTTTTATGAGAAAAAGATGGGTATATATGGTTGTCAAAATAGGTCTGTGTGGAGCAATGTCGATAATATTCCCCCATATATTCCACAAGCAGCAAGAATAAACTCTTGTAGAGCTTCTGTTGCTGCTGGTAAGCCAGTTGCTGCTGGTAAGCCAGTTCCTGCTGGTAAGCCTGTTGCTGCTGGCAAGTCCATTCCTGCTGGTAAGGCAAACTTGACTGGTCAGCATATTCCAGCTGGA
The DNA here is from genome assembly GCA_021014915.2 of Artemisia tridentata subsp. tridentata. Classification (NCBI taxonomy): domain Eukaryota; kingdom Viridiplantae; phylum Streptophyta; class Magnoliopsida; order Asterales; family Asteraceae; genus Artemisia; species Artemisia tridentata. The sequence continues at coordinate 253,320,072 of CP139505.1, forward strand.
AACTATAATTCTGCTGATTGGAGAAGAAATACTGCTGGACCTTTCTACAGACCTACTAGCACTTACTTTCAAAATGATATGAGGCCTGCTTATTTTGACACCATGCACATGGGCGGGGCAAGATGGGAAACTGCTGTTAAGTCCTCAGCAGGTTGTTCTTGGAGAAACAATAACCAATATATGAGAATGGGGTCCAAGAACAATGGTAGATCTCATCAATCTCCATGGTTTAATACTTATTGATCCACTAGGCAGGCTCAAGTCAGCAATGGCTTGGGTCTCCCTTGTATCTAATGTTGTAAATGTATTCTTTGTATCAGAAATTTCTTTTTAGAAGTAAAGATGTAGGCATTGTTGACAGTGGATGTTCCAGGAGTATGACAGGAAATTTAGAGAGACTGCATGACTTTGTGCCCTTAAATGGAGGTTCTGTGACATTTGGAGGAGGAGATGGCAAAATTACTGGGAAGGGAACTATCAAAACAACCAAGCTGGACTTTGAAGATGTGCTTTATGTGAAGGAACTCCAAAACTTTAATTTGTTCTCTGTCTCACAAATTTGTGACAAGAAGAACAATGTTCTCTTCACTGAGACTGATTGCTTTGTGTTGTCCAAAGACTTCAAGTTGCCTGATGAAAGTCAGGTTGAACTCAAAGTTCCAAGGACTTACAATCTTTACAGTTTCAATCTAAGTGATGTTCAGCCTGAGGGTTCACTTGCTTGTTTGGTGGCAAAAGCTTCTGTGGATGAATCTAATAAATGGCACAGAAGAATGGCTCATGTGAATTTCAAGACCATTAACAAGCTGGCTAGGAATGGTTTGGTCCAAGGGCTCCCTCTCAAGACCTTCTCCAATGAACACAATTGTGTTGCATACAACAAAGGAAAGCAACACAAAGCTTCATACAAGGCAATCACAGCTGTGAGCACCATCACTGAGCCTCTGCAGCTTCTTCATATGGATCTCTTTGGTCCTACTTCTATCATAAGTATTGACCAGAAGTACTACTGCCTGGTAATTACAGATGATTTTAGCAGGTTTTTTTGGACTTTCTTTTTGGGTACTAAAGATGAAACTTATCCAGTTATTAGGGACTTTATTACCTTAATAGAAAATCAGCTAAGTAAAAAGGTTAAGTCAATAAGGTGTGATAATGGAACAGAGTTTAAGAATTCAAATCTAATTGAACTCTGTGGGAGTAAGGGGATAAAAAGGGACTATAGTAATGCCAGAACCCCACAACAAAATGGGGTTGCAGAAAGGAAAAATAGAACCCTTATAGAAGCAGCTAGGTCTATGTTAGCTGACTCTAAGATGCCCACTATGTTTTGGACTGAAGCAGTCTGCACTGCTTGTTATGTGCTGAATAGGGTATCCATTACTAATCCTCATAATAAAACACCTTATGAGCTTTTGTTTGAGAAAGTTCCAAACATTAGCTATCTTAAACCTTTTGGATGTCATGTCACTATATTGAACACTAGTGATCATCTAGGCAAGTTTGATGGGAAGGCTGATGAGGGGTTTATTGTTGGGTATTCTGCTCACAGTAAAGCCTATAGGGTATATAATCTGTCTACTAAGAGGATAGAAGAGACTCTCAACTTAAGATATCTTGAGGATAAACCTAATTTGCAGGGTGCAGGTCCAGAGTGGTTCTTTGACCTAGATTATCTGACAGATACCTTAGGTTATACTAGATTCAAAGCAAATTAATCTGTTGGTACACATGTTTCTCAAACTAACAATGCAGGTACCTCAGATGATGATTCTGATGCAGAGAGTGATGAACGACCTATAGTTGTTCCTTCTTTTCCCTCTAACAACATTTCAGGTTCAGAGCTCAAAGATACTTCTGATATGGCTGGAAGTGATTCAAGTTTTGTAGAAGATCTTGCTAGGCTTCAAAGACAAGAGTATAATGCCAAGAAAGCTGCTGAAATGTTTGGTTCTGGGTTTTCTAAAGAGACAGAGGAGATTCTGAGAAATGCTGAAGCTGAAGTTAGAAGGCAACTGAATTCTGCTAGTGGTATTCCTATTTCTGCTGCTACCAATTCTGCTGGTAGTGCATCTGTTCCAGCTGGTCTTTCTAATGATTCTGCTGATGTCTCAACTCCTGGTGTTCCTGTGTCTACTCCACCTGTTGACTCACTGGGTATTGATAACTCCCCTGAAAGATTTCCAATCCCTTCTGACCTTGGAAATTCATTCTCTTCAAGAGATAAGCTGGAAGATCCTCATCATCAATCCAGAACAGGTATTTTCACTTCTTCCTCATATGATGATGACTTCAACCCCTCCATTACTAATCAGGCATCCACAATTGATGTCAATCCCATTGTTACCAAGAGGATCAATACAGTTCATCCTCAGTCCTTGATCCTTGGAGATCTAAATTACCCTGTTCAGACAAGAAGCAAGTTACATCAACCCAAGTTTGGAGAATCTGCTTTTCTCAGTTATATCCAGGATCAATTAAGGAGCAATCATACTGATTACCTACATTGCCTCTATGCTTGTTTCTTATCCCAAATTGAACCAAGTAGTATAGCCCAAGCTCTTGATAATTCTGATTGGGTTGAGGCTATGCAAGAGGAAATGCAGCAGTTCCAGAATCAGAAAGTATGGAAGTTGGTACCTTTGCCTGCAGGAAAGCATGCTATTGGAACTAAATGGATTCTCAAGAATAAAAGGGATGCTAGGGGAATTGTGGTTCGAAATAAAGCTAGGTTGGTGGCTCAAGGACATAGACAAGAAGAGGGGATTGATTATGATGAAGTGTTTGCACCAGTGGCAAGAGTTGAAGCCATCAGACTGTTCTTAGCTTTTGCCTCATTCATGGGGTTTGTAGTGTATCAGATGGATGTGAAGAGTGCCTTTTTGTATGGAAGGATTGAATACGAGGTTTATGTTACTCAACCAAAGGGATTTGTGGATCCTCAGAATCCTGATTTGGTTTACAAAGTGGTAAAGGCACTTTATGGTCTTCATCAAGCACCAAGGGCTTGGTATGCAAGGTTATCTGCATTTTTGCTAAAACATGGTTACAGAAGAGGGGCAATAGACAAAACACTTTTCATCAGGAAGAATTTCAAAGATATCATCCTAGTACAAGTTTATGTAGATGATATCATCTTTGGTTCTACTAATGAAGCCTGGTGCAGGGAATTTGAAGAATTGATGAAGAGTGAATTTGAGATGAGTGCTATGGGTGAAATGACTTTCTTCTTGGGTCTTCAGGTTAAGCAGAAACCAGATGGGATCTTTATCTGCCAAGAGAATTATGTTTATGACATACTTAAGAAGTTTGATATGGAAAATGTGAAAACTGCAACAACCCCATTTGAACCTCCAAAGCCTAAATCCAATAATGAACCTGATGCTGCTGTTAATGTTCATCTATACAGGTCCATGATTGGGTCACTCATGTATTTGATAGCTTCTAGACCTGATATTATGTTTGCTGTCAGTGCATGTTCTAGACATCAGGTTACACCCTTGACTTCTAACTTAAATGCAGTCAAGAGAATCTTCAAGTATTTGAAAGGACAGCCTAAGTTGGGACTTTGGTACCCAAAAGATTCTCTTTTTATGTTGGAAGCTTATAGTGACAGTGATTATGCTGGTGCTAACTTTGATAGAAAGTCAACTACTGGGGGTTGTCAGTTTCTGGGTAGAAGGTTGGTTTCTTGGCAGTGCAAGAAGCAGACTATAGTGGCTACATCTTCTACTGAGGCAGAGTATGTTGCTGCTGCTAGCTGCTGTGTACAGGTTCTTTGGATGCAAAATCAGTTGTTAGATTATGGGTTCAACTTCATGAACACTAAGATCTTTATTGATAACCAAAGCACTATGTGCATTGTTAAAAATCCTGTCTATCATCAAAGGAAAAAGCATATTGAGATTAGACACCATTTCATAAGAGATGCTTATGAGAAGCATCTTACTCAGGTGATTAAAATTCATACTGATGACAATGTGGCTGATCTGCAGACCAAGGCTTTTGATGGACCAAGGTTTAATCATTTGGTGGTCTATATTGGGATGATAAATCCTTAGGTACTGAGCTTGAGGGGAGGTCAAAGCCTAAGGGGAGGCTTTCTGTTGTATAATTTGTTATTTTCTTTTTCTTTTCTCTTTAAGTTAAAAAAACAAAAAATGTTGTATATTATGTTGTACTAACTTCTATGGTTTTGAGCAACACCTTGTAGGTACAGTGTTGGTGTTTACACCTACACAACAAATGGTAATCAACTCACCATGTCTATCCGACAAGAAAGAGTTGACTCACCATGAGGGTACGGCTCTGATGTGATAATCAAATCTGTTGACAGCTGTAATAGTTTGCTCAAAACTATAGGGTTCTCAACTCACCGATGTTTCATTACTAAGAGTTGAATGGTTTTCAATTCGCCATAGATTTTACTCCTTTGGGGTTTCCAAAGAATTGGCTAGCCCACAAGTGTATGGCTTGTGGTAAAGGCAGTGGAATGCCATACTTGGTACTCAATTCACCAAAGGTTATCTTCAACCTAAGAATTGGCTAGTCCTGAGCAAACAGCTACAGGTAAAGACAAGTAAAATCCGTTTAAAGTTGCTGATTTACTACAAATCAGATGGTTATCAATGTACCATGGTCTTACACACCTAAACATTGGCTACTCCAGTAGTGATGGCTATTGGTAAAGAGACATCAAATCCATTAATTTTCAATGATTCACCTCTTACAAGAGTTAACACACCTGGATGTGATGAGAATAGTATGAAACTTAACAGATTTGATGTACAATATGTCATAGTTGCTGGAAAGATTATATCAGGGGTATCCAGATCCTTATGAAGTTGTTCCTGTTGCTGCTGGTTCATATCTGTTGCTGCTGGAATCATGTACTCAACGAAGATTGCTGATGGTTACTTTCTGATGTTGCTGCCTCAATCCTCTGGACTTCAAAACTTTTACAGGGAATCTTACAAGTTAACCTAGTCAACTTCAAGATTAGGGGAGGATTGTTAGGAATTCTAGGAAATAATAGATTTCTCATTGCTGCTGGTAGTGTAAGCTGGTTCCTGCCGATAGTGTGCGGTTCCTGCTGAAGTTCATTGTTGCTAGTAGTTTATTTTTGTTTCTGCTGATAGTAGTCATTACTGCGGGTATTAGTAATTGTTATCCCGTAAGTTTAGAATGTATGTTAGATTTATTTTTAGAAGAGATTGATGTATATCTCTTCACACATTTTCTTGTATGACGGGTTAGGGTTAGGACTTCTTGTTAGTATAAAAGGAACACTCGTCTATGAGTTTTGTACGACCTTACAATCATCAATAAAATCATTATTAGTTCATAAACCGATCCATAGAGGATCAAAACCTTGTTAGTTACTTTCTTCTTTATATTCTTGTGTATAGTTTCCGCATAGACACAAGTCTTATACCTAGAGATTCTCCTAAGCTGTTTGTGTTTACATAAACAGTTTAACCAAGCTCAATCAAGCTAGAAGCACTCGATCCTACAAAACATAAAAACTAAATCCATATATTGAAGTAGAGTTAGTTCCTTTTATAATATGAATTAAAACAAATTCAAAATTAACCCAATTTGTTACTATGTTATAAAAGACAAAATAAGTACATCCTACCTATAGAGAAAGTACTGTTCATCATCATCTTCACTCTTCTTCCTTCTTTTTCAAACATCAAAACCGAAAGTCCTAAATGGCTCGTGATGCCACTGTTGGAATTTGAAAACCATGACAATCATAAAACTCCATAACACAAAGTACACAAGTGCGGAAGCGTGTAAACACATAAGTATAACATATAAAGAATTAACTTAAACATAAAGAAAACGTACCAGATGCAAATCTTGAATCTTGAACAATATGAAGAACCCTAATTAGGGTTTATGTGAATCAATGATCAATCCCTTACCTTTTTATTGATCGATTCCTTGATAACAACTATAGTGAGTTGTTACCTCGTTCTTGTACACACGTACTAATACCAAGTAACGATTATTTAAGTAATAATAAACACAAAACAATTTTATTTAAAACATAAGTCGAAACCCTAAATAATTAGGGGTGTTCGGCCGAGATTTAGGAACAAGGAAAAAGAGAAAAACAATTAGGTATTGTGTGTGTGTAAAGAGCACCCAAAACCTAGAGATCTCAATTGTTTATATAGGCTACATAACTTGAAGTCCAAGTTTGACAAGGAGTGGGTTATCCCCTCCTTGTGGCCGATCGGTTCTAGGGCCCAAGGTGGCATTCTGGAACCTTCTTGACTTCCTATTATTAGCACAATAAAACTTTCCTTATTTTCGTCTAACGGTCGTTAGTCCTTTTCTTAAAATACTAACGGTCGTTAAGTATTGTTTTATGTTTATATAATAATTAAATATAACGTGTTATAAATAATTATTATTCGTTTACTCTTCATACGTAAAGTGTGCAATCCCGAGGTCTCGGGTTCGATACTAGACATACGACTATTAATATTTATCCACAAACTCCAACAGCTCCCACTTGGATATCTATTAATAGCATAATGACATTGGTTAGCGTCTTGCAACACTCCAATGCCCCTAGTTCAACTCGATCTAGGTTTCCTGAAAAACCTTTAATGATTCATCATTATTATTATCCTTTTGTTTCTAATACCACTTTAATTAAAGATATGGATCTCAGTCATTCTTTAATCAACAATTCTGTTTCTCGTTGTTTATGATTTGAGCAATATTACCAAAACATCTGAACGTATTCCAGATAGACTTTGGGCGTGCGCACGCAAACACCTTGTCAACCCTACGAGGGGCCCAGCAGTATTAAACTTCAAAACGAATTTGAAGGAACAAATTCTTTCTTGACTACAAGAATAACCCATAGACTTTGCAACATTTCTGAAAACAATCCTTATAACTCCCAGTTACGGTAAGCGGTAAATTGCTTCACAGAAATGCACTACATCCATGACACTTATCTGGTATCTCAAGTCTTAGGATAACTAAATTCATGATTTACTTACTGACAAGATCCACAAAGTAAAATCATGTAGTTGGGATAAGTCCTATATTCAATTCATTGAATATCATGTGAAATTGGTATGTCTACGCATCAATATACTTTCAAGTATATTCTAACCAATACTCAGATTTGTCTTAGTTTAATGATATTCCCATATCATCAATTGACAATGGACAATTTAGAATAACATAAGTTATTCATGGATTTAAACATGCAAATATAGGACACAATTTATTATTAATGAAAACAAACGTACTAAGTACTTTAATTCATTATAAATAATAATTGCTTAATGTCCTTTATCCAAATACTAAATAGATCAATGCATGATAATTCTAGTTAATGAATTTTGTCTCAAGTAATGACTTGTTGACAACTATGCCTCAAGTATTGACAATCATACTTGTTGACAAGGCATTTATTTCAACTAACTTTGATCTATAATAATTTTGAGAATACTTATTTCAAGAATTTAATTAACAAAATTCTTTTATATGTGTATCCAACTATCTTGATATAGTCACACAATACTTCATAAATGATGTGATATCCTCAACCATCAATTTATGACAATCAAACTTTTAAACGTTTTAAAGTTTAAAGTATTCTAATTCTTTAATGTATAATGCAACTATGCTCTTAGTAGAGCACAACTAGTTCACATGGCCATTAACAAGGATAAAATCCTACCATGACTAGTTATTGAGTGTCATCTCAATCAAACCAGCATCATTGTATAAAACTACAATATGCTTTTTAACTATTCCGTAAACTTAATATCCATTGTGTAATTCGATGCCTTCCAATCTTTCAAGATTTGTTGGCTATAACAATTGCGCAACAATTTTTCCATATTGTTTATACTTAGAATTTAGGAGCAATTCCAGGTCGAGGATAGTGTATTCTAAGTCCAAACATATTCCATCAGAATATTCATTACACAAGTTATCTAATAACCTTTTATTGGATATCAAATATTGTCAAATCATTTAGCATTTAAGCATGATACAACAATAATATGATGTACATGAAAAATCCAAATCCTTCAGTCAGACTTAGATTTCATTCATGTTCTATCTTTTCAAATATCTATATTCATTTAGTATTTCAAAATGATATATCATATTCTATTAGATTTATTTACCGCACATGTTTATTAAATAATAAACTTTTGTTCCAAGGTTGTATGTTTTATTTTCTAAATCTTATAAGTAAAGTTTTATTCCAAACTAAGACTTAACATTTTACTTATATGGAATGTTACTTCAACATATATGATTTAGTAAATCAAACATAATACTCCCACTAGCTTTCAGAAATACTTAGAAATTATCTTATTTCAATTATAAATCAAAACATGGAATTAAATATAAGAATATTTCATAGATGCATGCATTAATCCATTCATGGATTATTACACTTTGTACACTTCCAAAATAATTTATGAATTCAAAAACTCCTTTTGATTACTTATCGTCCTCGCTCAAGTAATCATTAAAGAAAGAGTTTGATATTGTCAATTTCATACTTATGAAAACAAGTATGACAATTACCATCTTTGTAACTTTAATGTACTTATGAAAGAGTATTCAATCATAGTTAATTGCTTAAGTATGATTAATAATCTTGTCATAAGTCATGCATTAAAATATGTATACAATTTTGTCCATATGATTTTTATACAAAGATTTAAACCATTAAGGTTACATAATCTTTGAATAAACTCATCATCATTCTCTAACTATTAAGAATTAAGATAAACCAAATTTTCAAAATTTGAATATCTTTATGAACATCATCTATAACATTCATAGTATGAGTAATTTACCCAATTCATTATTTGGTAATACTTCATCATATAATCCTCAACATATTAATCAAATATCTGAGATATCCAAGTGTATCTATGAATGAGAATTCCATCATTTGAGATCCAACATTTACATGTCTAATCTCATCATGATATTTGCTAGTGTATTTTAGAAGATTATGTATCTTGTAACTTTATCTCTACAAGATAAAACTCCCACTTGCTTTTTGTAATTTATAGATTATCTATAAATAATTAGCAATTAAAGCAACACCATATTGTTCTCTTTTGGGATATTACAAATACACATGATAGTTCCTGACATTCGTTTGTTAAAATCCAGCTTCATCAGAAGTTTAACAAATTCAGAACTTCATTTTAAGACTTAATGTGATTCATCACATTCCATAATAAATAATGTCTTATAAATCTTCTAGGAGTCTAATTGAGTATATTCAATCCATACTCAATTTCCTAACCTTGATAACTTTTGGAAGAAAAGAAGTTATAGTTATCTTTAACCAAACAATACAAATAAAGTTTGATTTTCCTAACTGAACACACCACAAATATGTGGTATTTCATTAGAACTCATATTGTGAGATAATCTAACAATATGAAAGATAACTTTGTATTCCTTTTGGCTTACCTATTTCCCAACTAAGTCATCTTAATGGTGAAATAGAATTTCAAGCCTCTTGCATGCATTATAACTCAAGTACTTATTAAATAAGTCACTTCATGTTCATGTCTCAATCAAGAAGACATAAACCGTTATAATCTCACTACACGTTATAAATCATTGATCAACTCAATGACTTCTTGTATATGTCTTTAATAAAGAAGACATAACAAGTTAACGTCTTACTTTAGATTATACTAAGTCTTAAAGACTTCATATTTATAACTTTATAATAAAGTATAAATATTTATAACTAAAGTAATCATGAACACCATCATTTGGTTTCAATAGTATTTTCAAGTTAACTTATTACTTCATTTATTTATGTCATTCAAAGAATACATAATTATTGAAGTAGTATTATATTACTTCATGCATTTATGTCATTCCAATAATACATAAATATTAAAGTTGAAGTAATCTTGTTATCACATTGACACAAGTTCTAATAAGTATCTAATTTAGAAACTGTAAATTTTTCCATGTGTGGTCTCACGCACACTTGGAAATTTACCTTGTCATTAATTTTGGTCCAGGTCTCACGCATACCCAAAATTAACTCTAAGTGTTTTTAAGAATAGATATGTATAATCATATTAGAACAAGAATCTCTTACCTTGCGGTTAAGAGAATCTACTAAATCATATTCTTATATGTTGTACCTTGCACATAATAAAGATTTCTCCCATTTGTGCATGGACCAACATCATGTACCACATAGACAACACTACACGTGTTTGTTAGTGTGATCAATATGATTTGTGTCATTAGCATAACTAGTAGATATAGAATTACTCAATCAATCAAGGAAACGCACATGACTATCCTTGAAAATATTAGTATCTATATTTGGAAAGTAATTATCTTGAGGCATTCAAAAGATAATCCGAGTTACAATAAAGACACATAAATCTTGTAACTCCCACTGAATTAGAGAACTTACAATAATCCCTTATTCAGTTCTAAGAACACATTACTCCCACTGAATTCGACACCATAATAAGTGTTTCATAAACCAGTGAAAGGAAAGAGTGTCCTTGTTACTTTCCTACATATTTGACAAAACCTATTCGTAACAATTACTTAGGTTCTAAAAGATTGTATCTACTACGTAACTGATGGACTATCCACATTTACGCCAAATGTGATTCATCACATTGCTTACTATTAACTTGAAAAATTGACATGCAATTTCTTCCTTAATAGGTCTACAATTCCAACAATTGTATGTAGTACCTTCAAATGGTTAAAACAAAACAAACAGATATACTAGCTTGTCTTTTACCATTATGCGGTAATTAGTCTAGCTTCTAATTTAATAACTCATAAATTCGCAATAACCTTAACGATTAAAACTTGCTATGAGTTATGTATTTAGAATTTAGACAATTCTAATTTTCCCATCATACCTTTCTCATTCATGAAAAGGAATAGGATTTAGTCTCACGCTTCTCATATGAAAGGAGACTTGGTTTATTCTTTTAATGAAATTGACTCTAACCAAAACCCCTACGGGTGTAGATCAATTTACTAATAAAGAATAACCCATGTTTACGGTTTATCGTTGCATTAATACAATCAAAAGAATTTACAAAATTCAGTTTAGTATTTTCGATAATAGCTCTTTAAGAAAATAAAATACCCATTGGTAAATATTCATATCAACCATAGTATTTTCTTAAAGCTAGGATCCTAATTGACATAGTACCATTACATCAGTTGATCTGCTAGTAATGATAGTATTCAACTAGGTAATTGTCGAACAATAATTGGCAAACAATTTTCCAATTCCTAGATCATTATGGGATTTACATCATATTGATTCATCAATATGTCATGTAAGCATGTTTCATCCCATCTCATGCCTTAAGCTCTAGGTCTCACGCATCAGTTTAATTAAGTTGTCTAACTTAGAAACAGTAAATTCATCCATGTGTGGTCTCACGCACACTCGGAAATTTACCTTGTCATTAATTTTGGTCCAGGTCTCACGCATACCCAAAATTAACTTCAAGTGTTACTTATAGTTAGATGGCATGTAACTTAAATTTTAGGGTATTTAGTTTTTGGTGTGACAAAAACATGTACAAAGACGCATGCACTCATCTTTGTATCATTAGTTTTCAAAAAAAATTTTATTAACCAATTAGTTAAGAGTAAACCAAAACTATGTACTTGAGGTATTGGGTTCACCAATTAAAGAAGTACCAACAATTATCGCCCACATATCCTACTCTTACATGTTATTCGGATATTTGCCACAAAAGTGGCGCATGGAATTGAGGTAAATCACCCTTAAGATGATAGTGTACGTAAATAGTGATATAGGTAAGTCGCAGTTGACGCACAAGCGGGCCCGGAGAGCCGGTAGGAGCGGATCTCTTAAAAAACCCCTCTCCAGATAAACCCACCACACAGTTTGTCAACTTTGGTCCGCCTTTCACACACTATTGTACAAAAACATCAATCAAGCAAAAGTTTATGATCTTAATCTTAAAAAATAAGTAACAAGGTTTAGATCTTGCTAGTCTCGCCTGGGAGTTGATTACCGTGCGAATCGGACCACTAGCGGCACATAAGACTCTGCAAGATCCTTACTTTATCACTTTATGTTTCACCGTCATTAGTCCAATTTAATTTTTCTTTTAAAAAAAATTACCCTTTTTATTGCTTACTTTAACATATCACATATATATATAAAACAATAAACAAGTAATTTAAAAGAAAAAACAACAATCAACTAATAAGAAAAACAATTAATTGTTAGTGAAACATCTAGCCACATGCAACCTTTTAAACAGTCCTACATAAAATCAATATCTAGATGTCAAGTATGCATATGTTTTAACTAAGACTTTCACCTTGCACAGGTGAGCCACATGCATTGACAAAGTCAATTGCGTAAGTCATAGTAAAAATATACCAAATTGCACATTAATTGATTTTAATATATACATATATTGGAGTCTTCCCCAATTTTAGAATTATTAATCATGTGGAAACAACTAAACAGTTTAAATCAAAGTACTAATCCGTGACTAACATGCATGTTTTATCACGGATTCATGCAACATATAGCAATTAGGTCACAAGAACGAACACAACACCTTGTATAAGACCTAGGGTTTCTAATTAATCACAATTAATTATGAAAACCACAAACCCTAATTAGGGTTTATGGAACAAATCGACACCCCCCAATTAGGGTTAGGGTTTCGACTTTTTATTAAAAAACAAATCTTTAATAATAAAACCCTAGAAAATAAAACATGTATAATCTAAACAATTTAAAGATACGTTTTTTTTATTGTTTAAGTAATTAATTACATGTTATACATGACTCTTGATGCCACTGTTGTAATTTGAAAACCATGACAATCATAAAACTCCATAACACAAAGTACACAAGTGCGGAAGCGTGTAAACACATAAGTATAACATATAAAGAATTAACTTAAACATAAAGAAAACGTACCAGATGCAAATCTTGAATCTTGAACAATATGAAGAACCCTAATTAGGGTTTATGTGAATCAATGATCAATCCCTTACCTTTTTATTGATCGATTCCTTGATAACAACTATAGTGAGTTGTTACCTCGTTCTTGTACACACGTACTAATACCAAGTAACGATTATGCAAGTAATAATAAACACAAAACAATTTTATTTAAAACATAAGTCGAAACCCTAAATAATTAGGGGTGTTCGGCCGAGATTTAGGAACAAGGAAAAAGAGAAAAACAATTAGGTATTGTGTGTGTGTAAAGAGCACCCAAAACCTAGAGATCTCAATTGTTTATATAGGCTACATAACTTGAAGTCCAAGTTTGACAAGGAGTGGGTTATCCCCTCCTTGTGGCCGATCGGTTCTAGGGCCCAAGGTGGCATTCTGGAACCTTCTTGACTTCCTATTATTAGCACAATAAAACTTTCCTTATTTCCGTCTAACGGTCGTTAGTCCTTTTCTTAAAATACTAACGGTCGTTAAGTATTGTTTTATGTTTATATAATAATTAAATATAACGTGTTATAAATAATTATTATTCGTTTACTCTTCATACGTAAAGTGTGCAATCCCGAGGTCTCGGGTTCGATACTAGACATACGATTATTAATATTTATCCACAAACTCCAACACTAAAAACAACTATTCTTCCTTCTTTTTCAAAGATCAAAACCAAAAAACAGTTCATTTTTTCTTCTTATTCTTGCTCATGTTTGTGCACTCCACCGACCTATGTGTAGCACTATTAAAAAACCGATAATTTTTACAAAAATAATACACATCGTCGGCTTAAATCGTATGTGGCACGTGCTACATGTGACTCACACATATCTCCGCCCCTGCCGACAGGGTATGCACGTGCATACCCTGTGTATGAGCTGAATTCGCCCCTGATTGCAGGATAACATGACACACTTAAGAGAAATGGTGGAAAGTACATCTAGAGTTGTTCCCGAAGAAGTGGATAAAAGATGATCGAAGTGGGAAACGTACAGTTGCAACTGCCCTGGTCAATGATGTAGTAGAACTTGAGTCGGTTCAAGAAGCAAACAAGAGTTTGTTCTTGATGACGAAGCAGAAAGAAATGTCATTGAATACAAAAGACCAACCTGATAAAAAGGAAGAGTTATTCACTCTAAATATCCAAGTGAAACAAGAACTAATCAAGGCCATAGTCAACACGGGAAGTCAAAAGAATAAAATATCTACTAGTACGTATTGTGCAAAGATTGGGTTTGGAAACTACTCCACGTCCTCAACCTAGCTTACTCCTTAGGTTGGATCGAAAAGAATAAGGATGCACAAGTCAACAAAGTTACGAATCAATATGTAGACGAAGTATTATGCGAAGTGGTTCCATTAGATATTTGCCAAGTAATTTTTGGAAGCACGTATCTCTGGGAATGGAATGCAGTATATTTTCGACGTGCACAAAAATATCAATTCGAGAAAGATGGAAAAAGAATATATCATTAATAAGAGCAAGGGAACGAGGAATGTCGAGTTGACAACGGCTTGCCAAGCACCTCAAATAGTGAATGCATCTCAAGTCGTTCTTCTCTCAATTGTAAGCCCCATGGAAATTAAAGCTCAAATAAGGTATCTGCCTTAACTCATATTAATCACCAACCTGAAAAAATATTATAGCAACATACCCTACAGTATTTAAAGATGTCTGTGACATGCCAATGAATCAAGTTATTGAACATGACAGCCAATTAGTAGCCAACTAATAGCAGATTCAACTCCGCCTAACATTGGTATGTATCGAAACTCAGTTTTGGAAAATGATGAGATAAAACGGCATGGTTGTCACTGAGTTGAAGGACAGTGTAAAGAAAACGATCTTGTTTGGTTACAACATGGAAAAGAAAGATCGAAAGCTGAGGGGAAGAAAGTTAAACCCTTTTGCTATGGGCCGTTTCGAATCCTCAAGAAAATCAGAAATGAACAAGAAAAGATGTTATCAGAAGCTACAATTGTAGAAAGGAAGTCGAGCCCAACCTGACGTGGTGAAAGGAATTCTTGCCGAATTGGAATGAAAGGACAATTGTCTAGCAAAGCAAAATGGTTCTCTAAGGAAGTTGGTGAGGCCCAGTTTCCGTATCTCGAGTTCTAAGACCAACAGGAGTTGGTCCTCTCCGTGACGAGGGGAGGCATGATCCGAGACGGATCAAAGTAAACAATTGACCAAGCACCTCTCACTCACAAAAATGTTTTTAACTAAGGACTATGTTTGGCGCAGTGCTTTTTGGAGCTTTTTGAGGCGATGAGCGGTGAGCAACGAGCTTTTTGATTTTTAGTGTTTGTTTGGCAAAAGAGCAGTGAGCTTTGCTATTTTTTAGGAAAACTCATTTTTCCAATGCTTCTTTAAGAAGCTGTGAGCGGTGAGCAGTGAGCTGTGGCTACAGCTCATAGCTACTGTCAGTTTTGTGGATATAAAATTAATAAAGTATGACCGGATTCGAACACGAGACTTCGGGATTGTACACTTTACGTATACGTTTCAATGTTTTAATAATTAATATAATAAGTTATATTTAATTATTAAATTCACAAATAAACACTTAACGGACGTTAGTACTTAACGAGAATTGACTAACGGTCATTAAATGTTAAAGGGAGACGAATATATGGAAACAAGCCAAGAAAGATCTAGAATCCCTTGGGGATTGCTAGGATCGGCCGAATAAGAGGAATAGGGGAGTCCCACCCTAACTTGGACTCCAAGATTGCATTAGTATAAATGCAAGGCCTCTTGTATTCATTATTCTTGCATCTTGAATCCCAATAACCCTAACTTCTCTTCTTCTCTCCCTCCCTTGAGCTATTGCCGATCGACATAACCCCCTAATCCCTTAGGGTCGATTTCCATTAGCTCAATCAAAGTGTTTGGTTGTTTGTGATTCAAGAACTTAGCTTTTCTCATTGAAACGCTTGTAATACGTGTGTACAAGAACGAAGGACAAACATACTTTTGTTTGTGATCTTTTCCCCATTCGACTAAGTAGAAGTCGATTTCACTAAACCCTAATTTAGGGTTTAATAAGTTCTTGTTTGATTGATTTCTTGTTTCGCTAGAAATCATTAAGGTACGCATATTCTTTAATTCGGTTAATTAGATTACAAGTATTTGATCTTTACTTCCGCTGCATGCTTTGATGATGTTTACCTGTTTATATATAATTGTTATGATATAAAATTTCCAACAGTGGCATCATGAGCCGTTAATACTGTGTAATTAATTACCGAAACACATAAAATTGGATCTTTAATGATTATTACATGTTTATGGTGTTCTAGGGTTTTAAAAATTAGTAAACCCTAATTTTTTTTAATTAGGGTCGATTACCCTAAATTTTTTATAATTAGGGTTTTATTTTGTAAAACTTGTAGAAACCCTAGGATGTATGTAATTTTTTTATGTGATTATTAATGAATATTTGTTATATGTCATTAATTGATATGCGATCCTTATGACTTGATTATTGTTAATAATAAGTGCTATGTGGGAATCCATGATGAAAACATGCATATTTTGTCATGGATTATATTGATGTTGATGTAATTGTTACTTTTTTGGATTACGTGCTATTATTATGCGATTGGAATTAATTAATTAGGGTTTTAGTAATAAAATTGTTTGACATGTTTAATTACTAAAAATTAATTAATTATGTAATTAAGGAAGACCTAAAATTGGGGAAGACCCTATATGAATCGTTAATATTAAATCAATTATGTGTGTTATTGTATATATTTATCGTAGGACTTACGCAACCAATTCTTGGTGTATGTGGTCCATTGGTACCTAGCTCGAAAACCAATGGGAGTCATAGATCAATATATACATGTTAATTGATTTATTTAACATGTACATTATTTAAGTCGTTTATTTTTATTAATTGCGTATTTGTTTATATATATGTTTGTGACATGATTGTAAGCAAAAGGGTAATATTTGGAATAGAAAATAAACTAGACTTAATAATGGTGAAATATGGTTTTAAGCTTTAAAATCTTAAACTTTTAATTGATTGATGCAACTGTACAAAATGGTTAGAACGGCTCACCGATTATGACAAACTATAAGGTGGGTATAAGGTTGGTTTCGCATTAAATTGTGGCCTTAAAGAGACTCCACTCTGTCTCTCCGCTTGCTTGTGCGTCATATTTGGAGCTACCAAGTATAACCATCATATGTACGAAGCATCTTAAGGCAAAGTTGTAAGTTTCTCAACGCTTCAATTAAAACTTTGTTGATTTAAGCTTAGTAAAGAAACTAATGAGTAAAAGTTTTTATTTGAAACATATGATACAAGATGAATGCATGACATCTTTGTACATATTTTTGATAACACACATCAAAATTACTACCCTTTAATTTAAGTTATATGCCATCCAATGAAACGGAAACACCTGAGATTACTATTTACGTTATTGTGAGACTTAGCTAGATGGTAATTAAAGGGTAAATCTCCATTTGTCGTGAGATCGAGCATGGATGAATTTGCAGTTTCTTAAGTTGGTTAACTTAATTGAGTTGATAGTGAGATCTGATCACTCAAGGCATGAGATGGGGATAAAACATGCTTACATTGCAACTGAAGTTGGCAAAATATGTAAATCCCATAATTTCTAGGAATTGCAATTTGTATATTGGCAATTGGGTTTCGACTCGTACCTTATTGAATACTTTCATTACTAGCAGATCAACTGATGTGATGAAACTATGTCAATTTGGATCATAGTTTTCAGTGAAAAGTAAATGGTTAAATGTTATTTACCATGGGTATTTAATTTTCTTGAAAAATTGTATTATCGAAAATACTAAAATTGAATTTTGTAAATTCTTTTAATGTATTAATGCAACGTTAAACCGTAAACGTGGGGCATTCTTTTAGTGGTAAATTGATCTACACCCGTAGGGGTTTTTGGCTAGAGTCAACTTTACTAAAAGAATAAACCTAGTCTACTTTCTTTGAGAAGAGTGAGACTTAATCCTATTCCTTTTCATGAGTGAGAAAGGTAAGATAGGATAATTAGAATTGTCTAAATTCTAAGAAATAACTCATAGCAAACTTTAATAGTTAAGAAAATTGCACATTTTCTGAGTTATTTGGTTAGAAGCTAGACTGATTACCGCAAAATTGGTAAAAGGCAAACTAGCACACTTTGTCTAGTTGTTGTGCTTTGACCACTTAAAGGTGCTACATACCATTGTGGGGATGGTAGACCTATTAAGGAAGAAATTGCATGCCCAATTTTTTCAAGTTAATTGCATTGATGGATAGTCCATCATCTACATAGTAGAATACATTCTTTTAATACCTAAGTAATTGTTACGTATGGGATTTCTCAAAGGTGTAGGAAAGTAAATAGCACACTATTTGCTTTTACTGGTTATGAAACACTTATAATGCTGTCAAATCTAGTGGGAGCATAGTGTTTGTAATTACGGAATAATGAATTAATGTAATGAGCTGTAATTCAGTGGGAGCTGCAAGCTTTTTTATCTTGGTAGTAGCCCAGATTATCTCTAGAATGTTTTGAGATAACTACTTTCCAATTGTAGACACTTGTGATTTTAAGGATAGTCATGTACGTTTCTTTACTAGACAAGGTGGTCCTATATCTACTAATATCTATGACACAATCATATTGATCACATTAACAAACGAGTGACGTGTTGTTTATCTGATGCATGATGTTGTTCCATGCACAAGTGGGAGAAATCTTTATTGTGTGCAAAGAATAACACATAGTAATATGATTTAAAGGATTCTCTTGACTACAAGGTAAGAGACTAATGTTCTAATGTGATTTATTCACATCTAATTAATAGAACACTTGGAGTTAATATCTAGCGTAAGTGAGACCTTGACATAGATATTAATGACAAGGTAAATTACATACTTTCATTACTAGCAGATCAACTGATGTAATGAAACTATGTTAATTTGAAAGTTTCTAAATTAGATAATTATTAGAACAAGTGTCAATATGATAATATGACTACTTCAAACTAAATATTTATGTATTACTGAAATGACATAAATAAATGAAGTAATCTAATACTACTTCAAATTTGAATGTTTATGTATTCTAGGAATGTCATAAATATATGAAGTAACAAATTAACTTGAAATACTATTGAAACCAAATTGTGGTGTTCATAATTACTTTAGTTATGCATATTTATATTTTATTGTAAATATGAAGTCTTTTAATTGTTACAAGACTTATAATAAAGTAAGACGTTAACTTGTTATGTTTTTTTTTATTAAAACATATACAAGAAGTCATTGAGTTGATCAATGATTTATAACGTAAATTGAGATTATAACAGTTTATGTCTTATTGTTAAGACATGGACATGAAGTGACTTGGTTAAAAGGTACTTATGTTATATAACATGCAATTGGCTTGGAAATTCTATTATACCATTAAGCTGACTTAGTTGGTGAATAGATAAGCCAAACAAAATATA
>CP139505.1:253339685-253618226 GCA_021014915.2 Artemisia tridentata subsp. tridentata
CATAATTGTTGTTCCCTTTACACTATTAGAGTTAACTAGAAAGTTAATCTATTTCGTGTTATGACTAATACAATGTTTAGGATTAATTCTAACAGTTATAAAACGTGAGTATAAAAACAACAATATTTTTCAACGTTTAGATTCTTATTAGAAATAATTCCAAGAATCTATACCCAAGTGTTTTGCGGAACAAACACTTGGGATTGAATAGATAAGGGTATGGGGTGTCTCCTATCGAAACTCAAGTTTTGCTTGAGTGGTAACAATATACCCACTGAGCTATCTCAGTGAGTTGTATACTCTTTGTAGGAGAGAAGTTCCTTTGCAAAAGTTCAAGACTTTAAATATACAAAGCACACTTAAACGTCTCTCCCATCTGATCTATTTATACACAAATAATCTAAGTATAAGTGATTAAATATAATACAAGTTGTTGAGGTTGCGTGTCTGACAATTACAAATAGTAATTTTCATTTCCAAGAACCAATAGGAAAGGGCTAATAAGACTTTGGGAGTTGTTGGCTGACACTCCATGACTTTTAGCCGCAATAGGGAAGGTTGGATCTGACAAGAGAAGAGTGTTGGGCTGACACTATTATCTTCTCAGATCTTTTCCCTATTGTTCCCGCCTTTTCTTCAGGCGTTGGTTCCTCAGTCCTTCAATCACTTTGTTGGTTGAGGAGACTGGGGTTCAGTGAGTTCTTGTCTAAAACTCACTGAACCATCATCTTCTTCTTTGGCTTAAGTCCGACTCAGGGAGTACCGCCTTCCTGAGAAGTGAATCCTTCTTCTTGAATTTGTCTTAAGCATCTTGAAGATGACTCACTGAGAGGCTGTTCTCTCAGTGACTTGAATTATTCTCGGTTTAAGTTTAACACTTAGTTAATTTGTGTCCAAATCATGTTTTACGTATTCTTGGGTTTTTCATGACCCAACAATCTCCCCCTATTTGGATATAAATTATTCCTAAGTGTTTTGATCAGTATGAGTGAGCTAAAGTCTTCTGCTCATACTGAATGTACTAGAAAATAAATAAGGATATTGATATAGCAAAACATTCATCAATTTATTCATATCATTACAAGTCCTATTATTCTAAGTACAAAATACTCATGGTTCCTCAACAAGACCCATGAGTTCAAGCTTCGCCTTCTTTGACATCAGCACCTCTTTATCAGGTCGATCCTTCATCATTTGATCCATCAACCTTACAAACTCTTCATTTTCAGGTCTCCTGATATTAAGCGCCATCAGTTTGTAAGCAAGGAGTGTTGTCTTTTCCACTTTGTCGATGTCAGAGACTCTTTGAAAGGCTTCCTGACCAAATTCATCCACAGAGAAGATACCATACTCAGGTTCTTTGATGACCAGATTGGGACGGAACTTGACTCCCTGAGGAGTAGTCCTGTTGCAATGAAGTGCAGCTATGTATTGTTCAGGTTCAATATCCACAGCTTTTCTTTTCCTCCCAACCTTTTGAGTAAATTCAGGGATAGTTAGTCCCTGAGAAGCAAGTGCCTCATCATGGTTAATGCCCAGACTCTTTGCCACTCTTGCAAGTTCCTCATACTTAGCACTCAGTGACTTGATGATGATTGGGGCATTCTTGCTTGCGGCTTTCTTCCTTAGGATGGGCATTGATGAAGCGAAAAGTGTACCGCTTTTAGGGGGTCATTTAAGCCCTAAATCGTATTTATTTGATCAAATATTGCCCTAAATCGTTCCTTTTGTCATTTTAGGTACTTTGGAGAAGAAATCTGGAAAAGGAAGCATTTTGGACGTTTTTGGAGCATAAAAGTGAAGAAACGACAAAGTCTCAAAATCGGCTGGAAAAGTACCTTTGACGGCGTCAAGTATTGCTCTTGACGGCGTCATGGCTTGGCAAAAGAGGTGGATATGAAAAATACACGTGATAAGCCAGAGAATTTTACAATGGAAAATCTGACGGCGTCACCCTTTGAAGTGATCAAGGCCATCACGGTTTAAGTTAAAGAGGGACGGCGTCAAGCCCATTTCTGACGGCGTCAAGCCTTGATAAGCCAGGGAGGATTTTGGAGGACTAAAGAGGGACGGCGTCAGGAAGACCATCCGGGAACCTTAGACACGGCGAGGTGACGGCGTCAGGATCCATAACGTGACGCCGTCAGCCACTAAACTCTATATATAGTTTTGCAATTTTTTGTCATTAGTGTGCAACTTTGTGAGGAGAAACCCTAAGACGAATTTCTGCCATTTTTAAGGGTTTTCATACCCTTGGATCTCCCATGTTTAATTGAAGATAAGTATTCATTTAATCAATCAATATGTCTATGTGTTGTTTGATTATATCTTGTTCTTGTCTTTTAATTAACATGCTAGGCTAGATTTATCTTGTGTTTGCTTAGATCTAATGAAACATAACTATTGATTATTGGTTATTAGTGTGTTATTTATTGTATTGGATGATTGTTTATCGATGTTAGGCTTAAGAAAACTGGCTAACTTCCTATACGGTAACTTGCTTGAACGTCTTAAGAAACATGAACCAATGCGTACTAAGGTTTTTTATGGTTGTATTTAATGCATGAGCGAATTCTAGTGATCCCATGTTAGGAGCTTCTTAGCCGGCTCGACATAGGAGTGAAGTAGGAGCTTGTAGAGTTGGGGAAGTACGTACGCCACCCCAGGATTGGTATTAAGGAATACACCCGTCATCCACGCAATTAATACACACTAATCAACCGGTAAAAGATAGTTAGGGAGTAAGGAAATCTAAGTAAACACATTTCTCCCCATATAAGTTTCACGACCTTTTCATTTTCAGTTATTTTATTTTATTTGCATTCGTAGTTATTTGGGTTAGTTGACTAGCAACTAATTCCGCCCACTCCTTCAAACCCGAGATTTTACTTGCTTTCATAAAAATATAAAAAAATGCAAAAAAGAATCTTCCCTCACCCTTAGACCTATTAGAGTAGTTTTTCAATCCTAACGACACTATTCCCTGTGGAGAACGATCAATCTCCCGTACTTACCACTACACTATACTACATCGGTCAGGTACACTGCCTGGTGGGGTTGTAAGCCTCTTGAGATCCCTCGAGAGGTAAAACCTGTTGTAAGGTCGCAAAACCACGCATCAAGTTTTTGGCGCCGTTGCCGGGGAGTAGTTATCGCTTAGGTTGAAATTTTATTTTTATTAGGTCTACTCACAAGATTCCTATCAAGTGAGATTTTTTCTTTTTATTTTGTAGCTTTCTCGTAGTCTATCTTTTCTTTGTGATTTTGTTTGTAATTTGCTTCAAATGGACTTTTCACTTAGACTTCTAAGATTGCAAGATATGGTTGAGTGGCTAGAACACCAAGGAGTTCAAAATACCTCATTTAGAGACACCTATGAATCATATGAGCCTTCACCTAGGATAGATTATTATGAACAACCTCCATGTTTAGGATCTCATCTTAGTGAGGCAAATAGGAAAAGCGACCTAGTTTGCCAAGGAATTGTGGATAGAGCCGAAGCAATAAACCATAAGTTGGATGAAGCGCTAGGTTTGTTATCATCACTACCTAAGAAAACAATTGATGAGGATATAGGTGATCTTGACACGTGGAATGATGAGGTAAACACCATAAGCCCACAAAATACTCAACCATCATTTGAGGCACCCACACCACCCGTGACTTACCCGGAAGAAGTAGAAGAGACTTTAGGAATCCCGATGGAGGTAGAACCCTTAGACCAAGCACAACTAGAGGATATAGGTTTGAACACTTTTAGTGATGACCTTACTCTTAGTTCTAGGGAATTTCCTAGTGTTGATGAGCCAGAACCTCAACCTTTACACAACTTTTCATCCTTAGATTTACATCTAGGAGACAAAAGAGGAACCGACCCACCCATAAACCAATATTATCCGGGTAGTTTTAGGATGAAGGAAGCCATTCACTCACCCCCTTCACCTCACGTGGCATATTTCCACCCTAAGGGTGTGTATCGCTACTTCCACCCGCACTTAATCCTAAGTGTAGGGAAAACCTCCCCTATTTCCGTTAAATAAGGGTAGAGTCAGGCTCGTGACTCGAACAAAAACAAGCGCTTCTTGGGAGGCAACCCAAGCTTTATTTGTTTGTTTGTTTGTTTGTTTGTTTGGTTGATTTTATTTGTTTCCGTATGCAAGTTTAATTGTTATTGTTTGTGCTCATGTTTCAAAGTAAATTGTGAAAATGCTTTATTTTGTTTTTAACTTCGTCTTAACTACATATAAAGGTATTTTGCAAAAGATAAGTGTAAGGGAATCCAAATTTGTTTACAAGAACAAGATTGAACATGAATCACAATAATATTAAATGAGCATGCATACTAGTAATTGTTAGAGTCAAATGCTTGTATCGAGTCATAATGAATATTTTGCAGGATTTCCAGGAAGTGAGGCATAAGTTTTTCCAGAAATTTTTCGGAAACTAACCATAAAATTTCTGCAGGTCACTTCTGACGGCGTCAAGGTTAACACCTGACGGCGTCAAGTGTAAAATTCTGGAAATTTTGCAAGTTTTTGTTTTTCTACCGGAGTCATAAAGTTTTTGTTAAATCTTTAGTTTTATAAACTCCAGGAAATCTGCAAATATTCATTCTACAAGCATTATATCCTTAATCGTTTTGTTTTTATTTCTAAGTCTGGAATTACATCTAGTTGTGAGTTTTCTTTGTTCAGGTTGATGCTTTGGGTTTTTTGTGTTTGTTTTCTCAGGTTTAACAGGTTATATTGGACAAGAAGATGATTTATATTTCGGAAGGGAAGCTTTCAACGTTCATTTTCTTGGAGGAGGATTTAACCATGTTACCTTTTTATCCACCGAACGAATCAGGGGAGTATTTGATTTCATTCTTTTACCTTATTTACTTTTACATCTTGTTATTTGAACATTGGGGACAATGTTCATCTTAAGTGTAAGGGGGGGGGGGGTAAAGTACGATACTTTAGAGAATACCATTACGCTTGATTTTTGTTTGTTTAATGATAGATGTGTAATAAAACTGAGAGAAATACCTGTTAAGGCAATTTTAGTGCCAAATTTAAATTTTTTTACAACATTTAGGAGTGAAACTTTGGTCTTAATGAGCGTCTCGTGGATAGG
Organism: Artemisia tridentata subsp. tridentata; assembly: GCA_021014915.2. Taxonomy (NCBI): domain Eukaryota; kingdom Viridiplantae; phylum Streptophyta; class Magnoliopsida; order Asterales; family Asteraceae; genus Artemisia; species Artemisia tridentata. The sequence goes on from CP139505.1 coordinate 253,344,804, forward strand.
AAGTTATATGACTAGCACAAAACCGTACCACTAAAAAATTTTCCACCCCCAAATATGTGAGGTTCGCCCCTAGAATTGGTAGGAAAAGCATTTATGCTATGATGTGTGTACCGGTAGCACTTAGATTCTAGAACTTGCGTTAGGACCATTCCGAGGCCACAAGTGAGACTACATTCGTGTAGTTAGATTTACTACATGATAAGAGGCATTAGGATTAACCCATTGTTTTACACCTGTGTTTTTGTTATAATTACATTGGCTACATTGGTCAAGTAATTCTCCCACACCCTTTGCGTTGTACTCATTTTTAGTACACGATACCCCTAGTACACCCCTCAGAGCCTATCTTTTCGTTTCGACCTTTAAGCATTTTACTTAAAGGAAGAATTTTGTTTACACCCCACTTAAATGTACACCCAAATCGCCTTAGCCTACCTTGTATGCACTCATTTTTAGTGCATTATTGTGACAACATTTGTTTAAACCCAAGTTAATTATCTAATTGATTACATGGTTGCTAAGTCGAGTCATATCCTTGTACATATTATTTTGGGACGATTGGGACTCATGGGTAAAGTACTAGTGTAATGAAGTAATGGGGAAGAACAACATTATTACCCCCATATGTGCTAAACATTTTAAAAGTACTCCAAGTGTTTCGATTATCTTAATTCGAGTCATTAGAATAGTTATTTGTAAAGTTATGTAAAAGTTCAAGTGTAAGGGGAATGCAACACCCCTATGATGTATTATTTTTGATGGTAGGGCAAGAGTGTATGAAAAAAAAAAAAAAATCAAGAAAAATACAAAAAAAAAAATGAGAAAAAGAAAAGTAGAAAAAAACATACGGACAACCATCCCATTTCATTTTATGTTTATTTAATGTTTTTGTTATTTTGTTTTTAGCTTAAGTCGAGTCTAGTCTTGGCTTAGCAACGCCATATTGTACATGTAATTAATCAAGATCTTTAACTCGCCACCAGTAAAATATCCCTTATCCAACAAATCCGTGTTTATCATATCCCTACACCTCACGTTATAACCCATGTAAAAGCCCTCTTTGATAGTTTATCTTAGGTGCTTACGCCTAGTGGAGAAGGTTTTCTATCCTTTCCCAAGCCTATGGTAATCTATTTGCTATGACAGGTAGTGAGAGATATTATCCGTTTTCATTTATGAGATTTATTTTGATGACACCTGAGAGATGTGAGTATCTAAACACTACTTGTGAGGTGCTAGTTTGTAATCTCCGTGCTTATTATGATTAAAGTGGAACGACTATTTATTGTAATTACTTTTATATTAGCGTTAAATGACCCCTAACTTGTATTTTGATTAGAATAAAAGCGTATTTGCTTGAGGACAAGCAAATCTCAAGTGTAAGGGTATTTGATGAAGCGAAAAGTGTACCGCTTTTAGGGGGTCATTTAAGCCCTAAATCGTATTTATTTGATCAAATATTGCCCTAAATTGTTCCTTTTGTCATTTTAGGTACTTTGGAGAAGAAATCTGGAAAAGGAAGCATTTTGGACGTTTTTGGAGCATAAAAGTGAAGAAAACGACAAAGTCTCAAAATCGGCTGGAAAAGTACCTTTGACGGCGTCAAGTATTGCTCTTGACGGCGTCATGGCTTGGCAAAAGAGGTGGATATGAAAAATACACGTGATAAGCCAGAGAATTTTACAATGGAAAATCTGACGGCGTCACCCTTTGAAGTGATCAAGGCCATCACGGTTTAAGTTAAAGAGGGACGGCGTCAAGCCCATTTCTGACGGCGTCAAGCCTTGATAAGCCAGGGAGGATTTTGGAGGACTAAAGAGGGACGGCGTCAGGAAGACCATCCGGGAACCTTAGACACGGCGAGGTGACGGCGTCAGGATCCATAACGTGACGCCGTCAGCCACTAAACTCTATATATAGTTTTGCAATTTTTTGTCATTAGTGTGCAACTTTGTGAGGAGAAACCCTAAGACGAATTTCTGCCATTTTTAAGGGTTTTCATACCCTTGGATCTCCCATGTTTAATTGAAGATAAGTATTCATTTAATCAATCAATATGTCTATGTGTTGTTTGATTATATCTTGTTCTTGTCTTTTAATTAACATGCTAGGCTAGATTTATCTTGTGTTTGCTTAGATCTAATGAAACATAACTATTGATTATTGGTTATTAGTGTGTTATTTATTGTATTGGATGATTGTTTATCGATGTTAGGCTTAAGAAAACTGGCTAACTTCCTATACGGTAACTTGCTTGAACGTCTTAAGAAACATGAACCAATGCGTACTAAGGTTTTTTATGGTTGTATTTAATGCATGAGCGAATTCTAGTGATCCCATGTTAGGAGCTTCTTAGCCGGCTCGACATAGGAGTGAAGTAGGAGCTTGTAGAGTTGGGGAAGTACGTACGCCACCCCACGATTGGTATTAAGGAATACACCCTTCATCCACGCAATTAATACACACTAATCAACCGGTAAAAGATAGTTAGGGAGTAAGGAAATCTAAGTAAACACATTTCTCCCCATATAAGTTTCACGACCTTTTCATTTTCAGTTATTTTATTTTATTTGCATTCGTAGTTATTTGGGTTAGTTGACTAGCAACTAATTCCGCCCACTCCTTCAAACCCGAGATTTTACTTGCTTTCATAAAAATATAAAAAAAATACAAAAAAGAATCTTCCCTCACCCTTAGACCTATTAGAGTAGTTTTTCAATCCTAACGACACTATTCCCTGTGGAGAACGATCAATCCCCCGTACTTACCACTACACTATACTACATCGGTCAGGTACACTGCCTGGTGGGGTTGTAAGCCTCTTGAGATCCCTCGAGAGGTAAAACCTGTTGTAAGGTCGCAAAACCACGCATCAGGCGTCATCATATCCCATTCTTTTAACCCATAGTCTGAAAACTTGATTGCAGGAAGATGTTCAGACTTCCTCGGACCTCTATGGATTGTTAAGCTCAGAGGTCTGGTGGGGTGAATAGTGATATCAGTGATTTTGCCTTCATCTTTGGTTTTGGTCATGTGCCATACATACCTCTCATAAATCCTCTGCCTCTTTTCTTCCTTAAGTTTGGCTTGTTTGTTGTGTTCCTTAAGGATTTCAGCCTGAAGCTTGAGAAACTCATCCCCTTTGATGTCCTTCTGCTCAGACTCCTTGATTACTTCTTTGGCAACCTTAGAAATTTCAGACCTGTTGAGTACCAGCTCTTTCTCTCTTTCCTTCCTGAGCTCTTCTTGGTGTAAAATTTCAGCAAGTTGATCAGGAGTCCCATAGACCCTTCTCCCATCCTCTAAATCAACATAGAATGGTGCATCAGGATCTGCACGTCTTTCAGATGAAGCCTTGACTAAGAGTGATTCAGGAGGAGGGTTTGTTTCAGTCACCATGATTTTCTTCCCTTTGTCAATGGGTGGAGGTTGACTGGTGGATGTCTCAGGGACAATTACCAAAGCAGAATTGGGATCAGGGATTTGAGGTTCATCATTTTTCTCCCCCTCAGCAGATGGCGGAGCTTCAGTGGAGACACCTGCTGACTGAGGAGGTGGAGGAGTATGAGAGGCTTGAAGAATGGATAAGATGTTGGAGACCATAGACTTAGTTTCAGAAGTCTCATTCTTCACGGCACTTAATTCGGTAGCCATTTCCTTCTGGTGGGTGGTGAGGTCAGTTACTTGGGTGGTGTAGTGGTTGACCAGCTCATTATGTGTTGTTGAGAGCTGCTCAAAGGCTGAGGAGATTCTGATCAGGTGCTCCTTGGATGCATTTACAGCCTGATAAATGGACTCTTGCTGTGTCCTTAAACCTTGAAGATCTACCCCCTGAAGGAGCTTTAGAAGCTCAGTAATGCTGGTGGAGGTGTTAGCCTGAGAGGCCAAGTATGCATCCAATCTGGTGACAAAAGTGGGATCATCTGTAAGATGTTCTTGTACTGATTCTATAGCCTTGAGGATGTTGGACAGTTCCTGATGCTGTCCAGTGGCTATGTCATCTACAGATTTGTTCAGGTCGCCAAGTTGTTTATCAGTGAGGGTGGCGGCATGAAGAATCTTCGCCTAAGATTCTTCCACTGAAGCCCTGAAGTCAGCATAGGAGGATGCCACTTCAGTGTGCTTATCCCATAGCTCATCCGCAACAGAGTTGTAAAGACCTTCGTTGGCTTTGCGAAGGACTTTTGCCATTTGTCTTTCAGAAGCTGGATGAGCATCGTCATACTTTTGCAACCACTTAGGAGTGGTTGAAGCACCTGATGATGATGATGAGGTTGATGGAGAACTGGGTGGTTGATCCTCAGGATGAGGTGAGGAATGTTGTTTCTCAGAGGGCTGAGGAGGGCTTACTTGTGTTTCCATTTCCTCCTCAGCATCAGGGATCTCATCATCACCAAAATCAATCTCCTCCTCTGACTCATCAGCCAACAAATTTTTATAGTCAACCAGAGAAGGAGCCTTCAGTAAATCCGGCTCCCCCCAGAAGAGGGCTCACCTTCGTTGTGGCCAGGTCCTGATTCTTTTGTCATAATAACTGGTGGGGTTTGACCAGCCTGACTAGTCATAATAACTGGGGGGGTTTGCCCAACCTGACTTTTAGAATCAGTTCCTGAGAGAATAAAAATGCCTGAGTTGGGTTTGGGTTCCGTATCGGCGGGTGGTTTAAATCCCTCCGAGTCTTTGTCCCCCTGAGCGCCTTCATCCACTGATGGGTGTTTTTCAGTGGAATCATGAGGCACTCCTTGTGAAGATGTATGGACCCCCTTCCCATCAGGATTGGTCTGTCCTTTTGGGGATTTAGGGTCCTGAACTCCCTGAGACCCTGAGTGTGATTGCTCAGGGACGTTAGCAGGATGTGAGTGGGTATGGGTCCCTATCTCAGTGGAGTAGTACTGCTCCACCGAGGATATAGAACCCTGAACTCCCTTAGGCTCTGATTGTGATTTATCAGTGCCTTCATTAGGATGTGAGTGGGTGGATGCTCCTGCCCTTCTGACTTGTTTTTGTCAGTAGGGACATTAGGAAAGGGTTTGCCCGAGGATACTAAGGATGATTGCTCAACACCCTCCAGTGGCGTTTGTTTTGTGGCCAATGTGGTCTCTTGTATGGGAGTCTGAGAGGTCAAGGTCACAACAACTTTCTTGGTGCCTGAGGCAACAGTCTCAGTGACGAGTGGTTTAGGTCTAACCACCTTACTGGATTGTCCCCCTTTCCCTTTCTTCTTCTTCACCTTCTTGGTTGGTGAAGGAACTGGTGAGCATACATTTTCACCCTGAATCACCATTAACATGTAGGTGGTCAGGGCGACTGGTTGTACCTCAGTAATGTCACTACTAAAGTTGGTCTTATGCAAGATGTCAAGTTTTGTACCTTCATCGTCAGACCTTAAGTAGTCAGAACCAAGAAGATCCTGAAGCACACAGGAAATGAACCTAGGATAAGACATGTGTCTTTGCCTATGTTTCCCTGAGAGCTTTGACACGAGGTCTCGGAAGATTATTCCTCCGATATCAATTTTTCTACCCTCCAAGAGATTGAACATCATCAATTGTTGTGATGAGTTCAACTGCTCAGTGGAGGATTTGTTTCCTCCGAGTACCTGAATGATGAATGTCATCATAAGTCTCCAGACAGGGTGAAACCATGTCTTCACTATTGGAGCCTTTGCCAACAAGGCTTCAGGAGACTCGCCAGGACGCCTAACATCATGAGGCCCTAGGAAAAGCATTTCAGCTTTTATTTCCTGATCAGTAGGGTTAGCCTCAAAGTTCTCAACAAAGTTAAGACCAGTGGCCATGATGAAGGTCTTGTAGTTTAGGGAGAGAGTCATAGTCCCATTCATCACAGTGAAAGTGATGATAGACTCTTTGGTGTCCTTAGGGCTAGTAGCCGTTGCGGTACACCAAAACTCCCTGAGATAGTCATTATAGATGACTTCTGGGGTGGTTGTAAAAGCTGTGGCAAGGAAGCAGTTTTGTAAATACTTAACTACATCCTTGTAACCCGCATATTGCTGCGGGTAATGGAAATTTCCAACCACATTGTTTTTGGTCAGGTCCACGCCCTCCATTGTGAAGCTCACATTTGGGGCGGTGGTAATAGCATTAGAGGAAGCCATTTTATGATCGGGTTTAGGTCGGAAAATGGTCGGATATTTCTTAATGCTTATAAATTTCTAAAAACGTGTGTGTGTATTCTTTTGGATGGGTATTTATAGGATAGTGGAGATGGGGGTATTTTTGGCATTTGAGTGATCTTATTTAATCAAAATATAATTTTTGGAAGTTATTTTGAATAAAATGTTTGAGATCCGCATTAAATGCCACCACTCCACTTTTCCTCTTTTTTCTCAATTGGCAGAGTGAACAGTTGAGCAGTTTCTGCAAAAGGAGAAGTTGCAGAGTTTCCATCATCACACAGTGTTTTGTGTGAGAGAGGGCATTGAATGCCAAGTTGGGAAGTGGGGGCCCATTAGGTGTATGCCAGAAAGGCAAAAAGAACAAATATTCTTGAATTAAATATGAGTTCAGTTACCAACCTCGGACATTTACTAACTAGATACTTAGAGCATTTAAGTCAGTATTTATTGTCTCTTTTCAAGGCCCTGAATGACTTTTCATTCAGTGATTGTATTTCAGAGACTTGGGACTAGTCACTGATGATTCAGGAATATGAAAAAAAATTCCTGAGCAAAAAGGATTCATGAACTTGGGTTTAGTTCATGAACCCTAAAGATTTCAGGAACTTGGATTTAGTTCTTGAGGTTGAGGATTCAGTGAATTAATTCACTGACGAACACATTGAGTCAGGGACCTGAGATTTTAAGAATTTACACTTCAGTTGGTAGGAATCAATCAGTGGACTGATTCTCTATATCCAACATTCCTAATTCAGCTTTCAGTCTTGTGAAAGTTGGTTCATCCAAAGGTTTGGTGAAGATATCAGCCAACTGATATTCAGTAGGAATGAAGTGTAATTCAATGTCACCATTCATGACATGGTCCCTGATGAAGTGATATCTGATATCAATGTGTTTTGTTCTCTGATGAAGAATAGGGTTGTTTGAGATTGCAATTGCACTTGTGTTATCACAAAAGATGGGTACCATCTTGTACTGAATTCCATAGTCACTGAGTTGACTTTTCATCTAGAGTACATTTGCACAACAACTAGCTGCTGCAACATATTCAGCCTCAGCTGAGGACAAGGCAACTGATTGTTGCTTCTTGGCACTCCAACAGACTAATTTCCCACCAAGTATTTGGCAAGAGCCTGAGGTGCTTTTTCTGTCCATGTTGCATCCAGCATAGTCAGAGTCTGAGTATCCTTTGAGATCAAGTCCTGAGCACTTTGGATAGTATAATCCAAGGTTAGGAGTGCCCTTTAGGTACCTGAATATCCTTTTCACAGCAGTGACATGAGATTCTCTTGGGTCAGATTGATATCTGGCACATAGACATACTGAGAATTGGATATCAAGCCTTGATGCTAGAAGATACATCAGTGATCCTATCATTCCTCTAAAGAGAGTTTGATTTACTGGTTTACCAGTTAGATCAGGACCAAGGTTGTTTGGGGAAACCATGGGAGTTTTGACTGAGGCACAGTCACTGAGATCATACTTCTTCAGTAGATTCTTTACATACTTCTCTTGACTGATAGTGGTTCCACTATCAGTCTGCTTGATCTGAAGACCAAGAAAGTATGTCAGTTCTCCCATCATGCTCATTTCAAACTTCTTTGCCATTAGTTTTTCAAATTGTTTGCAAAGTTTGAAACTTGTTGAGCCAAAGATGATGTCATCAACATACACTTGTACTAGTATGACATCATTATTTGTTTTATAGATAAACAATGTGTTGTCTATCTTGCCTCTGACAAATTTGTTTTGGATTAAGAAGGCTGAGAGAGTCTCATACCATGCCCTGGGAGCTTGCTTCCGTCCATAAAGGGCTTTGTTAAGCTTATAGACATGATCAGGAGACTCATGGCTTTCAAATCCAGGAGGTTGCTCAACATAAACTTCTTCTTTCAGTGAACCATTTAAGAATGCACTTTTAACATCCATTTGGTACACCTTGAAGTTCATGTATGTAGCAAAATCAAGGAAGATCCTGATGGCTTCCATCCTTGCTACTGGTGCAAATGTTTCCTCATAGTCAATGCCTTCTTGTTGATTATAGCCTTTGGCTACAAGTCTGGCTTTGTTTTTAATGACTATGCCATTTTCATCAGTTTTGTTTTTGAATACCCACTTCATGCCAATGACTGAGACATTCTCAGGACATTTAACCAAGGTCATTACCTTGTTTCTGTCAAATTGTTCCAGTTCATCATGCATGGCCTGAACCCAACTTGGATGTTTAAGTGCTTTTTTAACACTTTTGGGTTCAATTGTGGAAATGAAGTCCACAAATAGGCATTCATTGGATGAGGCTGCTCTTAGACTAGCAGCCATGCTCCTGGTGAGCATGCCTTCAGTAGGCTCTCCAATAATATTGACAAGTTCAATGTCCTGAGACCTAGTCCAACTTTCTTGAGGTTCTGGATACTGATTTGAACTTGTGGAGGCCTGATTGGGTAGAGGGTTTGGTTCTGGAGTAGACACATGATCATTGATTGGATCTTGAGTGTCTATCAGATCACTGAGATTGTTTGGATCTTGAGTATTTTGAACAGGCTGATTAATATCATCAGTGTGTGTATGTGACTCAATAAACTCAGTGATGGTTGGGTTAGGTAGGTTGTGGGGGATTATGTAATAGGAGAGATTAGCATCATCTTGATACTGAGTAGAAGGATTGTTTTCAGACAGATATTCATCAGGAGGATATCTTGAAGAATTATCAATTCCTATCTCTTCTACTGAGGCAGTTGAGAACCTGATAGCATCAGTGCTCTCATCAAAGGTAACATGAAATGTTTCCTCAGTCTGCTGTCTCCTTGTGTTGAACACTTTGAAGGCTTTTGAGACAAGTGAGTATCCCAGGAAGTATCCATCATCAGCTTTTGCATCAAATTTCCCTAGGTGATCCTTGTGATTATGAATAAACACAGGACACCCAAAGACATGAAAGTAGCTGATGTCAGGGATTCTTCCTTTGAATAACTCATATGGGTTTTTCCCATGTCTCTTGACAATTATGGATCTGTTTTGTGTATAACAGGCAGTTTTGACTGCATCAGTCCAAAAATGGTTGGAAATGATTGATCCACATAGCATTGTCCTAGCAGCTTCAATGAGTGTTCTGTTTTTCCTTTCAGCAACACCATTTTGTTCAGGTGTGTATGGAGAGGAAATTTTTTGGGAAATACCTTTATCATCACAGAAACATTCAAGTTCATTATTTTTGAACTCAGTCCCATTGTCAGTTCTAATTTGTTTGACCTTAATGTCATTTTGATTTTCAATGTTCCTGACAAAGGACATGATTGTTTCAGCTGCCTGACTCTTTTTGATCAGGAAGAATACCCAGGTGTATCTAGAGTATTCATCCACTATGACCAGTGAGTGGTTCAGTGAGTTCAAGCTTACTGAGTTTTTCAGTGAGTCCAAGCATATTTTTCAAAGCCTGACTTTCAGGAAGCAAGATCTTTCCAGTCTCAAAGTTTGGTAACTTACTGACTGGGTTGTCCCTGACAATCCAGTCATTTGACTTGGGAAGTAATTCTTGCTCAAAAGATATGCCAGCTGGAACAAAGTTTATTTCATTTTGACACACAGGAGGATCAACCATAAGAGGGTCAATACCAATGGTTTTCTGAGAGATTAATCCCACAGTGTCAAAAACCTTAGGGTTTTTCTTGGTCCAACTTTGAATGATAGCCTTTTCTTTGTTAAGTTCAGTTTGAAGGACTTGGTTTTGTTTCAAAATCTCAGTGTTCTGAATTTGTAGAGTTATTTTTTCTAGTTTGGCTTGCTTAAGTACAAGCAGTTCATCTCTACATTTGTTCAATTCTGACACAATATTGTTATATTTTGAAAGCAAGTTAAGCCTTTGTTCTTCAACAAACTTTAAATCAACACAAATATAATTCATGTAAGACTGCCAATCAGAATCATCATCCATAGGAAGTAAAGTATTTACCTTCTTCATGGTGATGTTGACCCACTCTCCATTTCTAGCATGGCCTTTTCCCACAGCCACCTGATCCTCTTCTGAAAGTGCCATCAGTGCACTAACTCTTATTTCCTCATCTGAGGAAACCTCTTCATCATCCCAATCATATGCTTCAGCTATTAAAACCTTGTTCTTTGTCTGAATAGGTTTAGATGTTTGAGCAGCCTGAGACAATATGGGGTTAGTTTCAAGAAGTGCATGTTTAGCTTTGATATTCCTATATTTTGTTTCAAAATCCTTTTGACCCTTGTTTTGGAATTGTTGGGTGGACTGAAACATTTTAGGTTGAAACTTGCTAGTTCCTGAAAATTTGTAAGAGGGTTCTGAGATAGTTTTAGAATAACAGTCCCTAGCAAAATGACCCTTTTTACCACATTTAAAGCATTCAGTGGTCTCATTTGCTTTTGATTTTGTAAAGTTGGACTGATTTCTTTTGATGAAACGTTTTGAACTAGCAAGGAGTGCCCTTACTTGGAATTCCAAGTTTAGGTCATTCAGGTATTCCTCATCAGTCCTTTCATCAATTTCTTCTTCAGAATCCTCTTGAATATCCTGCACAACACCATTAGAATAGAAAGCAGTTGATATGGGTGTGGAGGTTAAGGCCTTTTTGGACTCAAAAGCTTTGAGTCAGGGTATCTCCTTGAGATCAAGTTGTCTTCATAGACAAACTTCCCATAAATTTCAGGGAGCTCAAGGGTCTGAATGTGGTTAGCATTCCTCAGGCCTTGTGAGAAGTTGAGCCACTTCTCAGGGAGACTGTTGACAAAGCCAACATTTGTCTCATGTTTGGTTAGTACAACACCATCATTTGATAATTCATTTATCAAAGTCTTGTATCTGGTGTAGGTCTGTGAGAAACTTTCAGAGTCTTTTGCCCTGAAAGTATTATACTCAAGTTTAAGGTCCATGACCCTATTTTCCTTGGTATCTGAGGGACCCTCAAAGCTGTTTACCAAGTCATCCCAAGTTTGCTTGGCTATTAGACAGTTGATGACTGATTCCATTACATCGTCAGGAAGACATGATATAAGGATGCTTTTCAGGCGTTGGTCTTGATTGACCACCCTCCTCTCATCAATGGTCCATTGGGCCTCAGGCTTGTTTAGCCCTGTGGCAGTCTTTGGGACAAATGGCCCATCCCTGATACAGGTGATGTAGTAGGGTTCCATACCAGTAAGATAGCAAATCATACGCTTCTTCCATTTGCTAAATTTCCCAGCTTCAAGTCTGGGTGCAACAGCTGAGTAGCTGCCACCCTTTTTGTCGACTAGCTGGGGTACATTGATATCAGCCATAGTAGGATCTTGGTTTTAAAAACCTAGAGCACTCTTGGTTAGTTTAAAAGATTTTATAAACCAGAGGCTCTGATACCACTTGTTGTTCCCTTTACACTATTAGAGTTAACTAGAAAGTTAATCTATTTCGTGTTATGACTAATACAATGTTTAGGATTAATTCTAACAGTTATAAAACGTGAGTATAAAAACAACAATATTTTTCAACGTTTAAATTCTTATTAGAAATAATTCCAAGAATCTATACCCAAGTGTTTTGCGGAACAAACACTTGGAATTGAATAGACAAGGGTATGGGGTGTCTCCTATCGAAACTCAAGTTTTGCTTGAGTGGTAACAATATACCCACTGAGCTATCTCAGTGAGTTGTATACTCTTTGTAGGAGAGAAGTTCCTTTGCAAAAGTTCAAGACTTTAAATATACAAAGCACACTTAAACTTCTCTCCCATCTGATCTATTTATACACAAATAATCTAAGTATAAGTGATTAAATATAATACAAGTTGTTGAGGTTGCGTGTCTGACAATTACAAATAGTAATTGTCATTTCCAAGAACCAATAGGAAAGGGCTAATAAGACTTTGGGAGTTGTTGGCTGACACTCCATGACTTTTAGCCGCAATAGGGAAGGTTGGATCTGACAAGAGAAGAGTGTTGGGCTGACACTATTATCTTCTCAGATCTTTTCCCTATTGTTCCCGCCTTTTCTTCAGGCGTTGGTTCCTCAGTCCTTCAATCACTTTGTTGGTTGAAGAGACTGGGGTTCAGTGAGTTCTTGTCTAAAACTCACTGAACCATCATCTTCTTCTTTGGTTTAAGTCCGACTCAGGGAGTACCGCCTTCCTGAGAAGTGAATCCTTCTTCTTGAATTCGTCTTAAGCATCTTGAAGATGACTCACTGAGAGGCTGTTCTCTCAGTGACTTGAATTGTTCTCGGTTTAAGTTTAACACTTAGTTAATTTGTGTCCAAATCATGTTTTACGTATTCTTGGGTTTTTCATGACCCAACAATAATTTCATAGGAAGATTCGCTTAATTTGTATTAGTACTCTTTAATCGTTTGGTTAGCATACTCTTTCTTTTATTAGATTCGTACTTAATATTTTCACTCATTAAATATTATATGATGTTTTATTGTATGTTTATGCGTATGTTTGATTAAATTATTACTTCATTAATATTGTTTGCATGATTTATGTAAGCCCTAAGTGGTTAATTAATAAATTGATAATCATTAAGGTAGACTTTATGCGGATTTCTGATTAGTCGTGACAGGACTTTTCCGTTGAGAAGACTTAAAAACCGAAATCTAGACGTTTAGGTTGGTCTAAACATTGGCACGAGATACGCATACACGTAAGCAGCCAAAGAGAAAGAACACATCTTCATTACTATCGGCTTGACCTCTTATTTGTTACATGTGTTTCTATCTGTGTGTATGTGCCATTCGCCTCATTGCCTTTATTTACAGTTTTACTTAATCTACACATCGTGTCAGTCTCTCAGGCTGAAAACCCCCCTTGCGTTATATTAGGTTTAATCAGAACTAACTTTAGGATTAAAATACTGATAGATTTTTAAGTGTTAACGTTCCACTCTTAGTGATCGACACTCTACTTACCAACTGGGCTGCATTGATCGGGTACACTGCCCGTTAGTGTTTGTTATAGGTTAAGTCGGCTAAATATAAATTTAAAACTTGATAACATAATATATACCTGCAACGAAAACACATCAGTGTTCACATTGTATTCCAAGACACACATTCATTTTATGGTTAGCTATCTTGAAAAGACTTACAACACAAGATAGAATAGCCAGATGGTAAAATGTATAATCCTGATTCTCAAGCTTTAAAAATAGTCAAAGTGCAACCCTAATTAGTCAAAATGAAAATGATGTATATGTTACCTTTTGAAAAACAGCCCCAATACGCAATTTGTGATTTTGGCATCGCTTATGAATTTTGACAAATTTTCCATTTTCTTACCATTTCTTGTTCTTGTTCCATCGAGTGACGGACCTTGGTCACTTTACTTTGGGGGTGGGGGGGGGGGGGGCGAAATCGTTATAACAAAAAGTGTAGTAACTTCTTATACTAAGGAAACATTTATATAGTTTACAGTCGACCATTTTTTGTAAGCATGACCAGTAAGAATTAAAGAATGAGATATAAATTATGATTGATAAGTCTCAAACAATAAAAATTATTAATTCAAACACCAATTTGTAGACATATGAATACTTCGAAAGACAATTTAACTTAGTGTTATATTATTATAAACCATAAAATGACAAAGTCATGATTTAACTACTAATTTCTTGAACCGTCAATGGCTTTTTTGAAACAAATAAGTTACAGATGCCTTCATTTCCCGTAGATAGAATGACATATAGTAGGCATCCTTTTTCATTTTGACTTTCCATAAGGTTTGATAGGTTGTGACAAATTTCAGAGGGGCCATATTGTATAATATATTTTTTTTAAATCTCTCCGCTACTAAAATTTACTAATTAACAACTAAAATCTTTGGGGGGGGGGGGTGGCAGCATCCCTTCCTGCCCCTAGCATGCTCCGTCCTTGGTTCCATCCCTACTTCCACCATTGTTTTCCCCTCTGCCCTTCCATTCCTCCCTTTTGAATGGATCTTTGATCAGGCAGACACCTTCTTCTATCTCCTCCTATGATTCTTCATGCTAAGTAACCTCATCATGATAGCCACACCCCCTTTTCCATTTCTAACACCATTATATTCAATCATGATACCATTTTCTTTATCAAGACCATTCCTTTTCTTCCCTTTCTGAACAACCTTCCTAAATACACATTTATTTTTAACCTCATTCTTAACCACATTGTTAACCACGTAATGAGGTCTAGAATTAAAAGGTGTTGAAGTTGAGCAACGTAAGCTAGCGTCTGCCAAGCCACAAGCTCCTATAAACTTAAGTTTTTTTAAATAATACAATGCTAACTTTTGTGGCTGATGACAAACAAATAAATCATTTGATCCATGTCTTACAGCCATGTCATACATTATATCAATATCAACATCACTATGAATCAACTTTAAACCATTTTTTAATGGTTATCGAGGGATACAAACGAAAATAAAATAAAAAGATAGCCCATATATTTTGCTTTGGCTTGCAAACAGCCAAATCTAAACCTGGACTAAAACAACTCCTGTCATTGGAACAGGGAAAAAGTCATTAATAAGTGCCACGTCAAATCCCCCCCCCCCCCCCGCGGCTATATGGCTACAATCGCAAGATTTAGAAAGTATTTGAATAATTTTGGAAGAAAAAAAAAGTTATATGCCTACAAAAGCAAAAAGTGGCAACTTGGATGTTTTTCAGACAATTAGCCCTTGTATCATTCTACATTAAAGTTGAATGGTCTTAGGATGTAAGTATAACCGAGTTCTAATTCGGAAGTGGAGTAAAAGTATAATGACCTAAAAATTCGAAATAAATTTTTTGATCAAAACGACTTAACCTAATATCGAATACGATACGTTATAACTTAAATTTTGAAAGCGTGGCAAACCCTAAAATACTTAATAAGAAAACAATTAAAACATAAGTTGTAAAAACAAAATATCACACGTTTAGCATGTTCATGGACCGATTCATAAAATTTGTACACTCTATGTTCGAAATATGGAAACTATATTTGATAATCAATCACTAATCACCTCTCCTAATACCTCTCTTAAAATATCGGCTAATCATCTCCAAATTTTCGGATAATCACCCCAATATGTGACCCCAATCACATCCCTAATTATCCCCTAATCACTCCCATTTACACGACTTCCATATTTGACAAACATTCCCTGTTAGGAATATAAATATTCATATGAAGACTCGGTCACCCCGAGTATCTATTTAGCATTTATATAGCTCGTAGGCTTATTATTATTA
The DNA here is from genome assembly GCA_021014915.2 of Artemisia tridentata subsp. tridentata. Classification (NCBI taxonomy): domain Eukaryota; kingdom Viridiplantae; phylum Streptophyta; class Magnoliopsida; order Asterales; family Asteraceae; genus Artemisia; species Artemisia tridentata. Next base: position 253,360,151 of record CP139505.1, read on the forward strand.
TTAGTAGTATTAATATTATTAGCTTAGTTGTATTTATATTTGTGGAGTGGGTCGGGTCTTTACCCACTGTCAGCTCACTCCACAGCCCACTAGGGGCACCATATGTTAGATAGTATATATACCCCTTCCCAAGTGTGGGAAGGGTTGGAACTCCTGCACCTTCAATCTAATTGATTTACATTTCTCTTACTAAAGTTCCCAACTCTCTCTCTAGTCTCTCTCTCTAACTCAACAATGAAGATAATCTTCCATAATCAAAGACCACTCGATCCACACAATCAATATGGTTTAGATCTTACAATTGGTATCAAGAGCCATGGTTAGGTTCGATTGATTGTGTGCTTGGAGTCGAGGTCTTGTATGTTTGGTTCGTACACTGTTTCATGAAAGTCACTAGTTGTCCAATTGATTTTTGTTCTACACTTCTACTTGTTCGAATATAAAGTTAAGGTATGTGTTGGACTTATTTTCATGTTTTGGCTGTTCGAATATATTATTTTTGCTGTTGTCCAATGTTTATTAAGCCCAATATGTGTTCAATTATCTCGATGGTATCTTGGTTGTGGTGTGTGGTATTTATCTTGTACTCGAATAGTTCAAACTTGGAATATCAAAAATTCCATTTGGCTTATTTGTGGTCAAAATTGTGCTTAAATGTTTCTTTGCTATTTGGTTGTTCACGTCTGTGACTATTTCAAGTGTTTTGTGGCTTTGTTTTGGTTAAAAGTGCATCCTCAAAAGTATGTTCATCGTAGCGATTTGTGTATACTTCTTGGCTGCTGTTGGAATGTTCTTTGTTGCGATTTGTGTATATGTTTAGGCTACAGTTTGGATGTTTGCCAAAACTGGAAAAAGGCAAACTCGGTGAAAGTGACTTGTGGTCCTCAACTTGTTGCGATTTGGAGCATATATTTGTTGGTTTTTGTGTTATAGTTTGGTTGCTACTTGGCCTGTAACTGTAAAGGGAAAAGAAGACAAAGTCAGTGAAAGTGACATGTGTACTATCTTGAAAGTGACTTGCGACTTGACTGGTCAGTTTCGATTTGACTCAAAGGTTGCGATTTGTCTAACTATGGTCTAGCGAATGCGATTTGACTCAAAGGTTGCGATTTGTCTAACAATGGTCTTGCAAATACGATTTGACTCAAGGGTTGCGACTTGACTCAAAGGTCTATCAAAGTACAAATGAATGAAGATGAAACTGATCGTCTACATCATTAACAAACACAGCCAACACACCATTCTTATACAACAAATCCAATCACAATCCTAATCCCTTCATCTCAGTCCATATCAAACAACAACAACAACTCACTTAATCTAAATCCTATCCTCTTATCTACTGCCAATACTCAAATGAAAAATGAATTACTACAAGATCTCAGCTTTCATTCACCTCTGTTACAAATCTTTTAAGATTTTCGTGTGAACGAGAACCTATCATCGATCATTATGAAGACTGAGCTTCTTTGCTTTAAATATTCGAACAACAGCAAGGACAAACGAAGACTAAACAGCCTCTATTTGCCCTTTGTTCGGTTATAGCAAAATGAAAAATCATGACACAACAATGAAATACCTACCGTGGACCTTGATTGTGAAAAGACCTTGAAGTATAGATCATCTCCTTTGTTGCGGTGTATCTACAAGATGAAGGTCTGGTCGTGGGTTTATTGAACAGGTCCAGTCGTAGGTTTTTGAACTGGCTTGACGTGAGGACTTAAGTGGCTGGTCGCTGGTTTTTGTTTTGATCTGAATACGCTTCGGTTTGTTGTAGGTGATTTGGTGTTGCGTTAAAGGGAGTTGTTGAGTGAAATTGGCTGTTAATCGTGAGTAACAGTGAATGGGGGCGGATATAATGATGTGATTAGGGTTAAGTGAAGTTATAGAGTGTTTTATACCAAAAAATTAGGGTGAAGTAGTGTATGGGCCTACACGTTGAATACTGAAATTAATTTTTGTTGGGCTGGTAATTCACAGGAGTTATAAGGAGGATGTTAAGTTAGAATGATTAATGGACTGTGATTTTATTTATGTGGTTGGGCTGGTTGATTTTGGTAACCAAATTGTTGGGATGTTATTGAGCTTATACGAATGGGCTCTTGTGTCACATGGGATTGTATTGGACTTTGAAGCTTAAATCTATTTGGACGTAAATTGGCGTTTAAATGATTGGGCTTAAGATGGATTTACTCACAGATTTGTAGGTTGCAATTTAACTCTCAATAGCTCCTTCTTGTTTGTCATTTGAGTATTGTTGGGTGTTCTTGTTTGCGATTTGTGGCTTATTTGGAAAGGCGCAGTTGCAATTTGGTGTGTTTCTGAGTTACGATTTGGATTTTTGTTTTATTCGAAAAGAAGACAAAATTGCAAATCAAGAAGACAAACTCGCAAAACAAGGACTATGTCGGTTTGTGGCATGCATTTTTGTCCGGTAGTGGCCTGCGATCTGGCTACTTGTCGTTTTGCACCATGCATTTTTGTCCGGTTGTGGTTGCGATTTGACAGTTGCGACTTGGGTTATTCTGGTTGCGATTTGACTATTGTGATTTGGTCAAGTTTTGCAATTTGAGGAATTGTGCTTCGGTGCATGCGATTTGAGTGAGTCTGCGATTTGATCTTTGCGACTTGAGTAATAGTTGACTAATTGCGATTTGGTTAATTGCGAATTGACAAGTTGCTATTTGACTTGTTGCGATTTGACTGATTGCGATTTGACCAGTTGCAATTTGACGTTGCAAGTTGACTTATTGCGACTTGGTTGATTGCGATTTGACTTGTTGCGATTTGACAAACTGTGACTTGACTTGTTGCGAGTTGATCAAGTTGAGATTTGACTTCTTTGACTTGAATTTTGAAGATCAGTATTGCAACTCACTCTTAGTTGTTCTTGTTGATTTCACGGTTTCTCTTGTTGATTTTAGAAAATCCAGCGAAAGATTCGATTTCTCGGTTTAAATCTCAAGAGCTGTAAAATCCCGTGAAATTAATATTGAACAAGTAGGCTGGACTTGGATTTAGACATAATAAAACTTACGGGGTTTGTCTATTTTTTCGGGATAAGTTTGTGCTTCGAGATCGGTAGAAATTGGGAAATTATGGTAGCTTGGTTGGTTTGTTAATTCACGGGTTCGTGTACTTAAGATCTCAAATATCTCGGGGTGGATGGATGCACGATGTTTGATGATACTTGTTCAAGCGTATTTATAGTGATTAGACTTGGAAGCTCAAGAGGTGGTTATATACAATAAAGGATGGAAGGTTGGGTATATACCACTATCTATATTTAAAGGAGTTACGTTGTTGTGCTCAATATAGGTTCTAAATCACAAATTTAGTGCAAGTATAAGTCGCGGATTTGTCTTTTATCAAGCTTCATCAAGAGATTGTTGTTTCTCAAGCTTCTAATGGGATTGTAGTACAAGATCCTCTCAAGAGATGGTCAGACTTAAAGACAGGAGGTGGAGTGTTCAGAGACGTGTTTTAACCTTTTACACACTCTAAAGTTAAATACATTTCATTAAGCGGTTTTGGCATATTATGAGCTTCAGGGAATTTTTAATATGCTAAACCATTGATGAGGAGACAGACGAGGGGTTACTACAAGAGAGTCTTAATCACCATCCTCTTTGCAGTAGTTTTATTTGCCTCTTTTCATGTATGTGCCTGACAAATTCACAACCATCACGGACTCTCAGCTTTGGAAAAAAGGTCATTGCATGCCCTTTTTGAGGGGGAGAATTAGCGCGTGTTTCCTAACGGTGTGAATCTTAACGGTTCCGGTTACAGCGGTTCAGATCGTAGCGTTTCAGGATTCAGTGGTTCAGTCTCCAGCAGTTTGAATCTTAGCGGCTCCAATTTCAGTGGTTTAGCTTTCAGCAGTTTGGGTCTTAGCGATTTGCCTAAGATTTCAGCGGTTTGATACTTACTGTTGTGCAGTTTGTTCTTGAATTTATTTCTCGGTTAAATCTCAAGAACTGTAAAATCCTGTATACAATATGACAACTATTCCATGCACTGTATCTGATAACATCCAAGCAACTGGGCCAGACAGCTATGCTTGATAGGACTGACTATGAGTCATGGGCACTGCTAAGAATTAGCGCATGTTTCTTCTCCTTTTGACTATTCAACCGCACAAGATGATCACGAAGTTAATTTGGTATTCCTTTCTTGGGAGTGAAGTTGAATTTCATGAAAGAGTCTACTTATCTTATCTTGAAGTCGGGGTTGGTTGGATGCATGACCTTCAATGATAACTTGCTCGTGCTTAAAATGTATGAAGCAAATATATATAAGGATACGAAGCAAAACCATTACTCCTCAGCTTCCTGAATCTTCTCCGCTGCCATCACTTTACTTGCTGAAGAGCAATGTGAGCACATTTAATTAGGGATTAATTCTGGCTTTTCACTCTCCCCTAATTAGTGCTCACCCCCAACCTGACCACCTTTCTGATGAACGCCCATAACAGGAAGAAGTCTTTTGATGAACGCCCATAATATGAAGAAGTCTTTTGATAACCAAATGCATGCCGTCTTTAGTCTTCTTAACCCACAGCGGAGAATGTAGACTAGACCGAATACTCGACCTTCTTCAAGATTGTCCATTTGGGGGAACAGAATACCAATCATCTTCATCTCACCAAATGCCTTCCAGTAATCAGCCCGCAACATACACATGAGATGATAACACCAAAGTAACAAGTTGAACCACTGATCATCTATAATATGTATCCTGAGATATTAAGCCCGATCACGTGAACCTGTTGTGCGTCCTTGATGTACACATTCTGTAATACACCGTAAATTTCCCCTGTCATTTGTAAACGATTAACAAATAGTAATCCATAATCACAGTTTAATTAACCGTTTTTACGAACTAATTTTTTTTGTTGCTTTTATTCAACCATGTTAATCTAAATGTCGTAACACGTTCTCGCATTCCTTGTGTTACAATCATTTGTACGTACCATGATAATCTCAAATCTCAAACAAAACAAAGTTATCAAAACTTATTCTAAATAAGTTACATTATGTGTTATATGATATCACTTGAGTTCACAACTATGTTTATCAATCCCTTGCGTTACCTTGAACCCAACTCGATCTTAAAAACTTCTATTTGATCACTCTCTAATATTTTTGGCCACGATTGAAAGTTGATTTGGACCCAACACTCAAACACCCATACGTGTATATTTTTATTTCACCAAAACACAACACATTGCTTCACAAACTCTTGCCTATATGAAATTAAAACATCATTTAGATATTCTTGAGTTTTGTCTTCTAGTTACTCACTCATTCACTCGGTTATCTATTCCCACACTCCAACACTCAACCGAAATTCACAAAACTATTGTACATAGATAACACCTATTAGCTATTCCCATTAAATGCTTTATCCATTTGTGAAAGCCTCCCCTCAGTAATACCTACTTCCAATATTCTGCTTGTCTCCCCACTTGTCCTATCTCATGCTAATATATTCCCATGCAACTCACTCTATTCGGATAACACTCAAACTCACAAAACACAAAACTCTTTCAAACCCCTTTGCTTTCCACGAATGTTGTCGAGTAGAAACAAGGTCCATTTCAAGTGATTCATGCACTCCCACGTAAATCACTCATTTAGTACAAACTCACAACTCTCTTAAGTCACTATCTTATTTGTGCCAAGTCGAATAGCTCTAAGTCAGTCCTAGGTGGATTCGTAGCATAGAAGAGCCAAGTAGAAGCCTCTCTCAAGCCTTTGGTGTGCCAACAAACAAGTCACAAAGTTTCTTGCCCTCCCCTTGTTTCCACAGTAACGAGCCATCTAGATCAACACAAAAACTCTTTTGTCTCTTCCCTTTGGTTGTAAGCGCCGGCCAAACATTCCACAAGCTACCATCATTTGAGTAACTTACACACTCAAACTTGACTCCTCAATGACAGCTATTACTACTCTCACACACTATCATGATGTGTAATCATCATGCATACTTGCAACTTGTATTTCTTTTTCTCGTTGGTCTATATATACGTATACCAGAAAGAGCTCACACACACACTTCACTCTCACTCAAAAAATTAAACTCAAAGCTTTGGGAAGCTAAAGCTATCGAGAGTCTCACTTTGGAGATTATCGAGTTCACAGTGGAAGCTCACTCGAATATATCGCAACATCTCAAATTATTTTGAAACCGGTTTTGTGTCGAGCAAGTTCTTGTGTTTTCTGCTTATATCCCTACGTACCACAGTTCACTTTCAAGTCCTTGTAAGTCCCCTCATCTCGTTCTTAATTCATTTCGAGTCATAATTCATTATATCCCATTCGTGTATATTGTGCTCGAACGTATATACTGTGACATAAATTTTAAGTACATAATTGTGATATATGGGTTCAAATTAGTTCCATGGTATTGACAAGCCACCAAAATTCACGAATGAACCCTCACAAACCTCACATGCATTCGCTTGTTACAAAAACGAGACCCATTTTTATCCTTGTCTCACACGTTCAAAACATGTAACCAAAAATACTTGGTTATTTTTCTAAGTCTTTTTGACACTAGGAAACAGCCCAACTCGCCCACTTTAAGGCCTCGTATTTTCGTATTCATACGAACAAAACACAAATGTTTTTACCCAGTTCGAATCTCAACCTGGTCAACTTTAAACTTCGTGTTTTGAACTTTTCATGAAAAGCCATTGAAAGCCCTTAAGAACGCTCAAAGTAAAAGCTACATAACCGAATTTCAGCACTTAGTTAAATTTTATAGTTTTTCAGTTTCAAAACAAGCGACTAGGCTATAAACTTTCATCATATCTTCGAGTTTGTAAACGTGACCACTCGTATTTTTGCATCATCTCATTAACAGCCTAGAAAACTACACTTTTCATATTGTGAGTTCTCAAAAATAACTTGAACCCATCACCTAGATTTACCCATTTTGATTTGACCAAATCGCTAGTTTTAACTAAAACACAAATTTTGAAAAATCTTATATAATCCGAATTGGGCTGAACAAAAGCCCAACAAGACCTTGCGATTTAACAACCCACTGGGCCCATACTAAATATTTTTAGAATCATAAAAATAGCCCGAGTCCAGGCCCAAAAGTATTTTCATGCCCTCGCCTCTAAATTTCTTAATGGGCCATTGTTCTATGCGTTTTAAGGCCCAATATAACAAAGTAAATTATTCAGGTCAAACTAGCAGTTGAATTAAGCTTTAATAAGCCTAAATAAGCTTCGGAAATTTTTGTAGAAATTTTCCACAAGTTTTTATGCAAAAAGGACTAACTTTGCAAACTAGTTTCACTTTGAGGGGCCAAAACTGCCAACTTTGTAAAAACAGGTTCTGGAACAGTAAAAACAGTATCTTTGGGATAGAAAATGACTTTATAATAAAGTATAAACTTAGATTGTCAATTGGGTTAATTTTGGGTTGAAAATGTAACTTTTATAAACCAAGGACTAACAGTGCAACACAAACACCGTTAGGGTGTAAAATGTAAAAATAATGAAAGTTTAAGGGGTATACAGAAACCTTAACACAACTCATTTTCAATTCATACTTTACACACCCCACCCTCACATCATGTATTTTTCCACTTCGAACACAAATATTTAACGATACGTTATATTTATATATAACGACTTTTAAACGATCCCTAACGATTCGTTTCAACCACTTCAAGTAAACGACTATTATGATTTCTGAATCATAACCAGAAAACAATATTATTGATAATATTATTTTAAGCATATCACACTCACATCACCAATCAAATCGTCATACGATTCCTCATATCACATTCGTTATTCATGCTAAGTCGAATACTCAAACGTTATTATTATCCAGGTTGTGTATGAAACTATTCTGAATTCTCTATCCAACCAACAACTCAACTCAATCGTTGACAACTCAAGGTGAGTTTCATAGCCCCTATTTTTAAACGTTTTGAACTACTTTTGGGGGAGATACATGCTTAAACTACTTGCTCTTACTTTAACAAGCACTTTTACATACTACTGTGAGTTATCGCCCCACTTTTACTCGTGATAATTGTTTTATAAATGCTTTGGGGAGATACATGCTTTATAATTTTGCAAGTAATCTTATCTATGTACATGTTACTGTGAGTTCCATAGACCACTCTTTTACCTATTTTGAATTACTTATGGTGGAAATACATGCTTGTATTTCATATAAACTTTAATAGTTTACCTTTAACATTATACTCAGTTGATAAACCACTCTACTTGTTATTGAAACGTAACACTTACTTTTACTTACAAGGACACTATAAACTTTTGAACTTATGAATCCACTTTTATACGCTTTTATATCTCATGGAGAGGTACCTACTATAAACATGATCATAAGTGATTTTCAACTGTATGCTATACCTGATTCACTATTGCCTAAGTTTACCTTTATTGCCATGTTCGAAGTCCCTCATATCATGAACCTTAATCACTTGCGAGTGAACGTAAATAATTGTGAATAGATCTATTTGGGACTGACAATCCCCGTTTGGGTCTGCTAGGATGAGCCACCCAAGCGCACTTTATTTAAACAAACTTATAGGTTATTGACAAATACCTATCCCGAGGGCCTATATATTTTACATCATTCTTGATGCCAGTTAAACGTTGAGTGTCATGAGGCTTAGGGCAATAGAACGATACTGTAGTCATGATACAATATTGCCATTATTTTATCAAACTTGAACTTGTATTTACTATATAGCAGAAAATCACTACTTGGCAAACAATAACTATTTTGTGTTGACCCATTTAGGGCAACTAAACCAACTATGGGTGTATAACAACTTAACCCACCACTTACTTTATAACAAACCAACTATGGGTGTATAATATCGTAACCCACCGCTTATTTTATTAACAATTGTATTTATTACAATTATTACCTAAACTTGGAACTATTGAAAATCAACTGATTTTATGCAAACTCTATGGATTCACTCACACTTTGATTTTTGACAATCAACTGGTTTAACTATAAATACTATGGTATTACTCACCCTTTGACTTCGATAATCAACTGTTTATTTACAACTGCTATGGACTCACAAAACTCTTTGATTTTGGAAATCAACAGTTTTTACTTACAAACTCTATGAACTCACCAACCTTTGTATTGACGATTTTAGCATGTATTTATCTCAGGTCCATAATGAGCAGGGATGGCACGGATACTTATGAAGGCTATAAATTTTACTATCATTCGAAAACCTATTTAATAAACTTTGAAACCACTGGGACCTCACTTTGTAAACTCTGATATTCGAATGATAAATCTTTTAAAACGACTAAATTGGTGATCGTTTTCTACTATTCAACTGTTGTGCCATGAAGTAACACCCAATTTGAATTCCGTTGCGTGTCACGAAATTGGGGGTGTTACAGATTGGTATCAGAGCTACAGTTATAGAGAAACGGGTCTAAATGAGGTCCGAACTATAACCACTTTTACAAACAAAACGTTTTATAGCCTTTCGCTCTCCGTGCTTTCCATCCTCCAGACGCTTATGTGACTTCTAGATAGTTTTGCTACACTAACACTCTAATATACTGATATATATACTCACCAACTAATTTCGAGTACCGTACCAACCATCCTTAATTATCTTACTCATATCTTTATAGATGCGTGTGAAATACTTTTTCCGTATTTCCGGAAAATCCGCGCATGGATTATTTTGTTGATTAGTATGAGTGTTGAATCAAAAATTCTTAAGTAGGATGGTTTACAATGTCTTTATTTGAATGATTGGGATGGCTTTTATTTAAATAAAGAAATTGTAAAGCGCCGAACCATAAGTTTATATTTCCTTATTTACATTGTTTGGGACGCCTCTCTATGTAAATAACGAATTATAAATAAGTGGGCTTATTTGTATCTGTAATGACACGAGTATGAAACTGATAATCACAAAATTCATCCAACACACAACATAACTCTCATTAGAAACCATAAATATTGATACATAATGATATGATTAGCATTGGTAATGCTAACATTACAAATATCACTAAGAAAGGCATAACATCACCAATCGGTTGACCCACTATGCCAATGAAAAACACCACTACACCAGCAAGAGCAAGAACCACGACTGGGTGCAACACCTTGAATATCCTGTACGACAAGAATACACAAGTATTAACGCAATAAAACATTAATACATGGTGTTAGTATACGGATTCAAAGCAACACTCCTATCGAAATACTATCACTTACCCCCATATTTCATCTGCGCTGACGGCCAAAGCCACGAGTGCTATGAGAAGCGCTATGACCTCGGCAAAGGACTCCAGATCTTCTGGTGGGACGTAAGGCAAGAAGATGGCTGCAGCAGTATACAAAATTACGAGAATGGTGTATGTGTAAGACATTTCGAGAGTTTGGGAGGAGAGGAATTGTGTGGAGTGAGGAGTGAAAGCTGGCGTATATATAGGAGGAATAGCTGGTAGGCTACTACCCTAGCCAATTGCGTTTACTATTCCTCACACAAGGACAAACAAGATTTCTCATCCCCTAAAGCTGGGATTCAGCAACTTTCTCTACATACACCGAATCCTCATCCGAATATCTCTATGTAAGAATCTGTTATCAACAAAACTCTTTTGTTTAACGGGTAGGTTACCCGTACAGATCCTTGTAATTGGAAACCATGTGAAATTCCAAACCATAAAAGAATAACAATAGTCATTCCAAAAGAAATTTTTCCAAGTTGTGTTAACTGTGGAAATAGTAAATTTCACATGAGATTACAATAGTTCCATCCACTATTAGGACATTATGAACTACACAATGGTCCTACTTATTCCTCTAACGTTGTGAATTTCACGATGCTCCCTCTAAACTTCCAGACATTGTATGTGATTACAATGGTCTCAAAACTATTTCGTAACCTTATGTCTTACCACTTTGAATTTATCACAAAACTCTAGTGTTCTCTATTTCCTTAGCAGACACTGTAAGTAAATACAGTGGCCTCTACTTTTCTTGGACACTGTAAGTGATACAGTGGTCCCTATATTTCAACATCAGGCCATATAAATCCTACAGTAATCTCAATTACATTCCAAACACTGTAAATAAAACAATGGGCGCATATATTTCCAAAACATGGTTACTAATCTAAATGTCGCAATGTGTTCTCACATTCATAATGTCATCCTCATTTGTACAAATCTTGATTGTCTAACAATCGCAAACAATATAAGCCAAGTACCATCTATAACTCTATGTATCGTGAAATAATAAAACGCGTATGGTTAAACATTTCGGACTTACGAAAGCCAAACCAAACACACCCTTGAAACATTGGTTCTCGGCCCATTGCTCACAGCAACCCAACGCACCCTTGTTTATCATTGGGCCTTTATCATAAAAACTCGAGCCCAACTCTATTTAAGCCCAAAGACTTAAGATTTATTTCTAATCTAATCGGCTCATGCCCGTTTACTTTGGGTCGTTTTATGTAAAAATTCACTTAACAATCTATCAATATTTTTACACGTCTCGATTAAGCACTTACCAAAGAATCATGTGTGACAAGTCTTTTCCAATTACACGATCATGAGATGGCCAAGCTATCATCAAAGCTCAGCCCAACTGTCATGTTCACAAATTGCCTCAATTAGGCCAAAAAAATCATATATTGCCTAAGTACTTTGTTCCATTCGAGCTCCAAACAACCTCAGCAAACTCAAACGAACGCCCACCTAATTATTTGGTCATGTTTCATGTTGTTGGACCCTTTGTGGACTCGACTATAACCAAAACAAACCAACCTTGGCGTTTCTCTTTTGTCCCCAGCCACGGTTAACAACCCCAAGGAATAAAATGATTTTTGAGCTACAACACATTTCATCTTATGGCATATTGATTTCCCCTCCTAACTCCCATACCTATCTAACGACTTGAATATTTTGTACGATAGATACAACAAATTATTAACGTAAGACACAGTTTTATATAAAGCAAACAAATTTTATTTCACATTCGTTAAAAAAAAATAAAAATAAAAAATTGTGTGTATACTTTTTACTCAGAAGCGAACTGATTCATCATCTACAAAAACTTGAAACCGATTCTGTGTTGTCACTTAAAACTTTATTTAACAAGTTTTTCTTTACAAAAGCTGAAGTTCAACAACTTTCTTTACATTCATCACGTTATCATCCGAAACCCTCACTGTTAAAAATCTATTACTTACAAACTCTTTGTTTAACGGGTAGGTTACTCCCACAGATTTTTGATTTTCAAAAATAATGAACCATGTTTATTTTCAAAACACGGAAGAATAACAATCTTCATTCAAAAAGAAACGAAATTTTTCTCAAGTCATGTTGACTATGGGAATAGTGATTTTCACATGTACCACAATAAATTCGACTCCTATGTAAATGAATATGGATTCAAATCCTTTGTTTATGCGTACACTCTTTCCAACACCTAGTATAGAGGGTTGCACAGCATACGACTTCATAACAACTTATCATGCGGGAATCTTCATCCCAATGACTTCCACTTATTGCAAAACAACCCTGACAACTATCTTAGACTGGAATTCCGGGAGGAATTCTGTTTAACGGGTAGGTACTGTAATACACCGTAAATTTCCCCTGTCATTTGTAAACGATTATCAAATAGTAATCCATAATCACAGTTTAATTAACCATTTTTACGAACTAATTTTTTTTTCTTGCTTTTATTCAACCATGTTAATCTAAATGTCGTAACACGTTCTCGCATTCCTTGTGTTACAATCATTTGTACGTACCATGATAATCTCAAATCTCAAACAAAACAAAGTTATCAAAACTTATTCTAAATAAGTTACTGATCCGTGCTAAAGTGTATATATAAATAATATGCAGACGGATACGCGTGAATGAAGACAAATTAACCCTTTAGGAAAAAGGCTAACTTGCAAAAACTTACGTTGTGATATGTGTGATACCAGGTAAGTGATTACCCGGGTCGTGTCCCAACGAGGTGTGAATGGGCAATCGTTGAAGGTTTAGATTAGAGTGACTGATGATTGGGATATGGAATTTTGCTTGTATTTAATTCTAATTAACAAATGAGAAACAAATTCTCACGGGAAAATTAAGGTTTAAACAATTTAAATTTAAAAACGCGATACGGGAATTATAAAAACGCGATTAAAAAGTGAAATCTCTAAAAATAAGCCCTACAAGTGTAAAATTATTTTTCTTAAATCCTAAATAATAAAAGAAAATTTTATAAAAAAGATTTATATTTTTCTGACTTTTATATTTTTTATTATGAATTTAAAACAGTTTTAAAAAGAAAAATAGATAATAAATACTAAAACTATTCCAAAAATTCTGAAACTTTTTCTAATATTACTTAATGATAATACATGCCTAGGAAAAATAAAATGAAGGTACCAACTTATTTTAATAAGCTGATATTAAGCTAAATATTTCGGATAAGTTTAAAATGAAAAAAGGGTTTAAATAATAATGGGTGTAGGGATTAACCAGAACAAGACCCTAGGGCAGTTGGTTAATGTGTGTGTGGTGTGAGGCTTTGCTATGCTAGAGGTCCAGGGTTCGAATCCCAGGCCTGACTTTTTTGCTTTTATTTTCTTTTTGTGATTTTTATTGTTGAAACAGATTAAGCACAAGTTAATAAGCAAATTTGATAACTACCACTTTTTATGAAACACTCAAGTAAGCTCAGAAATCAGCTATGATTGCTGATCAGTGGCTTATAAAAGGAATAAGCCTAAGGCTTAGGATAAAAAGCTGTTAAGCAATGAAATTAAGCTAAAGCAAACTTGAAATAAGCAAAACAAACATTAATAAGCTAGAATGAATACTGAAGAAGCACAGTGACTTAGAAATAAGCACAATTCAAAACTCAAATAAGCCAAAAATTGTACTGATGCACAGGTCAACTTTTTAATTTCTAGGCAATTTTAAGCTTAGATTTAAGCACTTAAATAAGCACTAAACACCACAAAGATTGATTATTCTTGAAATTCACCTACTGAGGATTATATAAAACCAGAAATCAGGATAAGAGAAGCTTATTTGGGGCTATGGATAAGCTGAGAAAGTGGCTTCTTCACAGCAAGTATACACTGATTTACTCAGTGTATGCTTGTTGGAATAGCAGACTGTTGAGCTTATTTTTAGCTCAAAATAAGCCAAACTAGGGACTGGATTTTGGAATAAGCAAAGAAGACCTAGCAAACTATCTAGAAATCAAAAATTAAGGGCTGATGAACACAAATAAGCACTAAAAATTGGTCTAGAAATATAGTGCAGACCTGCACTATGGTACTTTTGTTGTCTGTTTTGTGCAGACCTGTGCAGAGGTGCACACACCAAAGGTGATCTAACTAGGCTATCAAACTATCATTTTATTGACCAAATGGAACTCAGAAATGAAAAGAAAAAGGCCAAAAAGGGCTTGTGGCTCATATTGGCTTATTTGATTGACTTATTGTCTGAAATGGTCAAAGACTGCTAGAAACCACTATATCTTATAATTAGGTAAAAAAAAAAAAAAAACTTAGAAACAACTTACATGGACTAAATTAAGCTAGATTAAACTTCAAGAAATTACCAATGAACAGTTGACAGCTGATATGGCCTCAAAAAAAGTTCAAACCAAACACCCTTTAATGAAGGGCTGATATGTGATTAAACTAGCACAAGCTTGTTATAAGCTTAACTATCTGAATAAAACTTGTTTAATAACTTATTATGATCCTTATTAACAACTTTCTACTGCAAATAAGCACTCAAATAAGCTGAGTGCTTATTGACTGATTTTTGGCTTTTAAGTGAAAATGAGGACCAAGACTTAACTAGTTAACAAACTAACTTACATATACTTCAAATAGAACTGACAAGCACAGAAAAAGCAATTAGCAATAAATTAAGCTGTGTAACAGTGAACTTAGAAAACAATGCAAAATATAGAAATTGGCTTACAACTGAATGGATTATAGAACAAAGGACTAAGGATCAGAAACACCTAGCTTGTCAACAACAAGCTAGAAAACCAATATAAACCTTCCAGAATAGCTTATACCCCCAGAACAGCTTATTGTGAGCTTATGTTGACTTTCTTCATCATTTGAAATTTTAACAGCTTATTTCTAATATAAGCTTACACAAAGCTATGAAAAGCTTTCATAAGCTTATAGGAAGGGTGTTTATGGCTTTTGAGTGATTCTTAACAACTTATTATTTAATACGAATTAAAGTAAACTTGAAATTTATAAAAACTGATAATGAGTAAAAGAGAGCTTGAAATTATAACAATATAACTGTAAATGACTTGAATTAACACTGGAACTTGAAAATTACAATAAGTAAAGACTGATAAAATAAAAACGATTAAGGAAAAATTAACTACTTCCATTTAAGGCTACATTGTGGCCCTATTTATACAAAAATGAAATGGGATTTATCTCTTGTCTTCCTCTGAACCATTCTGCACCCTTGGATTGCCTTGAGATGATCTCAGCCTTCGAAACTGATTTTGGCGCCAAAAATGAGATAGTGGAAAAATCCACTATCTCTGATTGAGTGTACTGAGGAAGAAGCAATAAATGCATATTGGCTTGTTAGGTGAAGTGGGATAAGAGGAGGGGTGGATGTGTCAGGATAAGGGCGGTGGAGATTGGTGGTTTCTGGTATGGTTTTTGGCGGGGTGGTTTTGAGGAAGAAGGTTTGACCGAAGTCAAACCTTTTGTTTAACTAAAAAGGTCGGGTTATGGGTTTATGGAATTGGGCTTGGGTAATGTTTTAGTTTGGGCTGGGTTTAGATTAAGTGTGGGTTGGATTTAATTGAGCAGCTGGGTTAGTTTAGGATTAACTTTGGATTTGGAATTAATTTTAAGGACTAAAGTTGTAACATTCTGAAAATCCAAGGACCATTGCTGCCAAAAATAGAAATTATTCCCAGGGACCATTTTTGTCATTTTGGGATTTTGGAGGTTGACTTTGACTCTATCTTTGACTTTCGTCTTTACTTGATCAAATGCACAATTATTGTCGAGTCGATCCAAAAATTGCTCGTTTTCGTTCTGTTTTCAATCCTTCAGTACCTGAGACACATAAAACACAAACCAAGGATATCTGCAGTATTATTCAGTGTTTTAGGTCATTTTTGTGTCTATAATGGGCATAAAATGCTTTTGTAAAAATGCTAACACTACTTATATCAATAATCTATGTAAGCCGAAACTTAACTTTTCACTCCCGCATATATTTAAGTTTAGGTGACTGTGCTTGATTTTCAAAATCTTGACCGCAAAAATCGACATTTATCATGGTTGCCATTCGTTTAAGTCAAATACTAATTTATCGGGAACCTCGAAAATCTAAGAATCAAAAAGGGCATTTTCCATGTAGCGGCTTTCTTCTCAGCACATCCCAAACCAGTTGGTTTTAGGTGACCAGGCTTTTGACACCTTACAGAGAATAGTACCAGAATCAGCGGAATTTCGATATCAAAGATTTAAGATATTCCCACTAAGCTAGTATTAAATACTTAACTAAATAACAACAAACGATCATTTAGAGATTAGAGACTCAAAGGTGAGATTACTCCATGTGACGGCTTTCTTCTCGGCACATCCCAAACTAGTTGGTTTTAGGTGACCAGGTTTTTGACACCTCACAGAGAATAATACCGGAGCTTTCAGGATCTTTGAAATCAACAATCTACTAAATTACCGTTTAACTTTTGTACAAAATTGACGAATCCAAGTTCAAGTTCCGATTTAAATTTAAGAGAAAGCAATTTTCCTACATTTATTAACAATTACATCTTTATTTTTGCAACATCAAAACTTATTGCATTTTGCAATATCTTTATATTTTTGCATTTTGCAATATCATTCCATTTTATTTTATTTTTCTTTTTCATTTTTTCATCATTTTTTTCATCATTTTTTTTAACTTTAATAAAATACATACATATATGCTTTCTCAAAAATAAAAATAAAAAGTTGAACTCGGGCTCTATATCAAAATTGTATAAAAATTTGTTTTGCATAACAACATGATTTTAACGTTCAAACGTTTGAAAACAGCACGCATTTAATCAGAATAGTTATCTTCTGGGAGGAAAAGCCATAGATTACTTATATAAGCTCTAAAGAAAACCATTATTCTACGCTTAGCAATTTCATTTGCACATATCGTAAAACCTTAGTCTAATAGTTAAGGAAGCAGCCAGATCAACACTCTGGCAGAGTCGGGATTCTCTTTGTTCTAACCTAATCAAGACTAAACACTTCTTCTTTTTTATTGCAATTTCTTAACTAAAAACGAATTTTTTTTTAAATTTTGGCCAAAACGGGGGTACTAGGGCACTAGAAGGTACAATGTGACAAAATTCGAGAGAATTCCCCCCCCCCCACACTTAGAATTGAATATTGCCCTCAATATTCAAAGTACCGGCTATTATGCCGAGACTTAGAACGTAAAAAGGTAATACTAATAGCCAAGTGTGTGAAAGAAATCTCTATTTTCACAAACAGGATTAAAAAGATATCCCTAGATAATCGTTAGCAAAAGGATAGGATATTGGGCGGCTGGATTGAAAACAGGCGCGACAATCATCACAATCTAAGGGAAACCTGTAAACATAGCAAACAACACAAAAGAGCACAGCACAGTGGGATTCCCCCACACTTAGTGTTAGAAATAAGAGAGAAGACAGAAACATGGGCGTTTACCCATGCAATGCTAATGTTTTTGTTAACCGAGTCACTAGCTTGACTCGACCCCGAATTCATTGGTTCATGGGGAAAGTTTGGAGATCCGGGACAACCATGGGTGGTATGTCCCCTCCAAAGTAATGCTTCAACCTATGACCGTTCACCTTGAAGTTTGGTCCATCGGCCTGAGATAACTCGATGGTGCCATAAGGAAAAACTTTGGCAACGGTGAATGGTCCAGTCCAACGGGTTTTAAGTTTACCCGAGAATATCTTTAATCTAGAGTTAAAAAGAAGGATTCGATCACCAACGTTAAAAACGCGGTTCTTGATTTTTGAGTCATGGATCTTCTTTGTCTTTTCTTTGTAGATCAAAGAGTTCTCGTAGGCTTGATCACGAAGTTCATTTAATTCATTGAGTTGAACTTTGCGGTGATCACTCGCGGACTTTAGGTCGAAGTTGGCATGTTTTAAGGCCCAATAAGCTTTGTGCTCGAGCTCGATCGGCAGATGGCACGCCTTTCTGTACACGAGCTTGTAAGGAGTACACCCGATGGGTATTTTGTAAGCTGTACGGAAGGCCCAAAGTGCATCATCTAGTTTATCCGACCAAGATGCACGGTTTTCACCTACGGTCCTTTCCAAGATTCTTTTAATACCACGGTTTGAAACCTCCACTTGTCCACTTGTTTGTGGGTGATATGCGGTAGAAAGACGGTGAGTAATACCGTACTTAAGCATGACTTTTGCAAATTGTTCATTGCAAAAGTGCGTACCGCGATCACTAATGATAGCACGGGGAGTTCCAAACCGAGCAAAGAGTGATTTCAAAAATTTACACACTACTCGGGCGTCGTTGGTGGGGAGTGCTTTCGCTTCAACCCATTTAGACAAATAATCGACAGCCACGAGTATATACTTGTTCCCTCGTGAAGACGGGAACGGGCCCATAAAGTCAATGCCCCAAACGTCAAAGATTTCACAAACTTGAACGACGTTTTGTGGCATTTCATCTTTTTGAGAAATCTTCCCGTGACGTTGACAAGAGTCACAAGATTTGACTAAGTCATGGGCATCACGGTAGATTGTGGGCCAATAGAAACCGGAATCAAACACCTTCTTGGCGGTGTAGTTGGCACCATAATGTCCCCCCGTGGGTCCATTGTGGCAAGCCTTAAGAATATCATCGGCTTCTTGGCCGTAAACACACCGCCAGATGACTTGATCCGCACATACTTTAAACAAGTAGGGGTCGTCCCAAAAGTAATGCTTCACATCTTTGAAGAATTTGTTCTTTTGTTGGGATGACATCCCTTTCACAACAAAGTTCCCCGCATGGTAGTTTGCAAAGTCGGCAAACCATGGGGTACTAGAATCACCACGAAAAGATACCACGTTAAGTGTCTCGAGAGGAAATGTTTCATTTATTTCCTTTTTCTCGAGCACACTTTGATGAGGATTCTCTAATCGGGACAGATGATCAGCAGCAAGGTTCTCAGCTCCTTTTTTTATCACGGATGATGATATCAAATTCTTGTAGGAGGAGAATCCATCGGAGCAATCTTGGCTTTGCATCTTGTTTTGCAAAGAGGTATTTAAGAGCCGAGTGATCCGTATACACTATGCTTTTAGACAAGATCAAGTACGGCCGAAACTTTTCGAAAGCATACACCACGGCTAATAATTATTTTTCCGTTGTGGTGTAATGAGCTTGAGCTTCGGTCATAGTTTTGCTTGCATAGTGTATAGGCTGAAAATGTTTTGCTATTCGTTGCCCCAAGACCGCACTTATGGCAAAATCACTTGCATCGCACATAAGTTCAAAAGGTAGGTCCCAATCGGGGGAAACTAAAATTGGTGCTTCGGTAAGCTTTTTCTTTAGAGTTTGAAAAGCTTCAATGCACTCTTGTGAAAAAATAAACGGAGTTTCTTTTCAAGGAGACGAGTCATCGGCCGGGCGATTTTTGAAAAATCTTGAATGAATCTACGATAAAAACCGGCATGACCAAGGAAACTCCGAATGCCTTTAACGGTTGTGAGATGAGGTAGCTTAACAATAACATCAACTTTAGCTCTATCCACCTCAATCCCGTTCTTTGAAATCTTATGGCCGAGGACAATGCCCTCTTTGACCATGAAATGACTTTTCTCCCAATTTAGACAAAGATTCGTGTCTTCACACCGCTTAAGCATATTGTTCAAATGGGAGAGACATGTGGTGAAAGAATCCCCAAAGACCGAGAAATCATCCATAATGACCTCCATAGTCTTTTCGATCATGTCATGAAAAATGGCCATCATATACCTTTGGAACGTGCCCAGAGCATTACATAAGCCAAAAGGCATGCGTCGGTAGGAAAACGTTCCATAAGGGCACGTGAAAGTGGTCTTTTCTTGATCTTGCGGATCAATGGGAATCTGGAAGTAACCCGAGAAACCGTCGAGAAAACAATAGTATTCGTTTCCCGCTAGTCTTTCGAGCATTTGGTCCATGAATAGTAAAGGAAAATGGTCTTTACGGGTGGCGTCATTTAACTTTCGGTAGTCAATGCATACACGCCATCCCGTTACCAATCGAGTAGGAATCAACTCGTTTTCATCATTTTCAATAACGGTAATGCCACCCTTTTTAGGTACGCAATGAACGGGGCTCACCCAAGGACTATCCGAGATAGGGTAAATCAATCCGGCATCAAGGAGTTTAAGAACCTCCTTTTTGATAACCTCGTGAATTTTGGGATTAACCCTTCTTTGATGTTGAACCGCTGGTTTAAAGTCATCTTCCATTAAAATCTTGTGTGTACAAAATTCCGGGTTAACACCCTTAATGTCGAAAAGTTTCCAAGCGATGGCTCGCTTGTGTGACTTTAAAACCTTTATGAGAGCGGTTTTCTCCTCATCATTTAAATCTTTGGCAATTATGACGGGTAATTTATCGTCACCCTCCAAAAATGCATATTCGAGATGAGGTGGTAAGTCCTTAAGTTTGACCTCCGGAGGATCATCAGAATTTTCAACAGCTTTGATTTCCTCATTATGAAGTTCTTTCGGAGGGAGAGATGATGGATTTTCATTAAGTAACTTCTCAATTAGAAGAATGTCTCCCTCCATGTCAAATACAACATCATCAATTTCTGATGGAATTGACAACCAAGCTTCAATCTCTTCCAAAATGAAGTCACCTCCCTCAAATGAAGTGAGAGAGGGGGAAGAGGGAGCAATGGCATGGTCTAAAGAAGTGGGATTACCACTTAGTACTTCTTGAAGATATTCCTCGCATGTAGCGTCAATGATATCAATTTGGTTAATTGACTCACTATCATGCTCGAGAGGATATTTTGAAGTGCTCTTAATATTTATGACCAATTTTTCATCTCCGACCCTAAGAGTCATCTCACCTTCGTAGACATCGATTAATGCACGAGCCATTTTTAAGAATGGTCTCCCCAAGATAAGGGGGACACGGGGATCGGCATCAAAATCGACTACTACGAAGTCAGCAGGGAAATGGAAATTTCCTACCTTCACGAAGACATCTTCGGCAATACCTCTCGGAATAGTAACCGATCGATTTGCAAGCTCTAGTGTCATTCGTGTAGTAGTAAGCTCTGGAAGAGAAAGATTTTCCCAAACTGAAAGAGGCATTAGATTGATGCTTGCGCCAAGATCGGCCAAGGCTAAGCATTCCTCTAGCTTTTGGAAATCACAAGGAATGAGAAATTTGCCGGGATCTCCTAATTTTTTGTGTAGCTTTTTAAGAAGCATCGCCGAGCAATTCTCATTCAATGGAGTTTTAGTTAATTCCAACAATTTTTCCTTATTGCTAAGGAGACTCTTGAATGTCGAAGCAAACTTGAGCATATAGAGAAGAGCATCCGCAAAACTAATGTCGAAGTGTAACTTTTGAAAAATTTCAAGAAACTTCGTCATTTGACTATTAGTTTTATCGCGGAGCTTTTGATCACTATGCCTCGAAGGATATGGAATTGACGACTTAGGATTTGTCTTCGGAACATCGGGTTCCGGAATTGGAGTTTGGACGACCGAAGGTTGGACGTGTGCGGTACTTTGTGGGCTTGAGGAATGCACTGTGTCCTTTGTCACCTCGGTCTCTCGTTCCACTTCCTTCATCGGAGAAGGAGTAGGAATCGAGGGTCCGTCAATTGTCTTACCACTTCAAGTGGTAATAGCTTTCAACTCACCCTTTGGGTTAGGAATGGTATTACCCGGGAGGGTTCCCGAAGTTGAAGCTTGATTCATTTGATTCATTAGACTAGCAAACATGTTCTCAATTTTGTTTTGAGATTGATCAATTTTGTGGTTTGTAGTCCTAAGTTCATTTTTAAGCTCATTACCTTGCCTGGTCATTGAAGTTTGAAAATCATTTTTCAAAGTGTTAATTTGATTTTGCATTGACCTCAGGTTAACCTCATTTGACTTGACATAATTAGCAAGTTCATTGGAGGGAACATTTGGGGCTTGGTAATTAGGAGCTTGATACTCTTGATTGAAATTACCCCCTTGGGTTGGGTATTTATTGACCGGGGCTTGAGATTGGTTTTGAACATCTTGCCCTCTCAGTTGATTTTGATTGAATCTATTTGGATTGTTGGGTTGAGAAAATCCGGGTGGTCCACTTTGATTGCTAGCACGATAGTTCGGGTCAACTTGAGGACGGTATTGGTTACCTCCTTGGTTGTAAGCCCCGGCTACTGCATTAACTTCACATCGACTACCATCGGTGGTAGTACAATTGTAATATGCATGAGGACCACCACAAGTGACACAAGTTTCTTCCACAGCTTTGACATGAGCTGGAGGAGCTTGTGATGATGAATGTATCTTTTGATTAGATAGAACCAAAGCTTGAATAACCTCCGTGAGTTTGTCAATCTTGTCGTCTAAGCTAGAGGTTTTCACCAAAGATGAAGTAGAATGAGAAGTATTCACGTGCGAAACAACCGGTTTGCTTCGCGAAGTGCGTACTTGGGCCTTGGCCTCGACAATGGCTAAAGCATCTTTCGTAGTCCGATTCAAAAGATAACCACCTGCGGCGGCATTTAGAGAGTCTTGATCGGTTTGGTTCAAGGCATTATAAAACGTATCAAGTTGATGTAGTTCAGAAAAACCATGATGAGGACATTTACGAATTAATTCTTTGAAACGGTCCCATGCTTCACTGAACGATTCATCAAACTTTTGAGTGAATTTTGTGATTTCATTCTTAAGACTTGTGGTTTTTGATGGTGGAAAGAACTCATTCACAAATTTCTTTACTAAATCTTCCCATGTTTCTATTGAACGAGGGGGTTGTTTATCGAGCCAAATTCTGGCAGCCCCGTCAAGAGAAAATGGGAACAGGAGCAGTTTGATTGCGTCTTGAGGCACATTCTTATATTTAATAGTGGATGTGATCTTGTTAAACCATCGAATGTGGGAATGAGGATCATCCCTTTCAAATCCGTAGAATTGACTGGAAGTTACCAATTGTAGCAATCCGGTTTTAAGCTCAAAATTATCAGCAACAATTGCTGGAACAACGATAGCTTCTGCGTAACCCTCGGTGGGTGCTTGAAGAAGCTCGGACATGGTCCGTTCCTCAGCCATTGTGATAATGGGAGGATTTGGATTGGGGATAGCACGAATCTCGGGTTCGGCTATTTGGGTAGAACGTCTTCGATTACGTCTACGATTACGTCTTCTCGGGATATCCACGAGTTCACGTAAAGGACTTGTCGACGTAGAAGAACGAGTGCGCATGCACTAAATAAAATATTTCAATTAAAACAAGATCGAAGCAAAACACAAGGAACTTAAACCTTAAATCAACCCGCGTACGGTAGCTCTCTGACTGAAAAACGCACAGAGTGGCGGAGAAGCAAAGGTGGGCAATAAATGCTCCTTAAAAACCCGCTTCTTTCGGTTCGACAATTTAATGTCAAACCCTCCTTAAACCTCCGTTATAGTTTGTTTATCAATCAAAGGTGAGCCGAATTCGCAAGCGACACAAAGGAAAGTTTTAATCTTTGGTTTGGGAACTTATTATGATAATACCCAAGTTGAGGAATATTATATTAATTTTGCTTTTATCTTTTATTTTACAATAAAATGGAAAATGTTTTTGGGTTTTTATTTTTTATATGATAATATATGTAAAAGAAAAGAAAAATATTTTTGTATTTTATATGGGTTATGGGAAATAGGAACTTCACAAGGAAGGATCTCAAATCACTAATCGCTTAAACTTTAAACAATTTTGTCGCAACACAACCTCCCCGGCAGCGGCGCCAAAATTTGATCCGTGCTAAAGTGTATATATAAATAATATGCAGACGGATACGCGTGAATGAAGACAAATTAACTCTTTAGGAAAAAGGCTAACTTGCAAAAACTCACGTTGTGATATGTGTGATACCAGGTAAGTGATTACCCGGGTCGTGTCCCAACGAGGTGTGAATGGGCAATCGTTGAAGGTTTAGATTAGAGTGACTGATGATTGGGATATGGAATTTTGCTTGTATTTAATTCTAATTAACAAATGAGAAACAAATTCTCACGGGAAAATTAAGGTTTAAACAATTTAAATTTAAAAACGCGATACGAGAATTATAAAAACGCGATTAAAAAGTGAAATCTCTAAAAATAAGCCCTACAAGTGTAAAATTATTTTTCTTAAATCCTAAATAATAAAAGAAAATTTTAGAAAAATGATTTATATTTTTCTGATTTTTATATTTTTTATTATGAATTTAAAACAGTTTTAAAAAGAAAAATAGATAATAAATACTAAAACTATTCCAAAAATTCTGAAACTTTTTCTAATATTACTTAATGATAATACAGGCCTAGGAAAAATAAAATGAAGGTACCAGCTTATTTTAATAAGCTGATATTAAGCTAAATATTTCGGATAAGCTTAAAATGAAAAAGGGTTTAAATAATAATGGGTGTAGGGATTAACCAGAACAAGACCCTAGGGCAGTTGGTTAATGTGTGTGTGGTGTGAGGCTTTGCTATGCTAGAGGTCCAGGGTTCGAATCCCAGGCCTGACTTTTTTGCTTTTATTTTCTTTTTGTGATTTTTATTGTTGAAACAGATTAAGCACAAGTTAATAAGCAAATTTGATAACTACCACTTTTTATGAAACACTCAAATAAGCTCATAAATCAGCTATGATTGCTGATCAGTGGCTTATAAAAGGAATAAGCCTAAGGCTTAGGATAAAAAGCTGTTAAGCAATGAAATTAAGCTAAAGCAAACTTGAAATAAGCAAAACAAATAATAAGCTAGAATGAACACTGAAGAAGCACAATGACTTAGAAATAAGCACAATTCAAAACTCAAATAAGCCAAAAATTGTACTGATGCACAGGTCAACTTTTTAATTTCTAGGCAATTTTAAGCTTAGATTTAAGCACTTAAATAAGCACTAAACACCACAAAGATTGATTATTCTTGAAATTCACCTACTGAGGATTATATAAAACCAGAAATCAGGACAAGAGAAGCTTATTTGGGGCTATGGATAAGCTGAGAAAGTGGCTTCTTCACAGCAAGTATACACTGATTTACTCAGTGTATGCTTGTTGGAATAGCAGACTGTTGAGCTTATTTTTAGCTCAAAATAAGCCAAACTAGGGCCTAGATTTTGGAATAAGCAAAGAAGACCTAGCAAACTATCTAGAAATCAAAAATTAAGGGCTGATGAACACAAATAAGCACTAAAAATTGGTCTAGAAATATAGTGCAGACCTGCACTATGGTACTTTTGTTGTCTGTTTTGTGCAGACCTGTGCAGAGGAGCACACACCAAAGGTGATCTAACTAGGCTACCAAACTATCATTTTATTGACCAAATGGAACTCAGAAATGAAAAGAAAAAGGCCAAAAAGGGCTTGTGGCTCATATTGGCTTATTTGATTGACTTATTGTCTGAAATGGTCAAAGACTGCTAGAAACCACTATATCTTATAATTAGGTAAAATAAAAAAAACTTAGAAACAACTTATATGGACTAAATTAAGCTGGATTAAACTTCAAGAAATTACCAATGAACAGTTGACAACTGATATGGCCTCAAAATAAGTTCAAACCAAACACCCCTTAATGAAGGGCTGATATGTGATTAAACTAGCACAAGCTTGTTATAAGCTTAACTATCTGAATAAAACTTGTTTAATAACTTATTATGATCCTAATTAACAACTTTCTACTGCAAATAAGCACTCAAATAAGCTGAGTGCTTATTGACTGATTTTTGGCTTTTAAGTGAAAATGAGGACCAAGACTTAACTAGTTAACAAACTAGCTTACATATACTTTAAATAGAACAGACAAGCACAGAAAAAGCAATTAGCAATAAATTAAGCTGTGTAACAGTGAACTTAGAAAACAATGCAAAATATAGAAATTGGCTTACAACTGAATGGATTATAGAACAAAGGACTAAGGATCAGAAACACCTAGCTTGTCAAGAACAAGCTAGAAAACCAATATAAACCTTCCAGAATAGCTTATACCCCCAGAACAGCTTATTGTGAGCTTATGTTGACTTTGTTGACTTTCTTCATCATTTGAAATTTGAACAGCTTATTTCAAATATAAGCTTACACAAAGCTATGAAAAGCTTTCATAAGCTTATAGGAAGGGTGTTTATGGCTTTTGAGTGATTCTTAACAACTTATTATTTAATATGAATTAAAGTAAACTTGAAATTTATAAAAACTGATAATGAGTAAAAGAGAGCTTGAAATTATAACAATATAACTGTAAATGACTTGAATTAACACTGGAACTTGAAAATTACAATAAGTAAAGACTGATAAAATAAAAACGATTAAGGAAAAATTAACTACTTCCATTTAAGGCTACATTGTGGCCCTATTTATACAAAAATGAAATGGGATTTATCTCTTGTCTTCCTCTGAACCATTCTGCACCCTTGGATTGCCTTGAGATGATCTCAGCCTTCGAAACTGATTTTGGCGCCAAAAATGAGATAGTGGAAAAATCCACTATCTCTGATTGAGTGTACTGAGGAAGAAGCAATAAATGCATATTGGCTTGTTAGGTGAAGTGGGATAAGAGGAGGGGGTGGATGTGACAGGATAAGGGCGGTGGAGATTGGTGGTTTTTGGTATGGTTTTTGGCGGGGTGGTTTTGAGGAAGAAGGTTTGACCGAAGTCAAACCTTTTGTTTAACTAAAAAGGTCGGGTTATGGGTTTATGGGATTGGGCTTGGGTAATGTTTTAGTTTGGGCTGGGTTTAGATTAAGAGTGGGTTGGATTTAATTGAGCAGCTGGGTTAGTTTAGGATTAACTTTGGATTTGGAATTAATTTCAAGGACTAAAGTTGTAACATTCTGAAAATCCAAGGACCATTGCTACCAAAAATATAAATTATTCCCAGGGACCATTTGTGTCATTTTGGGATTTTGGGGGTTGACTTTGACTCTGTCTTTGACTTTCGTCTTTACTTGATCAAATGCACAATTATTGTCGAGTCGATCCAAAAATTGCTCATTTTCGTTCTGTTTTCAATCCTTCAGTACCTGAGACACATAAAACACAAACCAACGATATCTGCAGTATTATTCAGTGTTTTAGGTCATTTTTGTGTCTATAATGGGCATAAAATGATGAGTATTTACACACTCATCAGTTACATTATGTGTTATATGATATCACTTGAGTTCACAACTATGTTTATCAATCCCTTGCGTTACCTTGAACCCAACTCGATCTTAAAAACTTCTATTTGATCACTCTCTAATATTTTTGGCCATGATTGAAAGTTGATTTGGACCCAACACTCAAACACCCATACGTGTATATTTTTATTTCACCAAAACACAACACATTGCTTCACAAACTCTTGCCTATATGAAATTAAAACATCCTTTAGATATTTTTGAGTTTTGTCTTCTAGTTACTCACTCATTCACTCAGTTATCTATTCCCACACTCCAACACTCAACCGAAATTCACAAAACTATTGTACATAGATAACACCTATTAGCTATTCCCATTAAATACTTTATCCATTTGTGAAAGCCTCCCCTCAGTAATACCTACTTCCAATATTCTGCTTGTCTCCCCACTTGTCCTATCTCATGCTAATATATTCCCATGCAACTCACTCTATTCGGATAACACTCAAACTCACAAAACACAAAACTCTTTCAAACCCCTTTGCTTTCTACGAATGCTGTCGAGTAGAAACAAGGTCCATTTCAAGTGATTCATGCACTCCCACGTAAATCACTCATTTAGTACAAACTCACAACTTTCTTAAGTCACTATCTTATTTGTGCCAAGTCGAATAGCTCTAAGTCAGCCCTAGGTGGATTCGTAGCATAGAAGAGCCAAGTAGAAGCCTCTCTCAAGCCTTTGGTGTGCCAACAAACAAGTCACAAAGTTTCTTGCCCTCCCCTTGTTTCCACAGTAACGAGCCATCTAGATCAACACAAACACTCTTTTGTCTCTTCCCTTTGGTTGTAAGCGTCGGTCAAACATTCCACAAGCCACCATCATTTGAGTAACTTACACACTCAAACTTGACTCCTCAATGACAGCTATTACTACTCTCACACACTATCATGATGTGTAATCATCATGCATACTTGCAACTTGTATTTCTTTTTCTCGTTGGTCTATATATACGTATACCAGAAAGAGCTCACACACACACACTTCACTCTCACTCAAAAAATTAAACTCAAAGCTTTGGGAAGCTAAAGCTATCGAGAGTCTCACTTTGGAGATTATCGGGTTCACAGTGGAAGCTCACTCGAATATATCGCAACATCTCAAATTATTTTGGAACCGGGTTTGTGTCGAGCAAGTTCTTGTGTTTTCTGCTTATATCCCTACGTACCACAGTTCACTTTCAAGTCCTTGTAAGTCCCCTCATCTCGTTCTTAATTCATTTCGAGTCATATTTCATTATATCCCATTCGTGTATATTGTGCTCGAACGTATATATTGTGACATAAATTTTACGTACATAATTGTGATATATGGGTTCAAATTAGTTCCATGGTATTGACAAGCCACCAAAATTCACGAATGAACCCTCACAAACCTCACATGCATTCGCTTGTTACAAAAACGAGGCCCATTTTTATCCTTGTCTCATACGTTCAAAACATGTAACCAAAAATACTTGGTTATTTTTCTAAGTCTTTTTGACACTAGGAAACAGCCCAACTCGCCCACTTTAAGGCCTCGTATTTTCGTATTCATACGAACAACACACAAATGTTTTTACCCAGTTCGAATCTCAACCTGGTAAACTTTAAACTTCGTGTTTTGAACTTTTCATGAAAAGCCATTGAAAGCCCTTAAGAACGCTCAAAGTAAAAGCTACATAACCGGATTTCAGCACTTAGTTAAATTTTATAGTTTTTCAGTTTCAAAACAAGCGACTAGGCTATAAACTTTCATCATATCTTCGAGTTTGTAAACGTGACCACTCGTATTTTTGCATCATCTCATTAACAGCCTAGAAAACTACACTTTTCATATTGTGAGTTCTCAAAAATAACTTGAATCCATCACCTAGATTTACCCATTTTGATTTGACCAAATCGCTAGTTTTAACTAAAACACAAATTTTGAAAAATCTTATATAATCCGAATTGGGCTGAACAAAAGCCCAACAAGACCTTGCGATTTAACAGCCCATTCGGCCCATACTAAATATTTTTAGAATCACAAAAATAGCCCGAGTCCAGGCCCAAAAGTATTTTCATGCCCTCGCCTCTAAATTTCTTAATGGGCCATTGTTCTATGCGTTTTAAGGCCCAATATAACAAAGTAAATTATTCAGGTCAAACTAGCAGTTGAATTAAGCTTTAATAAGCCTAAATAAGCTTCAGAAATTTTTGTAGAAATTTTCCACAAGTTTTTATGCAAAAAGGACTAACTTTGCAAACTAGTTTCACTTTGAGGGGCCAAAACTGCCAACTTTGTAAAAACAGGTTCTGGAACAGTAAAAACAGTATCCTTGGGATATAAAATGACTTTATAATAAAGTATAAACTCAGATTGTCAATTGGGTTAATTTTAGGTTGAAAATGTAACTTTTATAAACCAAGGACTAACGGTGCAACACAAACACCGTTAGGGTGTAAAATGTAAAAACAATGAAAGTTTAAGGGGTATACAGAAACCTTAACACAACTCATTTTCAATTCATACTTTACACACCCCACCCTCACATCATGTATTTTTCCACTTCGAACACAAATATTTAACGATACGTTATATTTATATATAACGACTTTTAAACGATCCCTAACGATTCGTTTCAACCACTTCAAGTAAACGACTATTATGATTTCTGAATCATAACCAGAAAATAATATTATTGATAATATTATTTTAAGCATATCACACTCACATCACCAATCAAATCGTCATACGATTCCTCATATCACATTCGTTATTCATGCTAAGTCGAATACTCAAACGTTATTATTATCCAGGTTGTGTATGAAACTATTCTGAATTCTCTATCCAACCAACAACTCAACTCAATCGTTGACAACTCAAGGTGAGTTTCATAGCCCCTATTTTTAAACGTTTTGAACTACTTTTGGGGGAGATACATGCTTAAACTACTTGCTCTTACTTTAACAAGCACTTTTACATACTACTGTGAGTTATCGCCCCACTTTTACTCGTGATAATTGTTTTATAAATGCTTTGGGGAGATACATGCTTTATACTTTTACAAGTACTCTTATCTATATACATGTTACTGTGAGTTCCATAGACCACTCTTTTACCTATTTTGAATTACTTATGGTGGAAATACATGCTTGTATTTCATATAAACTTTACTAGTTTACCTTTAACATTATACTTAGTTGATAAACCACTCTACTTGTTATTGAAACATAACACTTACTTTTACTTACAAGGACACTATAAACTTTTGAACTTATGAATCCACTTTTATACGCTTTTATATCTCATGGAGAGGTACCTACTATAAACATGATCATAAGTGATTTTCAACTGTATGCTATACCTGATTCACTATTGCCTAAGTTTACCTTTATTGCCATGTTCGAAGTCCCTCATATCATGAACCTTAATCACTTGCGAGTGAACGTAAATAATTGTGAATAGATCTATTTGGGACTGACAATCCCCGTTTGGGTCTGCTAGGATGAGCCACCCAAGCGCACTTTATTTAAACAAACTTATAGGTTATTGGAAAATACCTATCCCGAGGGCCTATATATTTTACATCATTCTTGATGCCAGTTAAACGTTGAGTGTCATGAGGCTTAGGGCAATAGAACGATACTGTAGTCATGATACAGTATTGCCATTATTTTATCAAACTTGAACTTGTATTTACTATATAGCAGAAAATCACTACTTGGCAAACAATAACTATTTTGTGTTGACCCATTTAGGGCAACTAAACCAACTATGGGTGTATAAAAACTTAACCCACCACTTACTTTATAACAAACCAACTATCGGTGTATAATATCGTAACCCACCGCTTATTTTATTAACAATTGTATTTATTACAATTATTACCTAAACTTGGAACTATTGAAAATCAACTGATTTTATGCAAACTCTATGGATTCACTCACACTTTGATTTTTGACAATCAACTGGTTTAACTATAAATACTATGGTATTACTCACCCTTTGACTTCGATAATCAACTGTTTATTTACAACTGCTATGGACTCACAAAACTCTTTGATTTTGGAAATCAACAGTTTTTACTTACAAACTCTATGAACTCACCAACCTTTGTGTTGACGCTTTTAGCATGTATTTATCTCAGGTCCATAATGAGCAGGGATGGCACGGAGGAGCACGGATACTTATGAAGGCTATAAATTTTACTATCATTCGAAAACCTATTTAATAAACTTTGAAACCACTGGGACCTCACTTTGTAAACTCTGATATTTGAATGATAAATCTTTTAAAACGACTAATTTGGTGATCGTTTTCTACTATTCAACTGTTGTGCCATGAAGTAACACCCAATTTGAATTCCGCTGCGTATCACGAAATTGGGGGTGTGACACATTCTCTCTCCCCTGTTGGTTACGATTAATTAGCCCAGGACGTAAAAGTGAAACGATAATACCAAGGTAACAAGTTGAACCACTGATCATCTATGATATGTATCCTTAGATATTAAGCCCGATCACGTGAACCTGTTGTGCATCCTTGGTGTACACATTTCTCTCCCCTGATGATTACGATTAATCGGAATCATGATCACGATGTGTACATGTAGCATAATGACGTGCACATGAAGCATTGACTAGAAACCTTTTGTTACTGATTGTACCAGCCCGTGAGAAGATGTCGATTAGCATTCCATGACCATGTTCTTCAACACCTTGATAGACGGAGGAAGATGTAGTGTTGGAGAATCATGGTTTGCACGACTCCTGAACTGACGTATTCAGGAGTCGTATGACCATTTCTCAATCATCAATCAACATGTAGATTATTCACCCTTTCCCCCCCTCAAAAATTGCATATGCCTGTCAACTGCAATTTTTGGTTGAACAAGTGAATAAGAGTATACTCCAATGTGCGTCGATCCACTTGAAGACATAATAAGCACGGAAAGAGCATGAAACTTGTTGATGAGAATGGCCATAAATAAGAAGATTTCTCTTCTTCCAAAGATAAAGCGCACTTAAGCGTACACCTTTCTTTTCTTTGAGGAACGGGGCCTGAAGTGTTATCTGCAGACGCCATTGTCGATGAAGAGCGAGGCCTGAACTGATTTGTACAGACGTCATAATGATAAAGAGCGAGGCTTGAACTGATGTGTTCAAACGTCATTTCTCTCTTTTCTACTTCTCTCAGCTAACTCGTTACCAACCCCATTATCATTATGTCGGCTCTTTGTCGTGACTACTGATGGAGAAAACCCAATATGATGAACTTGAGATTGAAGTAACATAACCCGAACTTGTGACTTAAACTTGCACTAATGTGTGACTAAGAGCGGTGTAGAGACTTCGTGCAACATTGAATCCCTAAGTACTCTATACTCTTCAACCAACCAACCATCAAGTATAAGACGTACATCACCTCTTGGATATCCACAACTTCGTGTGACACTGAGCACTACAACGTAACTCCTTAAAGTGATAGTTATTTTGTAATAGAGAGGAAGAAAAAAATAACTAGATATCCAAGTCTTCGTCATTGTAAAGGTTAAACGCTCGAACAAGGATCTCGAAGAATCTTCATCCAACCACCCCGATATCTTCAGATACTAAGTACACGCACCCATGAAATTTCACTTCAGCCTCAAATAAATAATAATGAATTAACGCCGTAGTCCCATCTTGTCGTTTAAATGCCCCGATCTAGCCCTTTCTGTTGTTTTAACTGAACATTGATAATGGTTTTAACCCGATCACGGTCAAGAGCGCATAACCCATCATCACGGGATTTTACAAATCCATGATTTCAACCGAGAAATAAGTTCTTTCTCGGGATTTTACAAAACCAAGAAGAAACCATGAGACAGTACAAAGTTGAATGTGTTACATGAGACACCACAAAAGTTTGGTTTTGGTGAATGTCAGCTTGGGTTTACATGCACGAGATCAACAATAATTCTTCTCACATATGTAGAATGCTTCACAATCCATACTAAGTAAAGCAGTATAAACTACTTCCCTCTGGAGGTTGACCTCATAGCACAGTACACCTTTCTCCCCCATGATGGTTTCAAACTTTTGGAAGCATCATTAACGTGTACAGCCATATGCATGAGAAGATTTTGTCTTAAGCATTATCTATGACTTGCGGTACCATCGAATATCCCGTGAGAATTGCTGATCACATCACCACTTTTAAATCCTTTGGCCAACTAACCAACCTCGCACTCAGACAACTATTTGTGACCACTTGATGAAGGAAACCCGAAATACCAATATTGAAAAATGAAGTAGAAGTCCCCAAATTCGTTACTTAAGCTTGCACTAATGTTAGAAGAACGGTGTAGAGAATTAATGCTCTAAGAAAATCTCTAAGTGCTCAATACCCAACCAAGGTATGAGACATTAACACCTCTTGAGATTATCGACAACGTCATTGACGTGTGACACTGAGTACTCCAACGTTACTCTCAAGTGATAGTTACCCCGACTGCTGGTAACTAGATAACCTAAGTCTTCAATTTAAAATTTTAAGCACGAGCAAGTTATCATTGAAGGTTCACGTGATCGGGCTTAATATCTCAGGATACATATTATAGATGATCAGTGGTTCAACTTGTTACTTTGGTGTTATCATCTCATGTGTACGTTGCGGGCTGATGGGTTATATGTAAGGTTACTGGAAGGCATTTGGTGAGATGAAGATGATTGGTATTCTGTTCCCCCAAATGGACAATCTTGAAGAAGGTCGAGTCTTCGGTCTTGTAACACCCCAACCCGGCAAGGGTAGAAGTATCACACTAATGGTTTCACATCAGATCAAAACAAAGCATACATTTCAAGTAATACAAAAATTCTCAAAGGTTACAAATGAAATTCTGAAATTTACATGGTTGCAATGGAAACAAAACTAAACACTAAGTCTGCAAAAGCAACTCCTTCTAATGGTCTCTACTTCAGAACACTATCAAAGTCTTCTAAGTTCAAAAGTCTCTTCACTCATACCCAAACCCGTCGTCCTGCTTATTACCTGCCGCACACGAAAAGAAAACGTGCGGCTGAGCTTAAAAAGCTCAGTGAACAGATACAATACAAAGCAAAGAATAACGAAACAGAAATATAATATGGGCAATGGGAATGTCATAAGGTATAAACGAAATACATGGATAATAAGAGAAGAATAGGATAGTCATCCACCACGAGCCCAGAAACTCAAAGTCATAATCTCAACATCATAATCTCAAAGTCATAATCTCACAATCAGAGGGGATACCTCTTAGGCAACCAGATAATATGAGGGGTGTCCTCATGTATCATAATAGTGGAGTGATCAGCTCCCAGAAAATGTGAAAGGCATAATCAGAAGGTATATCTCAAGGTCATATCAAAAGGTTCATGTCAAAAGGATCATGGCAAAGGTTTAAATCATAGCTCAACATCAATGCATAGGTGAAAAGACACCCTTACTAAAAAGGGTAGAGTATCCGTACCTTATGACGAAAGCACAAATAGAAACAAAGCACAGAAATAGGGGATAGCTCAAAGTCTCTCCTTCTTCACACCTAAAGGAGTAGAAGGGAATTACAATTCATTCTTAATTAATTGTCTTTCCATTTAAAGTAACTTTCCATTTTTAGCAGGTTTCCATAATTAGTAAGTTCCCACTTTTAGAAAGTTTCTATTTTTAGAAAGTTGGAGTAACATACTTAGTTAAATCATTATTAATGGAATTAAGGTATCTTTTATCCCATTTACACATCTGGTCCTTGGGGTTTCACAATTTACATTTTATACCCTTATATTCCAAAAGTTACACTTTACACCTTCAAGTATTCATAGTTACACATTAAACCCTTAATTTATCCATTTTACACAATGATCACTTATTTTATCATATTATACGAATGTATCCTCAAGTATTCATAATTTACACATTAAGTCCCTCTAGTTATCAAAGTTACATATTAGGCCCTTTAATTTACAATTTCAACTTTTAATTATTAACAATTTCATATTAAGCCATGAAATTACCAAAATAGCACATAACCCCCTGAATATATTTTATTATTCAATTCAACCCTAAGTTTCCAGAAATTACATATTTAGTCCCTTCATCTTAATTATTTTACAAATCGAACTATAATTAAATAATAAAGACATTTTAATCCTTTAAAATATAAAAATGACACTAGGCCCCCTCAACTTATATTTTATATGAGTAGTGCACGACCCAAATTAAGTTTTAAAAATAACCCTTGAGTTTTAGAAGTTACAAAACCGACCCTAACATTTTATTATCAATCGAATAGCATTTTAAAAATATAAAACCTAACCCTAACATGTCTAATCCATTTTTAATCATAACATCATCATTTAACAACATTAATCATTACAAGAACAAGCCCTAATTTCCAAATTTCAGATCGTATGAATTTATTTCATCCTTTACACGTTTATTCCAAAATCCGATTAACAAAGAAATTCGAAAGCCGAAGATCCAAGCCATGAAAATTCTTTCCAACATTTTTCCAGGTCTTATAATATTATAACACACGTAAATAAATTATATTTGAAACCTTTATACATCGCATGCCATTTTTCATGATTTACACACGTTTTATTGAATTAATCTTCATATAAATTATAGATCGAGCATGGTATGTTGTAATCATTTTATTTGGTGTTCTAAATACATATAGGATCTGAGAAAAATACCACAAGAAGATTCGAACGTGCGGATAGGGCTGCACGAATTCTTTCTTACGCGTATAGGAAAATCGAACCAAAACTCCACCACGACTCCAAAAGCTTCTCTACGACCTTGCCATCATTTTTCCCAGAGTATATACGATATGAGGATCTCATGAAAAATAACAAACAAATTTTATGAAGGTCGAATGAACAAGAACGAATTATACCTTGTGTTTTCTATCGCGACAAGAGAAAATCCACCAAGATCAAATCGTGTAAAGAACACCTTCACAATGATTTTTTCTAGGACTCCTTGGATGATGATCAACCTCAGAAAAATGCTCTATGATTTTTAGGGTGTCGAATGGAGGCTTGAGAATTGTTTGTGTGTTTTATTTTCACTCGGCAATTAGGGTTACCAAAGAAAAGGATGTGATTGATTTTTAAAATAGGAAAACCGAGTCATGGGGAGGGCTTGGACCAAGAATTTTGGCAAAATGGGTTGGCAAATATTTGTGATTGATTTCTTCCATAATTATCCATTTTATTTCACTTTATATACTTATAAGATTAATCATAATACCATTCGGTTCTAGTAGGGGCATTTTAGTAATTTTGTCACTTGTATAAATTTTAAATGAAGTTGTTAAAATTATTTGGTAACATATCTTGTCCATTTCCAGAAGTTCGGGATTGATTCGGTACTTTATAAACCTTTTATTAAATTTTTAAATTCATAGGGGCATTTTTGTCTTTTACCATGCTTTCAAATTTTTGGGTTTTACAACTCTTCCCCTCTAACAGAAAAATTTCGTCCTTGAAATTTGAAGTCGAAAAGTTAAACGAAGTCGTAGCAAGTTGCAAACGATCAACATAACATTCTCACGCTCGAGCAGGTTCTTCCAAACCAAGTATTTTCTCATGACTCAATCTTGCCGATCAAATAATTTCGGTTTTCTCAAAAAGACATAACGCTCAGGATTCACATCAAAAGAATGATATACTAAACGTAATGGATGATAAACGTATCTCATCAGAAGGGGTTCAGGGAAGATGTAGGATTGACGGATTTTCGTCCGTGGAATAGAAATAGTCAAATCAGATGAAAACGTATCGAATTGTAGCGAACATGGGAGTAGTATATGAGTTCAAAACTCTTCAGATTCTCAAATAGTCTCAGCTTCAGTATAACCTTTCATAGGTGTTCTTATAAACAAACAGGTCTTGCTCCTCAAAATCAACAGCCTCAATCAACTCATAGCAGGTCCTAATGAAACATAATCAACGGATGCGAAACGTACATATAGCAAAATGTAGGTGTACTTTTCAATAGTAACATATCAGATCCATACTGACAGAAAACAGACGGTAGAAAGTTCTACAACAGAACCCAAGATTCTTATCGGAAGTACAGAGGTCAACAAACGCGTGTCGAGTATCCAAACGTATCCAGTCGTATAATGATGAAAGCAGATTAAACGCATAGGTAGAATGAATCCTAAAGTCTCACTAATCACGGATAATCCAACAGAGATCAACTTCTAAACTTCTTAGGTACTCCCCAAGATATCCTATGCCCACAACAAGTGCACGTTATATGATGTAAGTATTATCACGTTGGCCAGACGTCATAATACTGGCATCATATAAATATGCCCTCATGATGGTCATACTTTATTTCAATTCGTAATCAAAACCACCTATCTTAATCCACCTAGTACTTCTACAGTCTCAGAGGTCAACAAAAACAATTGCCACAGTCAAGAGAGAAACCAAAACTATTCGCAAGAGTATCAAAATCCCAGATTGCCTAGCAGAAGTGAGGTATGCCGTCACCAGTATCATATCTTCCACAACTCGCCAAAATCTCTCAAACAAAGCTATCACCGAACATACGAAAATAAACACGAACTGAAATGCTTCTAGGAAACTTAAATCATCAAGGATCTTATTAATCTTCAAGAACTTCGGCCTTCATAAAATCTAATCTTCCAAACATGAAGGGTCTATTTCCCGATTCCGCTCATTCAACACCTCCAATCTCTTCAAGTCCTGTTAGTCTGTCTTCGTCTGTCCCTCAATCGGGAAATGAAACCAAGGTCGGAAACTTGTGTCTGGGTCGTCGAGCCTCCTGCAGTTCTTCTTGGAATGTGATGGAGCAACGTGGATTTCCGGCACGGTCTTTAAATCTCTCCGTCATCCAGTCTGCTTCCGCTCTCAATTCATCTCAGTACAACTAAGATGAATAGGGAAGTGGGACTGCATGTCTTCATCAGCTCCAGGTTCGCCATCTTGACTAGAATTTCTTCTTCTGCCTCGCCAACACTTATGTCTTGTAAAGAATGTCTCCACTCTTCGGGGTAGTCTCCATTGTCGTCAACTCCAGGTCAGGCAAGGAACACCGTTGTCTCAAACGACATCAATCTCTCAGAATACACAAATGATCCTCAAATCTCTAACAAGGTGCAAAATGATTTTCATGTTCTTCCTCGTCTCCGAATGTACCATTAAGTCATACAATAACCATATATCCAGTACTCATGAGAAAATATCATCTATCAAATTCACCAAGATCGTCAGAGCTTTAGCTAATACTATTAGCGTCATTAACCGTCATGGCAGTCGTTTACAAATACGGAAGGCGATTTCAAGAATAGTATCAATTCATCAGAAAGGAAACTTCGCGCTCTGAATTTAAACAAAACACATAATCGTTCCAGGGTGGAGGAATATTGGCTCCTACAGCAATACGGTTCAGCTTCCATACATATCTCCAGTCATCATTCATCTTTATCGCGAACAAAACTAAAACATGCCCAGAAGATACACTTAAGTAAACTCACTTCCTGGTCTTCGGTTGCTGCTCTTCCCGATTGCTCCAGTCAATTAGTATGATCCGAAAGACATCTTCGTTTAGTGACTAGAATCTCTCGGTATCATGTCAAATCTTACTTCATACTCCGGTGGAAAAACTTGACGTCCAACAGGGATTATGTTCAAGAAGTTCAGGGTGCCAAATAACGTTCAATACAAGGTTCATGTTCAGAAAATTCAAGGTGCCAAAAGGCTTCTACGATGAGGTTCATTTATTGGTGTACGAAATGGTTTCTAAGAAAACTTTATAACCGCAAACGTAACACACGAGTCTCCAGAGTAATAGTGATAGCAAAGGGTTTAACAATCAGAAATCGTAGTAGGGAGTTCAAAATTATTGCAAACGTTAAAGGTGAGACATAGAAGGGTAGTTGTCAATATTTGACTGATCATTCCACAATTTCCTTGTCAGAATAAAATCAAAGTTAACTATTCAAAGAAAGATGGTTCGCAAATCAAAGCTATATCATTAGAAGTGAGGAAGAAAACATTCTTATACTCATGGTTACACACCACAAGACTTCTCATAAGGACAGAGATGGGTAGAACGAAATCAATAGTGTCGGAAACTTCATAGATACTTATCAAATAGCAAAACATATCCAGTACGTCATCGCCATAGAGGTTCTCGGAATGCCTGAAGAGGGGTCAAAGTGATTAACAGTAGAATCAGAGTGAAATGCGGGTCATTATCAAAATGATTAACAAAAGGGATTTGAAGATAAGGATCAAATAGTGTCAGGCCATTATTATGAAATTCTCAATGCCTTCAAGATTTAATCAGGTTCAAAACTTAGGTGGTGCAAAGCATAAGCTTTCACTTTCCAGAAGTGGTATCAACAAGATCTAACCAAAAGCAAGGCACAAATCAGAGTGATACGGAAGCAATGATGCTTAAACAAATGCCTTATAGTCTACCCATTCCTCACCGGTCAAAACTTAGGTTCCTATGGGAAATCCTAAAGCAATTTTCAAAGGTTGACTTACGAGTGCCTACAGGGAAAGCTTAGTGGTCCTAACTTACACAGTTCAAGGGTAAATGTATTACGAAATCGCAGCCTGTCTCTCTGATACCATAATTGTAACACCCCAACCCGGCAAGGGTAGAAGTATCACACTAATGGTTTCACATCAGATCAAAACAAAGCATACATTTCAAGTAATACAAAAATTCTCAAAGGTTACAAATGAAATTCTGAAATTTACATGGTTGCAATGGAAACAAAACTAAACACTAAGTCTGCAAAAGCAACTCCTTCTAATGGTCTCTACTTCAGAACACTATCAAAGTCTTCTAAGTTCAAAAGTCTCTTCACTCATACCCAAACCCGTCGTCCTGCTTATTACCTGCCGCACACGAAAAGAAAACGTGCGGCTGAGCTTAAAAAGCTCAGTGAACAGATACAATACAAAGCAAAGAATAACGAAACAGAAATATAATATGGGCAATGGGAATGTCATAAGGTATAAACGAAATACATGGATAATAAGAGAAGAATAGGATAGTCATCCACCACGAGCCCAGAAACTCAAAGTCATAATCTCAACATCATAATCTCAAAGTCATAATCTCACAATCAGAGGGGATACCTCTTAGGCAACCAGATAATATGAGGGGTGTCCTCATGTATCATAATAGTGGAGTGATCAGCTCCCAGAAAATGTGAAAGGCATGTATTGCACACAGTACCAGTCACCTCAAAGTCATAACTCAAAGTCATAGTTAAATCCACTAAACATACAAATCTAGGATTGCAATCCATACGCCCCCAAACTAAAAGTCATCTCAAAATCATAATCTCAAAGTCATAATGGCCATATCATAATATAAGAGGGACGGTGTGAGAAATCACTCACCCACACATGAGTCATGCCAGTGGTGCATTACAGACATGGCCAGGTTACCTTCCTGGCTAGGTAACATAAAATGGCTCGGGTATCAAACTAAGAGTCAGGTCTCAATGTCATATCAAGGTGCATCTCAAGGTAATAATCAGAAGGTATTTCTCAAGGTCATATCAAGAGGTTCATGTCAAAAGGATCATGGCAAAGGTTTAAATCATAGCTCAACATCAATGCATAGGTGAAAAGACACCCTTACTAAAAAGGGTAGAGTATCCGTACCTTATGACGAAAGCACAAATAGAAACAAAGCACAGAAATAGGGGATAGCTCAAAGTCTCTCCTTCTTCACACCTAAAGGAGTAGAAGGGAATTACAATTCATTCTTAATTAATTGTCTTTCCATGTTTAGCAGGTTTCCATAATTAGTAAGTTCCCACTTTTAGAAAGTTTCTATTTTTAGAAAGTTGGAGTAACATACTTAGTTAAATCATTATTAATGTAATTAAGGTATCTTTTATCCCATTTACACATCTGGTCCTTGGGGTTTCACAATTTACATTTTATACCCTTATATTCCAAAAGTTACACTTTACACCTTCAAGTATTCATAGTTACACATTAAACCCTTAATTTATCCATTTTACACAATGATCACTTATTTTATCATATTATACGAATGTATCCTCAAGTATTCATAATTTACACATTAAGTCCCTCTAGTTATCAAAGTTACATATTAGGCCCTTTAATTTACAATTTCAACTTTTAATTATTAACAATTTCATATTAAGCCATGAAATTACCAAAATAGCACATAACCCCCTGAATATATTTTATTATTCAATTCAACCCTAAGTTTCCAGAAATTACATATTTAGTCCCTTCATCTTAATTATTTTACAAATCGAACTATAATTAAATAATAAAGACATTTTAATCCTTTAAAATATAAAAATGACACTAGGCCCCCTCAACTTATATTTTATACGAGTAGTGCACGACCCAAATTAAGTTTTAAAAATAACCCTTGAGTTTTAGAAGTTACAAAACCGACCCTAACATTTTATTATCAATCGAATAGCATTTTAAAAATATAAAACCTAACCCTAACATGTCTAATCCATTTTTAATCATAACATCATCATTTAACAACATTAATCATTACAAGAACAAGCCCTAATTTCCAAATTTCAGATCGTATGAATTTATTTCATCCTTTACACGTTTATTCCAAAATCCGATTAACAAAGAAATTCGAAAGCCGAAGATCCAAGCCATGACAATTCATTCCAACATTTTTCCAGGTCTTATAATATTATAACACACGTAAATAAATTATATTTGAAACCTTTATACATCGCATGCCATTTTTCATGATTTACACACTTTTTATTGAATTAATCTTCATATAAATTATAGATCGAGCATGGTATGTTGTAATCATTTTATTTGGTGTTCTAAATACATATAGGATCTGAGAAAAATACCACAAGAAGATTCGAACGTGCGGATAGGGCTGCACGAATTCTTTCTTACGTGTATAGGGAAATCGAACCAAAACTCCACCACGACTCCAAAAGCTTCTCTACGACCTTGCCATCATTTTTCGCAGAGTATATACGATATGAGGATCTCATGAAAAATAACAAACGAATTTTATGAAGGTCGAATGAACAAGAACGAATTATACCTTGTGTTTTCTATCGCGACAAGAGAAAATCCACCAAGATCGAATCGTGTAAAGAAAACCTTCACAATGGTTTTTTCTAGGACTCCTTGGATGATGATCAACCTTAGAAAAATGCTCTATGATTTTTAGGGTGTCGAATGGAGGCTAGAGAATTGTTTGTGTGATTTGGATAAAAATCGGTTCAGTCCGGCTAGCTTGCCGTTAAGTGACTGAACTTCTTTCAGTGTGCGCGGTGAGGGGAGGTCAATGACTGCTTGAGTCTTCTCTGGGCAAGGCTTGATCCCATCGGGTTCTATCAAATACCCGAGAAACATGCCTTCCGTAGCGCCAAACGTACACTTCTTGGGGTTCAATTTCATGTTGATTCTCCTGAGTGTTTTGAACGTTTCCTCCATGTCGCGCACTAGCTCTTCCTCTGTATGGCTTTTGATGACGAGATCATCGACGTAGACTTCCAAGTTGCGTCCCACTTGCTTCTCGAACACAGTGTCCACCAATCTTTGGTATGTTGCTCCTGCGTTCTTTAGGCCGAAGGGCATCTTTGTGTAGTAGTAGACCCCTTGACTTGTGTGGAAGGCCGTCTTTTCTTCGTCTTCCTCCGCCATTTGAATTTGGTGGTATCCCTTGTATGCGTCCAGGAAGCATTTGAAGGGATATCCACACAGAGACTCGATCTTCCAGTCTATCTCTGGAAGCGGGTAGCAGTCCTGTAGACATGCTTTATTCAGGTCTGTGAAGTCTACGCACATCCTCCAACTGCCATCGCTCTTCTTTACCATCACTGGGTTAGAGAGCCAGTCATGGTAGTAGACTTCACGCATGATGCCTGCATCTACTAGTTTATGTACTTCTTCCAGGATGGCTTTTGCGCGGTCTGGAGCTTGTCCGCGCTTTTTCTGTCGTATTGGAGGATATCCTTGTCGGATTTGCAGCTTATGTTCCGTGATGGAGCGTGGCACTCCTGTCATATGCTTTGGTTCCCATGCAAAAATATCCAAATTATTTTGCAAGAGTGCGCATATAGCTGATCTGCCTTTGTCAGACAGAGACCCGCCAATAGATACCTGTTGATTCGGGTATTCAGGGTGAATGGCGACCGTTAGGTTTGGGACTTTAATTGCGCGCTGTTCTGGAACAACGCTTACGTCACTTGTCACTGCGTTGCATTCTTTGGGTGGTATGGTGGTATTGTAAAGGGTGACAATACCTCCTTCCACTGGGAACTTGAGCATCCCATGCGCTGTGGATGGCACGGCGCGAATGGATAATATTCCAGGTCTCCCAATGATACCGTTGTACGGAGAGGGGGATTTGATTATCATGAAGTTCATCCAGGTGACTGTAGAGTGTGGTTTGTCACCAACTTCTACGAATAGACGTAATTGCCCCATGGGCCATATTTTTTCCCCTGTGAAGCCGGTGAGCGGCGTTGTGGCTGGGATTAGCTGGCTCTGTATCTCAGGTCGCAGCTTCTTGAAACAGTGTTCATATATAATATCGGCGGATGCACCTCCATCTATATACATGCGACGGATGTCGTGACCCCCCGTATGTATTTCAATGGTGAGTGGATCCACTACTGCATTGTTCGCGGTCAGGGAGGGGAAAGAAATTTCATTTCCCTTAGAAAAGCGCTGACTAACTTTCTGTCTTGTCGCGCGCGGCCATGGCTGTATCATGTAGATGATGTCTGCCTTTTCTCTAGGCATCTCTTTCTTGGCCACTGGTTTTGGTTTGTCTTTCCCTTCTCTGATGTTTTTTACGAGGTGGTCCATCTTTCCTTCCTTTACCAATTTGTCAATCAATTGGCGCAGTTGGACGCAATCGTTAGTTGTGTGGCCCTTCTGTCCATGGTATTCGCAATAACCATTCCCTATGCGCTTATCCTCTAGGGTGCGGATTGGTGGTGGTTTCGGGAAGTTCGCACCCTCCGTCACAAATATCTCCCTTGGGGTTTTTGTGAGGGGTGTGTACTTGTCGTTTCCCCTTCCACCGCCTTGATTGCGGTAACTCCTATTACGATTGCCGCTCTGGTCATTGGATTGTATCCTTGACTCTTCTTGCGACCTATGGTTCGAATAGCTTTTCTTGCTATCCGCGGCGGCTTCTTCTCCTTGGACGAAAGACCTCGTGCGCTTCATGAGTTCGTCGAAAGTTAAGGGAACCTTATCGTTTAACTTTTTTATCAAATCTGGGTTATTGATTGCATTCATAAAACCCGATATTTTTAGTATCTCTGGACACGCCTTGACTTTCATGCACTCGTCCTTGAAGCGTTCCATGAAAGCGCTTGTGGATTCCCCTTGTCGCTGTTTAACCCTAGCGAGTTCGACAGGGTTTTTGGCGCACTTCTTCCTTTGAGTGAAGTTTAAGCGAAACGCTCTGCGCAACTCTTCAAACCCACCAATGCTTCTGCGTGGAAGCTTACTAAACCAGTTGCGC
Organism: Artemisia tridentata subsp. tridentata; assembly: GCA_021014915.2. NCBI lineage: Eukaryota > Viridiplantae > Streptophyta > Magnoliopsida > Asterales > Asteraceae > Artemisia > Artemisia tridentata. Next base: position 253,405,107 of record CP139505.1, read on the forward strand.
GCATTCCCTACTAATGTGGAGTTGAACATATGGCACCACACAGGCTGTGGCCAATTTTCGATAGTAGCTGCTGATTCGAAAATTTTTAGGTGATCATCAGGATCACCTGTCCCATCATATGTTTTGACATTAGCAGGCATGCGCCTTTTCTTATTCTCAGAAAAGTCACTGATGCGCCTAGTAAATGCATCAACCTTTTGGCGACGCCAGGGAAGAGACATGTCTTCATCATCCTGGTCGCGGTATTTCCCTCTTGATTTCCAGTGTCCAGTCTCGCTGTCCGAGGAATCTCTTGAAGATGAGCGAACTCTTTTGTGACGCTTGCGTCGACTATCATCAGAGTCTGAGCTTGCTCCTCTGCGGCGCTTGCGCCGACTATCCTCAGAGTCAGAGCTTGAGGGGCTTTCACTTGGGGAGCATCGTCGCCCAAGCCTATCTTGGATCCTGCGACTGCCAAGTCTAGCGTGGACATTGGTGCGCCGCTCTCCCTCTTCGGGCTCTTCCAGATGTTGAAGGTCGGCTGCTTCATCGTCCATAACCTTCCTTCCAATCCTGGCAAACACTGGTTGTTTGCGGCTATCCTTCTCGCGTCTTTCCTTTTGGTAGCGCGGAGGAGATACTTCGTGCACAGGGTCGAAGTTGAGTCTGCCGTGCAGACTTTGGCTTGACCTCTTCTTTGCCTCCTCTCGTATGAGCGCAGTCAAGGCTTCGTAGTTTTGGGATACAAAGTCGCTTGGCGCCAATTCGGAGGTGACTCCTTCTAGCGCGATGGAATCTGTTTCCAAGGTAGGATCCTTGTTTCGGATAGGCGCGTTGGGAGGTTCAGTGAAGTTCACCTCTGGCATGGCAAGAGGAGTGCGCTCCAGTTCTACCGCGCTAGTACTTGTTGTAATAGCGGGGGTAGTTTTGGTAAGTGATTCTACCGCAGGAAAGACCAGATCTGAATACGCTCCTAAGCTTCTAGGCGTGCTGGTTGTCCCAGTGGCCTGCTTAGGGGGCGCATCCGTTTGATGCTTCTTCCCTAGTGAGTCATCATGCGCTTTCTTCCCATGCGGACTCTTGTGACTTCCGTGTTTCGTCATTCTAGTTCTTGGTAAAATTCTTAGTGTAGGGTCCCACGGATGGCGCCACTTGTTGATACAAAAGTTGGGCGTTCCTTGATAGGACTTCTATTCTCGTACCAATTGAATCTTAATGCTCGATGGAACCTGCGCACTAAGAAAAGAGAACAAACACCGTTAGGCTTATCGAGGGATTGTCTCCCCCGATTATCCTCCGGCGTGAGAGTAAGTAATCGAATGTAGGGTTTAGTAAAGGGTTAGGGTTTATTGAAGATCGTACCTCTACCGAGGGCTGGAATGCCCTTTATATATGCACGAAACCCTAGTAGGTTTCGTGTTCCCTACTCCTCGGCGTGTTAGCCGACATCGGATATTTGGTATATATCCTCTTTATTTAGAAGATACTCCATATATTATCCGGAAATAACTTTGGGCTTGGGCCTTGTCGACCCAAGTCGCATAACTGGTAGTCCAGTTGCGGCCCCTACGTGGTGGGCTTAATTGTTAGTATTGTCTACTAATCGGGTTCGTGACCCGGGTATGGACTATACGTCATCAAAAAGGATGTGATTGATTTTTAAAATAGGAAAACCGAGTCATGGGGAGGGCTTGGACCAAGAATTTCGGCAAAATGGGTTGGCAAATATTTGTGATTGATTTCTTCCATAATTATCCATTTTATTTCACTTTATATACTTATAACATTAATCATAATACCATTCGGTTCTAGTAGGGGCATTTTAGTAATTTTGTCACTTGTATAAATGTTAAATGAAGTTGTTAAAATTATTTGGTAACATATCTTGTCCATTTCCAGAAGTTCGGGATTGATTCGGTACTTTATAAACCTTTTATTAAATTTTTAAATTCATAGGGGCATTTTTGTCTTTTACCATGCTTTCAAATTTTTGGGTTTTACAGGTCTAGTCTACATTCTCCGCTGTGGGTTAAGAAGACTAAAGACGGCATGCATTTTGTTGATGCAAATAATTTTCTAAAAACGTTATTTATATCTTTCGATTACTTCACGTTTTGAGGATGACAAAATGTGAACTCACGTTACGTTAAAATTAGCGTTAACAAGTTTTTAATCGGAAGATCCCGTTTCTACGGAAATCACTCTTGAACAAAGTTACAACTTGAACTAGTGATCAAAGAAGTGAATTTATGTTTTGAAAATTCACATTTTAAATGGGACAAAACATTTTTTCAAAAATACACATGACAAATTATTTTTGAAATATTAAGAAATGTTTTAATGGAAAAATTATTTTGAAAATCACAACAGCTATTTTTCCCCCCAAAATCAGCTCCAACCTTCCCCAAATAAGTTTTCACCAGAAAAGACAAAATTTGGAGCGTCCTAGTCTACCACGGCTCCACGGTACCGTTAAATTTAACGGAGCCGTGGGTTATTTAAAGGAGCCGTCCATACTAATTTTTCTGTAACGTTCAGATTTTCTTTGCCTATAAATACCAACCCCTTTCACAGTTTTAGGCACCCTTCACACACAGAAAAATCCCTTAGCTAAATCCTCTCACACCTTTCACTTCTTAGGTTCATTTAGATTAGTTTTTCTTTGTTTCAAGAGTGATCCAATCATCCTTCAAGTGATCCTCTTCATACCTCTTCACTAGCAAGAGAAGAACACAAGTATCCAAGTTGATACAAGGTGTTGTCATCCCTCTTCATTAGCAAGAGAAGAACTCAAGTAATCAAGAAGATACTAGAGTTATAGTTGATAGGTTTTTGTAACACTTGTTACAACCTTGTTGTGTCTTAGCATACATCAAGTTTATTTCCTTTTTGTGAGTGAGAGTGAAGATCAAGTGTGATCTATAGAGATAGTGAACATCTCTTGAAGCCATTGGGCTTGTGTGATTGATCAAGAAGATCAAGGGTCATTAGGTTAGTGTTAGTTGAGTAGAGTGAAGTGAGTGTTGATCATTGTGATCGTGTTGAGATCTTGGTGATCTCTTGAAGCCACTGGGCTTGAGTGTTTGGTCACGTGGACCTTGGTAGATTGGTGCTAGCTAAGATTAGCACTCGAAATCTAGCTTAGTGTCGGTAATAGGATAAGCGACGTGTACGGTTTTCTTCTCCTGAAGGGAGGTTGTTGATATAGTGTTTGAAACTCTCGAGTATGGTACTCGGGGAGTGGAGTAGGGCGAAGAAGAGCTTCGTAGCCGAACCACTATAAATCCTCTGTCTCGGTTTGATCTTTCCAACTCTACTCTTTACTTTTATTTGTTATTATTACTTAGCTTAGTGTGTAGTTCATATTGGTGTTGATTGATTACACATAGAGTTCGAATCAAAGTTTCCAATAGCATACTTTTAAAACAAGATTTTTAAAAGAAGTTTTTAAACCGGTAAACTATTCAACCCCCCTTCTAGTTTCCTACACATTTGGTTATCAAAAGACTTCTTCATATTATGGGCGTTCATCAAAAGACTTCTTCCTGTTATGGGCGTTCATCAGAAAGGTGGTCAGGTTGGGGGTGAGCACTAATTAGGGGAGAGTGAAAAGCCAGAATTAATCCCTAATTAAATGTGCTCACATTGCTCTTCAGCAAGTAAAGTGATGGCAGCGGAGAAGATTCAGGAAGCTGAGGAGTAATGGTTTTGCTTCGTATCCTTGTATATATTTGCTTCATACATTTTTGTTCATATCTTATACCAATTTGTAAATAGATACATAGAAAACCTGCAAATTGTAAATAGAGAAACGTAAAACCAGAAAAACCATAAAAACTGAAAAATAGAAAATACCAAAAATAGTTTCACCTAGGCATGTCATCTATTTATCGATAACATTTACGGTCTTAGAAATGTCATTCAATAATGACACGGGACTTTAAATGAAGCTCGAGCAGAAGTTATACAAACCGGTTAAAACATGTCATGATGGCTTGCTATTACTTCAGATAGCAACCCGCGCTTCAAAATGGGGAAAGCACGTCGCCAAAAAGACGGCTGTTCCTCCAACTGGGTGATGTTCACCTGGGCATGGATTACTTTATATCCATGTTTCTTCGATCTGATGTACATTTTAGTGCATCATTTCTTGAAAAGGAAGAGAAATCTTCTTTGTATGCAAATAGTTTTCATTCTATGATTCTTCTGAAAACTATTTGTGTGACACTAGGTGGTTATGTGTTGTTTGAAATTCTTTTAGACTTGGATTGTGCATAAAATTTGTCACTCAATCAACGACTACAAATCTTTTACTAGAATACGAGTCATTGATTGAGGGGGAGAGTGAATTCAAATTTTATATCATCAAACGGGTTTCTTGATTAATTCATAATTCTTAGAAAAGGTTTTGTAGTTAATGGGGTATTAGTTGAAGAGGAAATTGCTAAAATTTATATCAAATGGCCAAATGTGTTAGTTGCTAGAAAGTTTAGGGTATTATGTGCAATTTGCTTATAGTTTCCTAGCTTTATGTATCTAGAAGGTTCATTTGTGTTACTTTGGAATCCTCGTTTAATCCCCTAAATACTTTAAAACACAAAATCTAAAAGAAGTTAGAAAACCCATTGTGTTTGATGTTCTTGAATACTCCACTGACATTTGTATGATCTGAATGAATGAGTTTCAAATGTTGTTTGACTCTTGTTAGTCAATTGCTGCTCAATTGTTGTTGATATAGTGCATATGTTCTCAGGATTCGCTTGGGTATATAGTTATCATGTTAGAATCTTGTCCCTAAGATCCTGAATTGTATGTTGAAATATGAGTGAATTGCCATGTTCATGATTGCTAATTGCTCTTCATGCTAGATAGTGGTTTGATGTACTTCCTGATTGTGGTTTGATTATGAGATGAACTTGGTATTATGATGTGGCAAGCTGCTATGTGGTAGCTACTAAAGAATAGTGTATCTATATGTATGTATATCTGTGTTGATATTCTTATGCAGATTCCATAGCCAACATGAATGTTCCAGTTCCAGCTCTAACCATTTGATTAGATGTTCAAACTCTATTGTTTGGCTCAATATTCACCACGACAACAACATCGGCAGCAACAACAACAACAACACTGTCATCACCACCAACACCTTCAGTGAAACAAAGCAATATTTATTCCGATCTCGCCAAGTGGGGATCTACAATACTTGGACGTTCTTGTTTTTGGATGGATAATTGATGTTGACCAATGACTCCCTCAGAGAAGCGGATGATCACATCGTCCGCGCAAAAAGGTCAATATCATTCGTGTCATAACAGTCATTTTGTGCATAATAAGCAGTGAATCTCCCTCTTAGATTAAGGGGGAGCAGAGTATGTCCCATCATCATAATACATTAAATCAGACACATTTTCTCCCATGTTTTCTAACTTATTTAAATCAATTAGGATCACAAATCTCAAAAGGTTTGAAATTTTTGATCGGGGGAGAGAATGTGATTTAAATATGAAACCTGATGAAAATGTGATGTTTTGGACTTAAATGTTAGGCTCTCCCATATGTGCTAAACTCTTTCGTATATCGATGCACATATTGAGGGGGAGCGAATGGACAAAAAGGATTTGGCATCGCATGAGATCGTGACTCAGACTTCACCAATGAATTGACGAAACATATACTGTCATTGATCGAAAGGACATATCCTGGCCGGGTAATAATTTCAAGCTGGTCTAACCAGTGATGTAAGCGTATCTCGAAAAGGATGTGTCTGAGTAGAGTGTACCGTTTCGAGAAACTTTCTGTGGACTTGACCAGGCCGGGTAATAATTTCAAGCTAGTCTAACTAGTGATGTAAGCGTGTCTCGAATCGGTCATGTTCACTAAAAGTGGATCAATTCAAAAAGTGCGAACTCCAACCAACATGTGCAAATTTATAAAACAATCATCCGAGCACATGTTGAGGGGGAGTATTTGAAAAATATAAAACTCTCAAAGTGTTTGCAAAATGTGTTTCATATTCATGAATACTTTGAGAGATTTTTCAAGGATTTGGTTAATGGCAATTATGGAAGAACACCAAAGACCGACCATTTTATTTAATGCATTGGAGCTATAAGGATGGTAAGGTTAGGTACAAGTTCCCACGATCCCGCCAGAGCCGGAGGGATCTACCCAGGGATAATCCACTAGTTAGTGTAGAAGTCCTTAGGTTTGATTAAAAAGGAGAATAGTGGATAAGGGAAGAGTGCCGACTGAGATGGAGCTAGTACTGGAACAAACCCAACAAGGTTCTAGTAATGAAGTCTTGGTATGCACTGAAGGGGTTGAAGAATGAAAAAGAAATGTAAAGATAAAGGGTGAAAAGAAAGAAGCCCTCCTTACACTTTAGGCAGAAACCGGGTCAATTCATATGCTGTCAGAATCACTTGGTTGATTGCTGACATTGAAGACAAAGTATCATGGACCCAGTGATATGCTGCACAACCCTCCCTAGCCACTCAAGGTCCCTCAAAGGACTCTTGTTTCAATTGTCACGGAGTTCAATACATTTCTATCGTCTCTCTCACTCCGAGTTAGATGATATTGAAAAGGTGACAGTCCTCTCCAGCCTCCGATCACCAAATCAAAACGCACAATTGAGCCTAGAGCCACGAGATGAATAATAAGATCTCATAGGAACACATATTATTTCTACACTGGGTGTTCCACATTAAGGACACCAGTTGTAAACTTATGAGTCCTACGCAGATCTTAGCAATCTGCTAGAACATTTATGAGAGAATTTACAAATGTAATTCTCAATGATTGAATGAAAATTCCTGCCAGGGTCAACATCAAACAGCCCTGAAAGCAGGTCACTTCGGTAATTCCTTGTGGATTACGCTTAGTGATCGCGGCGGTTTCAAACGGTCTACAGTCGTGGAGTGATCTCCAGCGACTCACCTAATCGTTGATTTGCTACGGTTGATCTTTAAAACCCTCTGTGGGTTTCCGATTTAGGAACGGTCTTGGTAAGGATTAGAGAGAGTTTTCACACTATGCTGTTAACAATCTCGAAGTCCGAACCTGTAAGTACCGGACGTTTTATTGCTAACTGTCGTATGCAGGAACATCTGGGGATTGTAGCTGATTGCTGTTGCAGCTGTTTGCGGTTGTAGCTGATTGATGTTGCAGCTGATTGCGGTTGTAGCTTATTTTAGAAAAGATGCCAATCCATAACCACATGCTCATACTGCATCATCATCATATTCAAAGAGGTCATGATAACCTAAAAGACCTTCAACACTGCTTCTGCTAACTCTGATGCTGAAAATCATGACCCAGAACAGTGTGAGCATGTCGACTCAAAGAATACCACATCACATGGAGACATACTGCTGAAAGATGACTTGGAGACAAATGTTGGATGATAAAATCAAAGAATACTCAGAGATCATCCAATACAAAAGATCATTCATCAAAAGTTCGCTGCTGAAAGCACAAAGCTTCAAGACATTGAAGAATCAAAGACTACAAGCTATGAAGTCAAGTTCAGAAGACAGAATGCTAGAATTCAAATTATTATTTCCGGGGTGACCTCCCTTAGGGGGAGATTGTTAGGAATATAAATATTCATATGAAGACTCGGTCACCCCGAGTATCTATTTAGCATTTATATAGCTCGTAGGCTTATTATTATTATTAGTAGTATTAGTATTATTAGCTTAGTTGTATTTATATTTGTGGAGTGGGTCGGGTCTTTACCCACTTTCAGCTTACTCCACAGCCCACTAGGGGCACCATATGTTAGATAGTATATATACCCCTTCCCAAGTGTGGGAAGGGATGGAACTCCTGCACCTTCAATCTAATTGATTTACATTTCTCTCACTAAAGTTCCCAACTCTCTCTCTAGTCTCTCTCTCTAACTCAACAATGAAGATAATCTTCCATAATCCAAGACCACCCGATCCACACAATCAATATGGTTTAGATCTTACATTCCCCAACTCATTTCTTTTAACCGTATACACCTCTCATTTTCTTTCACACATTCGAAACCTAGAGACTAATACACTAAAGTAAACAAACAAACAGCCGATCCATCTTGTAACCTCAAGATCAGAAGACACGACCAGGTTTTGTAAGAAAGGGTTTGATCGTGGTAACTCTTGGTTCGAAGGGTGTTTCGTTCGTGGGTTTAGTTCAAGCGTTGTGCTACTTCTGTCCTTGTTTCGTTCCTCTAAACCGATCCAAAGGTAACCCTTGATCGTCTTGATGTTCTTGATTCGAGTATTATATTAATCGCCTATTTTTCGTTAGTAACACGTTTATACGATAGAGAAACTTACATGTCGCGTAAAACATAAATCATACATAATTCGTAGGGGTGCAAACGAGCCGAGCCGGTCCCGAGCTTTACTATACTCGAGCTCGGCTCGTCAGTTTTTTAACAAGCTCGAGCTCGAGTTCGGCTCGATCCGAGCCTTTATTTTCGAGCTCGAGCTCTGCTCGTTTACTTTTCACAGAGCTCGAGCTCGGCTCGCATAAGCTCTAGTAAATAAAAAAATGTTTTTTCACGAGCCAAAGCTCGGCTCGAGCTCGCTTTATCTGCTTAAACGAGCCTGAGCTCGATTTGAGCTCGATTTAGTTTTCTTAATGGACCGGCCAATAACACGTTTGGTACTTTGTTCCACCAATAAAAGCCCATGTCCAGTATAGTTTTTGAAAGGCAATTCCAATTTCCAAATGCATTTTAAAGCCATTTTAATGGCACTTAATAATCTAAAATTAATGTTAATGCATCAAAAAAAAAAAAAAAAGGAAAGTTACATAAACCCAACAATTAAAAGTTACGGCATCGACACAAATAACAATCCATAATTGTAAGACAAAGTTAATTCCTCCAAAAGTTAAACCATCAAAGCAGATGTTGTAGTTAATTCCTCCAAAAGTTCCATTTCCATATTATTGTTAAACCTGATACAATAAAATCAAATTAAGTAAACACAACATATAAAAAGATATGTGTGCAGCAACGTACTTAACAAATTAAGTAAACACAACTTACAAACTTACAGTAAGATGCGGATGACATAATTCAAGTCTTTTTAACGCTAGGTAGTAAGACCTCACACGGTATGTCCTCCTTTAGCTTCTTCTTTACACCATAAATTTGTCGTATCCAATCCCCTCCACAAATCAACATTTCAACAGTGGCAGGCGCCAACGAAGATCGATACGGATCGATTACTCTTCCACCGGCACTAAAAGTTGACTCGGAAGCAACTGTGGAGACTGGAACAGCTAGAATATCCGATGCCATCAAGGACAAAACAGGAAATTTAAGCTTGTGAGTGTGCCACCAATTTAACAAATTAAATTTGGGTATCTCATCTTGTTTAAGTTTTAGTACAGATTTTTCAAGATAGATTTTTAATTCTGATTTGCTAGGTCTCTCCACTTCAACCTCTTTAAGAAACTCCCCGAATGCTTGCCATCCAGAAGTTGGCGTCTCTTCGATAGGTCTTGAGTTAACGCTGCCTCCAGAACTTCCACTTTTTTGACTTGTTACCTCTTTGATCGATGCATCATGCATCTCCAAGTAGTCTTCAAACATAGTTTCAAGTGCTTTTAACACGTCAGTCTGATTTTCAACAGCTTTTGCGGGTGAGTATATCAATGGATAAACGAATTCAACATATTTGAACTTCAACCGAGGATCGAGCACTGCTGCTATTGCCATCAGTAAGTGGCACTCGCCCCAATACTTGTAAAATTTTTCCTTCATCGCTGCTGTCATATTTTTGATAAATTCAATCTCGGACAAGGCACCCTTGTTTAAAGCTTCTTTAACCTTGTAGACCTCCATAAGATATATATTTGAAGTCGGATAATCAGTACCTGATATGACATTTGTGCATTCCTTAAAAACCTTTAACACTTCACACACATTTTTCACATTTTCCCAATCTTCATTGCTCGGCACATGTTGGAAACAATCTGCCTTAATTGTAGTCCTACTTACCGACTCAAACAATGGATTCGCCGTCTTCATCATGTAATTGAACATGATATTCTCAACAGTCGAGAACGGTTGCTCAGTCGCCATTAACCAGTGTACAATTGATTCCCTCATCTTAATACCATCATACTTTGCACCAAGTCCAACCAGTGGAGGAGGCCTATTACCAGTCATGGCATCATCAAGTGGCAGAAAATTGAGCAATTGTTGACTTCTCTTAAACTGTTGGCGCTTAAAGCATTTAGCCATGTGTCTGTTCCATGTTGTTGTAGGCTTGCCTCTACTTACCGCCATATATTCTTTGCAATGAATGCATTGAACTTTTTTTTCCCCATTAGGAAGAGTAACTTCAATGATATCATCCCATACTGATGCAGTTTTTTTACGTTTACGCTGCGATTGCACATCATCTAGACCACTAGGATCATCCTCTCCCACACTTGTAGCAATGTTTTCATCTCCATCAAGGTTAATGTACTCTTGAGAAGACATATTCTGAGTTCTTTATACATCTAATAACATGGGAAAAATATTGGTTTGATTTTTGGAGGCTTATACGAATTATAGTGGAATTAATTATAAACTGGGTTTTTGAAAATCAAAGGAAGAAAAAGAAAATAAAAGTAATCGATCTGGTTTTTCTGATAATGGGTTTGAATCTGGAAGTTTAATGATGGTTTAAGGTTGATATAATGATGACCTAATTATTGGGTAATGATTGATTAAATTAGGGCTTGTAATTTTCATTTAAAAAGTATATCCGATTTGAAATTAATTAAGAAGAGGGTGTTTTGTAATTTTCCAAACTTGTGGGTTATTTTTGTAAGTCATATTAGATCTGGGAGAATGTGAAAAATTATAATATGGGGTCCTTATGTGTAAATATTGCAAGAAAATGAATTTATGATAATTAAAGGGTATGTTTTGTAAATTATTAAAAGAGAGGGACTAAAAGTGTAATTTCTGGAAATTTGAAGTCAATCTGAGTAAATGATGATATTAAGAGTGTTTTGTGCAAATTTGAGTATTTATGGGCTTAATGTGCAATTAATATGGAATTATGATTTAATTTATAAGTTTTATAAATAAAAGGGGACTAAAAGTGTAAATATGCGAAACTAATGGGTTAAACCGTACCATGCATGAAATTAAAGGGATACATTCTGTAAATAAAATAAAATAGGGGTTAGTGGTGTAATTAAAGATAATATATGGATTAAATTGTAAATTATGTAACTTTAAGGTTTATTTTGTAACTTTTATAAATAAAGGTTTTAAAGTGTAAAATATGGAACTGGATGGACTAAAGAGGTAATTCTGAATAAATGAGGTATTTAAATGAGTAACTTATGATATTTCCATTCTAGACCTTTAATTTGATATATTTACAATTAAAACCCTAAACTATGTAAACTTGTCATATTTAACCCTGAACTTTTATAACTTGCTAAAGTCAACTCTAATTCATTAATGAGACTAAATTAATGACTTAACTACATCATGATACTTAATCTTACTAATTATAGTAACCTGCTAAATAAGGGAACTTTCTAAAGATGGAAACCTGCTAAATATAGAAAGTTACTTAATATGGAAAGTGGGATCTTTAGTAATTCTGTCGTTACTCATCTAGGTGTGAAGAGGGAGTGATCCATTGTCTATCATTGATCACCCTTTGATTTCTTCTATTCGGGTGCTAAGGTACAGATATTCTGCCCTTTTTAATAAGGTGCCTTCGGTCTCTTGAACCCTTATTATGATTTGACTTTGACCTTTGCTATGAACCTTGTGATATGAACCTTCTGATATGAACTTTAGTATGAACCTTCTGATATGAACTTTGATATGAACCTTCTGATATGAACTTTGATATTTGGACCATGACCATGTGAACCTTTGCTTTGATATTGACCTTTGACCCCAGTTTGATACCCGAGCCAAGTTCGTTTCCTAGCCATGAAGGTAACATGGCCGTGTCATTGATGCACCAATGGCATGACTAGCGTGTAGCCCTAGTGATTTGGTTACACCGTCCCCATTTTGATTTGATATGAGCTCACTATGATATGATTTGATATGGCCAATATGATTTGTTCGGGGGGCGAATGGATGCATCCTAGGTTCGAGTCCGTGTTCGTGGACATTTTGATTTGATATGGTTCGGTGAATGATGATGGGTGCAATCCACGTCTTCACAAAGTTTGGGAGCTAGCTACTCCATTTGAAGAATGAGGACACCCCTCATATTATCTGATTATCTGAGAGGTCTCCCCTCTATATGATTATGAAGATATGATATGATATGATATTTGATTTGTTTGGGCTCGTGGTGGATGACTGTCCTAACCTTTACTCTTGTACCTTATTTATATCTCTTTCATTATGCTTCATTTGTTCATTTCCGTTTATTGTATATATCTGTTCACTGGGCTTTTTAAGCTCAGCCGCGTTTCTTTTCCCGCGGCAGGTCTTAGTTGGAAGCTGGGTAAGAGTGAAGAGACTTTGGACCTAGAAGACTTTGAGTAGAAGCCATTAGAAAGATTGTACTTGTATACTTAGTGTTAGCTTTTGATTTTCCTTTGTAACCTTGTGTATTTCAAGATTTCATTTGTAACCTTTGAGAATTTTTGTATTACTATTGATTGTATGCTTTGTTTAATCTGATATGAAACCATTAGTGTGATACTTCTACCCTTGCCGGGTTGGGGTGTTACAATTATGGTATCAGAGCGACAGGCTGCGATTTGTAATACATTTACCCTTGGCCTGTGTGACTTAGGACCACTAAGTTTCCCCTGTAAGCGCTCTTAGGACAACCTTTGAAGATTGCTTTAGGATTTCCCTATAAGAACCTAAGTTTTGACCAGTGAGGAATGGGTAGACTATAAGGCATTCATTTGAATATCATTGCTTCCGCATCACTCTGATTCGTGCCTTGCTTTTGATTAGATCTTATTGATACCACTTTTGGAAAGTGAAAGCTTGCGCTTTGCACCACCTAAGATTTGAATCTGATTAGAAGACACTAAGAATTGCATAGTAATTTCCTGACACTATTGATCCTTAGCTTTGGATTTTGACTCTGACCTTTGATCTTTACGTTAATCATTTTGATGCCTCTTCGATCATTCTGAGAATCCCCTGGCAATGGCGTACATGATGTATTCTCTTATTTTCCTTTTACTCTTGATAAGCATCTATGAATCTCCCAACACTAATTGATTTCGTTTCACCCATCTCTGTCCCTATGAGAAGTCTTGTGGTGTGTAACCACGAGTATAAAATGTTTCCCCACTTTCGAAGGATGAAGATTTGATTTGTGATCAATCTATCTTTGGGATAGTTAACTTCAATTAATTCTGACAAGAAATTGGTTGATGAATCATTCAAATATTTACAACTACGTTCCTATGTCTCATTGTGACGTTTGAAACAATTTTGAACTCCTAACCATGACTACCAAATCGTTTAGACCCTCAACTATCACCATTACTCTGGAGACTGTGTGTTAACCTTGTAGTTATGAAGTTTTCCTAGAACCCATTTCGTACATCAATAAATGAACTCCGGCTTGAGAGCTTTTGGCACCTTGATTCTTCTGAACATGAACCATATCTTGAGAACTTGTGGCACCTTAATTTTCCAAACCTGAACCTTACCTGGAGAACTACTTAGCACCCTGCAATTTTCTAAATATGATTCCTGATCGAGCCGCCAAACTTTCCATCGGAGTGTGAAGTAGGATTTGACTCGATACCGAGAGAATGTTTAGTCACCAAGCGAAGGTGTTTTCCAGAAGTGTCTGGGATTATGTATGTTGATTTAAGCAACCGGGAAGAGCAGCAACCGAAGACCAGGAAGTGAGTTTACATAAGTGTATTTTCTGGGCGTGTTCTAGTTTCATTTGCAATAAAGGATGATGGTGACTGGAGATATGTATTGATTACAGGAAGCTAAACCGTAATACCGTTAGGAGCCAATATTCCTCCACCTTTGGACGACTATGTGCTTGTTTAATTTCCGAGCACGAAGTTTCCTTCTAATGAATTGATTTATTTTGGAATCACCTTCAGTATTCGTAAAAGAACTGCTATGAAGATTAGTGACGCTAATAGTATTAGCTAATACTCTGATTGTCTTGCGAATTTGATAAATGATGTTCACTCGTGAGTACTTGGACAGATGGTCACTGTATGACCTAATAGTACGTTCGAAGACGAAAAAGAACATGAGAATCATCCCTGCACTTTGTTAGGAAATTCGTCGGTCATCTGTACTTTCTGAGGGATTGATGTGTGTAGAAGCAACGATGTGCTTAATCGAGGATATCTCTTTAAATTCCACAAGTGTTGAAAACCATCACCATGTGGTCTAAATCGACAACAAGATGGAGAACTGAACTTTTTGAACCTTGCAGAGGAATTCTGGAAGATATTTGCAACCTATGATATCATTAGGAAGTTTCGTGATCCGAGAGACACAGCTTAGTTGGTTGGAGAATGGAGTTTTGGGAAAAGCTGAAATAGAAGTTAATTCCCTTACCCTCGGGCAAAACAAGCTTGGGATAAATCAGGAAGAGACTCGAAGGTACTTTCCCCTGGCAGCACAGAAGATTTTCATATGCAGCAGGCCAACTAGAAGCATGACAGAAGAGTTGCTTCACTTGGAGTTGACAACAGCGGCGGCTACCCAAGGAATGGAGACGTTCCTTAGAAGGCAGAAAGTTGGCGATACAGAAGAAGACAATCCAGTCAAGACGGCAAACCGGGGCTGATTGAGACGTACAGTCTCTCTTCCCTATTCATCTTGGTTGTACTAAGATGAATTGAGAGCGGAAGCGGACTGAATGATGAAGAACATACCAGGGACTCACATTCCTTCATAACATCCTAGGAAGAACTGCAGGAGGCTCGACAAACTAGACACAAGTTTCCGAGTTTGGATTTCACTTCTGGGTTGAAGGATAGATTAACCGGGCTTGAAGAGATTTGAGGTGTTGAAGGAGTGGATTTCTGAAACTGACCCGTTATGTTTGGAGAGACTAGTTTTATGAAGGCTGAAGTTCTTGGCAACTAACTAGCATTCCGTTGTCTCTCTTAGGTTTCGTTATATAGAGATAAGATCCTCTTATGATTCAAATTCCCTAGAAGCATTTCAGTTCCATGATCATTTTGTCACATATATTCGATGATAGCTTTGTTTGAGAGATTTTGGGCGAGTTGTAGAAGATACGATGCTTGTGACGGCATACCTCTTTTTGCTAGGCGATCTGGGATTTTGATGCTCTTATGGATAGTTTTGTGTTCTCCCTTATCTTTGGCATCTGATTTTGTTGTCCTCAAGACTGTAGAAAAGCTAGGTGGATTAAGATAGGTGGTTCTGATTACGAATTGAGATAAAGTATGACCATCATGGAGGTATACTCATATGAGGCTGGTATTATGACGTCTGGCCAACGTGATAATACCTACGTCATATGGCGTACCCCATTGTGATCATAGGATGTTTCGAGGAGTACCTTAGAAGCCTTAGAAGTTTTGATAGTTGTTGGAAATTTCCTATGTTAGTAAGATTTTAAGTTCATTCTACCGATACGTTCAATCTATTTCCACCGTTATACGATTTGATACGTTTGGAGACTCGACACGCAATGTTGACCTTTGTACTTCCGATAATAATCATAGATTTCATTGTAGAGCCTTCTGCCGGTTGATGTTATCAAACAGTATGTCTTCTGTCTTTATGGATTCGATCTGTCTATGAAGGAGTACACCTACGTTCTGCTATATATACGTTTCGCATTCGTTGAATCTGTTCATTCGATCTGACATGAGTTAAGATATGAGATTTTGGATTCTGATGAACAAGATCTGTTTGATTATGAGAAACCTATGAAAGATTATACTAAGACGAGGCTAGTTGGGAATCTGAAGAATTAAAAGCGTTTATTACTATTGTGTGGCATTCTGTTAACCTCAGAGATGGATCTTAATTCTTTGAAAAGTTCCCTACTGCTGATACAATTAATTTAATTCGAAAATTTAGTTCGTATTTCCATATAAGCTTTCCTGAAGATCCTCCTATCATCTATTTTGTTACATGGTCTTTTGACCAGAAACAACCTGATTTGTCTATGTCAGAGGAAATTTGAACCCACTTCGCTTTGATTCGACTCATGAGGAATTATTCGACCTGAAAATCCTTGTGAAAGAACCGTTCAAAATGTGAGAATGTTTGTGACAAGCTTTTGCGTTTTGCTACGACTCCGTTTAACTTTGCGACTTCAATTTTCGAGGACGAAAATATTTTTTTTAGGGGGGAAGAGTTGTAAAACCCCAAAAATTTAAAACATGCAAAAACACCAAAATACCCCTGAGAATATAAAACATGAATTAATCACTATTAAAAATTTCTGATTCGATTCCGAACATCTGAAAACGAACCAAATATGAAGCAAAGAAATTTCCGGGACAACAATTAATTATTTTGAATGTACAAAAAAAAAAAAAAAAAAAAAAAAAAAAAAAAAAAACTATTTTGGCACTTAATATATATGTATATTTTCGGAATTTAATTTAATTGTTTTATTTATATTTTTAAAATAAATTAGTAAAAGATTACTTCAGATATTAAAGGAAAGTATCATCTAATTGATTTGTGATTTGGTCCAACAAAGGAAAAACGTGTTTTGGTCCTTATTCCCTCCCCATATCACGGTATTTTCCTTTAAAATAGATTCAATCCATTTATTCTTAATTAACCTAGCCGATTATATAAAAAACACACACATAATTCACCCACTCTTGATACGAATTTTTGGAGAGCATCTGGTATTTTTCGGGGGTTGTTCAACATCCAAGGAGGCTGAGAAAAATAGGGTTTGGCTGGTGGTTCGTTATTTTGGGTCGTGGAGAGTTTTCTTCTCGAGTTTGCTATACGATAGGTATAATTCGTGATTCTTGTTTCCATATATAATAAAAA
Source organism: Artemisia tridentata subsp. tridentata (assembly GCA_021014915.2). NCBI lineage: Eukaryota > Viridiplantae > Streptophyta > Magnoliopsida > Asterales > Asteraceae > Artemisia > Artemisia tridentata. Next base: position 253,422,070 of record CP139505.1, read on the forward strand.
TTATCTAGAATTTTTCTAGTGATCTATGGGTCAAATATAACCTGAGAAAAATAAGAAACTCGAATCATGCATGGTTTTTGAGCCGTTTTGAATTAAATGGGTTAAAACACACCTATTTTCCAAAATACGTGATACAATTTTTCTGAGGGTCATATTTATTTTATTTGGACCTTATATGATGTTTATGTTCTGGGAAAAATGTTGGAATAATTTATAAAGGCCTAGATGAGTCGTTGTAATTATTGTGGTTAAAAACATGCCTAAAATCAAATAAATACCATACGATTTTTCTGTGTTGGTTTTATAATTTTTCTGAGTTCTTTATACATCTAATAACATGGGAAAAATATTGGTTTGATTTTTGGAGGCTTATACGAATTATAGTGGAATTAATTATAAACTGGGTTTTTGAAAATCAAAGGAAGAAAAAGAAAATAAAAGTAATCGATCTGGTTTTTCTGATTAGGGTTTGAATCTGGAAGTTTAATGATGGTTTAAGGTTGATATAATGATGACCTAATTATTGGGTAATGATTGATTAAATTAGGGCTTGTAATTTTCATTTAAAAAGTATATCCGATTTGAAATTAATTAAGAAGGGGGTGTTTTGTAATTTTCCAAACTTGTGGGTTATTTTTGTAAGTCATATTAGATCTGGGAGAATGTGAAAAATTATAATATGGGGTCCTTATGTGTAAATATTGCAAGAAAATGAATTTATGATAATTAAAGGGTATGTTTTGTAAATTATTAAAAGAGAGGGACTAAAAGTGTAATTTCTGGAAATTTGAAGTCAATCTGAGTAAATGATGATATTAAGAGTGTTTTGTGCAAATTTGAGTATTTATGGGCTTAATGTGCAATTAATATGGAATTATGATTTAATTTATAAGTTTTATAAATAAAAGGGGACTAAAAGTGTAAATATGCGAAACTAATGGGTTAAACCGTACCATGCATGAAATTAAAGGGATACATTCTGTAAATAAAATAAAATAGGGGTTAGTGGTGTAATTAAAGATAATATATGGATTAAATTGTAAATTATGTAACTTTAAGGTTTATTTTGTAACTTTTATAAATAAAGGGTTTAAAGTGTAAAATATGGAACTGGATGGACTAAAGAGGTAATTCTGAATAAATGAGGTATTTAAATGAGTAACTTATGATATTTCCATTCTAGACCTTTAATTTGATATATTTACAATTAAAACCCTAAACTATGTAAACTTGTCATATTTAACCCTGAACTTTTATAACTTGCTAAAGTCAACCCTAATTCATTAATGAGACTAAATTAATGACTTAACTAAATCATGATACTTAATCTTACTAATTATAGTAACCTGCTAAATAAGGGAACTTTCTAAAGATGGAAACCTGCTAAATATAGAAAGTTACTTAATATGGATAGTGGGATCTTTAGTAATTTTGTCGTTACTCCTCTAGGTGTGAAGAGGGAGTGATCCTTTGTCTATCATTGATCATCCTTTGATTTCTTCTATTCGGGTGCTAAGGTACAGATATTCTGCCCTTTTTAATAAGGTGCCTTCGGTCTCTTGAACCCTTATTATGATTTGACTTTGACCTTTGCTATGAACCTTGTGATATGAACCTTCTGATATGAACTTTAATATGAACCTTCTGATATGAACTTTGATATGAACCTTCTGATATGAACTTTGATATTTGGACCATGACCATGTGAACCTTTGCTTTGATATTGACCTTTGACCCCAGTTTGATACCCGAGCCAAGTTCGTTTCCTAGCCATGAAGGTAACATGGCCGTGTCATTGATGCACCAATGGCATGACTAGCGTGTAGCCCTAGTGATTTGGTTACACCGTCCCCATTTTGATTTGATATGAGCTCACTATGATATGATTTGATATGGCCAATATGATTTGTTCGGGGGGCGAATGGATGCATCCTAGGTTCGAGTCCGTGTTCGTGGACATTTTGATTTGATATGGTTCGGTGAATGATGATGGGTGCAATCCACGTCTTCACAAAGTTTGGGAGCTAGCTACTCCATTTGAAGAATGAGGACACCCCTCATATTATCTGATTATCTGAGAGGTCTCCCCTCTATATGATTATGAAGATATGATATGATATGATATTTGATTTGTTTGGGCTCGTGGTGGATGACTGTCCTAACCTTTACTCTTGTACCTTATTTATATCTCTTTCATTATGCTTCATTTGTTCATTTCCGTTTATTGTATATATCTGTTCACTGGGCTTTTTAAGCTCAGCCGCGTTTCTTTTCCCGCGGCAGGTCTTAGTTGGAAGCTGGGTAAGAGTGAAGAGACTTTGGACCTAGAAGACTTTGAGTAGAAGCCATTAGAAAGATTGTACTTGTATACTTAGTGTTAGCTTTTGATTTTCCTTTGTAACCTTGTGTATTTCAAGATTTCATTTGTAACCTTTGAGAATCTTTGTATTACTATTGATTGTATGCTTTGTTTAATCTGATATGAAACCATTAGTGTGATACTTCTACCCTTGCCGGGTTGGGGTGTTACAAATTAATCCGACACGTTTAAACCTAACCCTAATTCAAAATTATAAACCCTAAAACCTAATTAATGCTTTAGAAACCCTCAAATGATCATTAATGGAAATTATTACGTTCTAAACCCTAAACCTAACTATTACGTATTTGGAAACCCTAATTTGGTTAATTATGAAAACTTACTAATTATGAAAACCTACTAAATTTGAAAAGTTACTAAATTTGGAAAGTTACTAAATTTGAAAAGTTACTAAAAATAGAAGAAACCCTAAATTGGATAACTATATGCTCTAAACCAATAAAATGAGTTTATAATTAATACGCGATCATTAATTTGTGTAGATTCCGTGAAGAGAGAGTAACTTTGGTTTCCGTGTGCTTTCTAGTTATTTGCTTGCTGTGATAATGTACATATATTCTATCCCTTCTCAGTAGGGATTTCTCATGACTTCTCGATCCTTGACTTTGATCATTTGCTCTGTTATGATTCCGTTTGATATGATTCTGTTTGATATGATTATGTTTGATATGATTCCGTTTGATATGATCCGTCTGATATGAGCGTTTGCTATGATTCCCTTGATATGATCCTTTGGATTGAGATTCGTTTTACTATTCGTTGATGTGATATTCGTTTGCTATCCATTTCCTATGATATGTTTCCGTTCAGTTTGATATGCTCTGATTAGATATGATATGATTTGTTCTGTTCTGTTGCCCGAGGTTCTGTATCTGTATCCCTAGCCATGGAGGTACCATGGCCATGTCATTGAGGCACCAATGGCATGACACTTTCTGTGGAGGTGTGATTGATCCACGGCGTCCCTATTTGATATGATATGATATGTGATCACTTGGCCATTATGATATGTGTATATGCCTGTCATGAGCAGGTGTATATATATGATTTGTTTTGCAGGGGGCGTATGGATACATCCTATATTCTGTTATGTTCTGTTCTGGATATGATTAGTGATTGGTTGGTGTGTGCCATGCACCCCATTTCACTTCTGGGAGCTAGCTACTCCATTTGGTACTTGAGAGGTCTCCCCTCCTTGTACAACTTATGATTTAACGGATATATGGATATGATATGATTATGTGACTAAGCATGTGGCATGCTTTCTGAGCTCGTGGGCATTTCTGTTATGTTTTGTTATATGATTATGATTCTCTGATTGATTTCTTTGACTTCATTATGATTTCCTTATGTTTCGCTACGATTTGCTTCTTATAATGTATGATATTTTGTTTAGTTGATCCTTGATCTTTTATTTTTTTGACAGATGAAATTCGTTCAGCTGGAGCTTATATTCCTTTTCCCTATACCTATATATGTTCGATTATGCGTTTTGTTTATATCTGTTCACTAGGCTTTTTAAGCTCAGCTGCATTTCTTTTCCTGCGGTAGGTTTTAGGTTGGAAGCTGGGATTTGAGGGAAGAGTGCATAGGAACTCTTAGTGGACCACATTGATGATAGATACCCATTTGCTTTTGGATTAGACTTGGACATAGCTTCAGTTAAATTTAGTTTGTTTTTCTACTTCAGTTTTGGAACTCATCATTTTTAGAGTTAGTATTTTATTTTCATATTAGAATACATTTGTAATTATTATGTTTATAAGTCTTCCGCTTGCGTTTGTATGTTCTGATTGACACCATAATGTGGCATTTTGACCCTTGTCTGGTTGGGGTGTTACAAAAAGTAATTGTTGTAAAGGAATTCACTAGAGATTGGACAATTTGTTCCGCCTTCCCAAAAGTCGTGTACATTGACTTTCAAGATTCAACACAAGCACAATAAATCGAGGAAGTAGTGGAAGTGGAAGGATAATATCTCGGATGTTGTCTCATATCTTGATCCTTGTGGTCAAGGATTATTTGAAGCGGAAGGTATTTTTATGTGTCTAACTCAAGTTTAGGGTCTTTTGTGTCAATTATGTTTGTATGAGGTATTTTATGTAATTTTCTATTATGCTCAATCTAGTAATAAGAAATTACAACCATCATTTTTTTAAAGGGTTAATGGCATGTAATAGCAACGTACTTTCTCATTTATTCCATTATCAGATACGAACCCAAAAAATTACCATAATCACCATCCAACTATTTGCTCCGTTAGTCCTTTTGGCATGTAATAGCAACGTACTTTCCCATTTGTTTCATTATTATACGTTTTGACTAACGACCGTTTGTAATTAACTAAAAAAAATATTTTCGTACGTTTTCATACGTTTTTATCCGTTTTCTTACGTTTTCATACGTTTTCTTACGTTTTCATACGTTTTTGTTCGTTTACACCGTTAGTCCTTTTGACTAACGACCGTTTGTAATTAACTCAAAATTATATTTTTCTTACGTTTTCATACGTTTTTATATGTTTTCAAGCATTTTTGTTCGTTTTTAAACATATTTTTGAGTTAATTACAAATGGTCGTTAGTCGAAAGGACTAACGGTGCAAACAAAAACGTAAAGAAAACGGGCGAAAACATTTAAAAACGGATAGAAACGTATGAAAATGTAATAAAACGTAAGAAAAACATATTTTTGAGTTAATTACAAACGGTCATTAGTCAGAAGGACTAACGGTGCAAACAAAAACGTATGATAATGAAATAAAATTTGAAAGTTGGATGGGTATTGTGGTATTTTGTTGGGTTCTTATCTGATAATGGAACAAATAGGAAAGTGCGTTGCTATTACATGCCATTAACCTTTTTTAAACCGAAACCGGACATCGAATCATACATCCTACCGATTCTTTGTTAACTAGTTTAAACCAGTTTAAAGAACCACCTGAAGTCGTATACTCCCATTACCATAACAAAAATTATTAAAAATATATAATGACAAAAATGTTACTTCACTTTTAGATAAGCACCGACACTTAAGCCTGCGTGAAGTATTTACAATATAAATATTGCATACTATTAGGGGCCGTTTGGTTTATTTGTAGGAATCACAATGAGTATCGAATTTGGTATGGGGTAGAATGACAATGTATATGAAAAAGTGAATCATTACGATTGTTTATGTTTGGATAATAAAATACGGTATGAAAAAGTGTATAGATATTTGAATTTTGTAGTGAAAAAGAGATAAGCCCACAGAATGAATTTCATAGATACCAAATTAGTGATTAATGAATCTATGACTATAATATACCTATTTCATTTCCGGGTACACTAAACAAATACCTTGAATCGAAATGAAATCCATAGGTTCATTCCGAAAGGGTTATACCAAACGCACCCTCGTGTTTCTAAATTTTGCTCTCTTTTCTTCGTGCGTTATTTTTTTTTCAACTCCTTTTTCTTCTTTCTCACTTGCAATTGTTATATTAACTTACTTTAGACACTAAAAGTACTGATAGCGACAAGTTAATTTGGAGAAAGAACAAGAAGATAACAAACCGGTCATGCTTGGTTCATCGGTTTTAGCCAGTTTTGCTAGTCAGAGACGGAGCCATGAACAAATATGATCGGGGGCATAATTTTTTTTGAACCGTAATATTGGGCTTTTACTAAATTTTAAAATTTGTTTTTTATTTGTTAGTATGCTAACTAAATAAGACTAAAAACACATTTTGATGGACCGGGGTTATTTAATATGCATTTGAGAGAAATCGATGTTTTTTTTTCTAAAATTAACACTACGTCGAAAAAATCCATAGGTGTCCCGGGCACACACGGGACCCCTGGCTCCGTCTTTGTTGCTAGTCCTCGTCGGCTCATTTCCAACATGTTTTCCGCTGCTATTTTAAAAATCTGACCGGTCGGTTCTGTTGGAGTTTGTGGATATATATTAATATTCGTATGACTAGAATCGAACTCGAGACCACGGGATTGCACACTTTACGTATAAGAATTAAAGTTTAATAATTTAATATAAAAAGTTATATTTAATTATTAATTACACAAAATAAATAAAGAATGTTAGTAATTGGCGAAAATTGACTAACTTACAAAGATAAGGACCATGGATAAAAAATAGAGAACAAGAAAGATCTAGAACCCTAACTTGTTCCCTAAGTTTTGTATCCTATAAAAGCAAAGTTAAGGGTTTATTTTTTGTATCTCTTGTACACACATTAAATCAAAACCCTTAATTTTCCTACTTGTTCTTCTCGACATGGTCACAGTAACATAATACATGTATGTATCTATCATGCATGTGCATGGAAAAGAAAAGTATTTTTTCTTGGTTACTGTAATCGATAACAACAACAACACAATATGAATTTTTGGTGTTTTGTTTTATTTAGTCAATTGTTTTTGTTTATTAAAACAAAAAAATTGTTTGTGTATTACTTAACTAGCATTAGCTTTAATTCGTTAATAGTACGTGTGTACAAGAACGTGGTATTAACTCACTATAGTTAATATCTTGGATCGATTAACAAAACGGTAAGGGGTTAATCAATAGATCCCTAATTCACATAAACCCTAATTAGGGTTCATCTTTATTGAAGATTTAAAGATTGGTTCTTGTTCTTGCTAGAACCTAAAGGTACGTTCCTATTTATGTTTTAGTTAATTATTATATGTTATACTTGTTTACACGCTTCCGCTATATGTGTACTTTGTGATTATGGAGTTTTATGATTGTCATGGTTACTAAATTCCAACAGTGGCATCAAGAGCCATGTATAACATGTAATTAATTACTTAAACAATAAAAAACGTATCTTTAAATTGTTTAGATTATACATGTTTTAATTTTCTAGGGTTTTATTATTAAAAATTTGTTTTTTTTTAATAAAAAGTCGAAACCCTAACCCTAATTTAGGGTTTGTGGTTTTCATAATTAATTGTGATTAATTAGAAACCCTAGGTCTTTAACAAGTTGTTGTGTTATGTATCTTGTGACCTAATTGCTATATGATATGCATGAATCCGTGACTATACATGCATATTAGTCACGGATAATTACTTGAATTAAATTGTTTAGATGTTTGCTACATGTTTAGATAAATCTAAAAATTAGGGAAGACCTAATATATTAAATTAATGAATCGGTTATGTGCAACGTGGTATATTATTATTAAAACTTACGCGGCCAATTGTTGGCGACTGTGGTCCATTGGGTACAATGAGCTCGAAAACCAATGGGAGTTTTATTGATTCTATACATAATAATTCACATATAGATTATTAATAGGATTTGTTTAAAAGGTTGCATGTGGCTAGATGTTTCACTAACAATTAATTGTTTTCTTATTAGTTGATTATTTGTTTTCTTTTAATTACTTGTTTATTGTTTTTTATATGTGATATGTTAAAAGTAAGCAATAAAAGGGTAATTTTCAAAGAAAAATTAAATCGGACTAATAATGGTGAAACATAAAGTAATAAAGTAAGGATCTTGCGGTGTCTTATGTGCCGACAGTGGTTCGCTTCGCACGGTAATTTGCTCCCAGGCGAGACTAGCAAGATCTAAACTTTGTCACTTAATTTTTTTTTAAGACTAAGATCATAAACTTTTGCTTGATTGATGTTTTTGTACAATAGTGTGTGAAAGGCGGACCAAAGTTGACAAACTGTGTGGTGGGTTTATCTGGAGAGGGGTTTTTTAAGAGATCCGCTCCTACCGGCTCTCCGGGCCCGCTTGTGCGTCAACTGCGACTTACCTATATCACTATTTACGTACACTATCATCTTAAGGGTGATTTACCTCAATTCCACGCGCCACTTTTGTGGCAAATATCCGAATAACATGTAAGAGTAGGATATGTGGGCGATAATTGTTGGTACTTCTTTAATTGGTGAACCCAATACCTCAAGTACATAGTTTTTTGTTTACTCTTAACTAATTGGTTAATAAAAATTGTTTTGAAAAACTAATGATACAAAGATGAGTGCATGCATCTTTGTACATGTTTTTGTCACACCAAAAACTAAATACCCTAAAATTTAAGTTACATGCCATCTAACTATAAGGAACACTTGAAGTTAATTTTGGGTATGCGTGAGACCTGGACCAAATATTAATGACAAGGTAAATTTCTGAGTGTGCGTGAGACCACACATGGATGAATTTACTGTTTCTAAGTTAGACAACTTAATTAAGCTGATGCGTGAGACCTAGAGCTTAAGGCATGAGATGGGATGAAACATGCTTACATTGCAAATTGATGAATCAATTTGATGTAAATCCCATAATGATCTAGGAATTGGAAAATTGTTTGCCAATTATTGTTCGACAGATTACCTAGTTGAATACTATCATTACTAGCAGATCAACTGATGTAATGGTACTATGTCAATTAGGATCCTAGCTTTAAGAAAATACTATGGTTTATATGAATATTTACCAATGGGTATTTTATTTTCTTAAAGAGCTATTATCGAAAATACTAAACTGAATTTTGTAAATTCTTTTAATTGTATTAATGCAATGATAAATCGTAAACATGGGTTATTCTTTATGAGTAAATTGATCTACACCCATAGGGGTTTTGGTTAGAGTCAATTTCATTAAAAGAATAAACCAAGTCTCCTTTCATATGAGAAGCGTGAGACTAAATCCTATTCCTTTTCATGAATGAGAAAGGTATGATGGAAAATTAGAGTTGTCTAAATTCTAAATACATAACTCATAGCAAGTTTTAATCGTTAAGGTTATTGCGAATTTATGAGTTATTAAATTAGAAGCTAGACTAATTACCGCATAATGGTAAAAGACAAGCTAGTATATCTGTTTGTTTTGTTTTAACAATTTGAAGTACTACATACAATTGTTGGAATTGTAGACCTATTATGGAAGAAATTGCATGCCAATTTTCAAGTTAATAGTAAGCAATGTGATGAATCACATTTGATGTAAATGTGGATAGTCCATCAATTACGTAGTAGAATACAATCTTTTAGAACCTAAGTAATTGTTACGAATAGGTTTTGTCAAAGATGTAGGAAAGTAACAAGGACACTCTTTCCTTTCACTGGTTTATGAAACACTTATTATGGTGTCAAATTCAGTGGGAGTTTTGTGTTCTCATTACTGAATAAGGGGTTATTGTAAGTTTTCTAATTCAGTGGGAGTTACAAGATTTATGTGTCTTGATTGTAACTCGGATTATCTTTTGAATGCCTCAAGATAATTACTTTCCAAATATAGATACTAATATTTTCAAGGATAGTCATGTGCGTTTCCTTGATTGATTGGGTAATTCTATATCTACTAGTTATGCTAATGACACAAATCATATTGATCACATTAACAAACACGTGTAGTGTTGTTCATGTTGTAGATGATGTTGTTCCATGCACAAGTGGGAGAAATCTTTATTGTGTGCAAGGTACAACATATAACAATATGATTTAGTAGATTCTCTTAACTTCAAGGTGAGAGATTCTTGTTCTAATATAATTTGTACATATCTATCCTAAGGAACACTTGGAGTTAATTTTGGGTATGCGTGAGACCTGGATCAAAATTAATGACAAGGTAAATTTCCAAGTGTGCGTGAGACCATACATGAAAAATTTACAGTTTCTAAATTAGATACTTATTAGAACTTGTGTCAATATGATAACAAGATTACTTCAACTTTAATATTTATGTATTATTGGAATGACATAAATGCATGAAGTAATATAATACTACTTCAATAATTATGTATTATTTGAATGACATAAATAAATGAAGTAATAAGTTAACTTGAAAATACTATTGAAACCAAATGATGGGGTTCACGATTACTTTAGTTATAAATATTTATACTTTATTGTAAAGTTATAAATATGAAGTCTTTAAGACTTAGTATAATCTAAAGTAAGACGTTAACTTGTTATGTCTTCTTTATTAAAGACATATACAAGAAGTCATTGAGTTGATCAATGATTTATAACGTGTAGTGAGATTATAACGGTTTATGTCTTCTTGTTGAGACATGAACATGAAGTGACTTATTTAATAAGTACTTGAGTTATAATGCATGCAAGAGGCTTGAAATTCTATTTCACCATTAAGATGACTTAGTTGGGAAATAGGTAAGCCAAAAGGAATACAAAGTTATCTTTCATATTGTTAGATTATCTCACAATATGAGTTCTAATGAAATACCACAAATTTGTTGTGTGTTCAGTTAGGAAAATCAAACGTTATTTGTATTGTTTGATTAAAGATAACTATAACTTCTTTTCTTCCAAAAGTTATCAAGGTTAGGAAATTGAGTATGGATTGAATATACTCAATTAGACTCCTAGAAGATTTATAAGACATTATTTATTATGGAATGTGATGAATCACATTAAGTCTTAAAATGAAGTTCTGAATTTGTTAAACTTCTGATGAAGCTGGATTTTAACAAACGAATGTCAGGAACTATCATGTGTATTTGTAATATCCCAAAAGAGAACAATATTGGTGTTGCTTAACTTGCTAATTATTTATAGATAGTCTATAAATTACAAAAGGAAAGTGGGAGTTTTATCTTGTAGAGATAAAGTTACAAGATACATAATCTTCTAATGTACACTAGTGAATATCATGATGAGGCTAGACATGTAAATATTAGATCTCAAAATGATGGAATTCTCATTCATAGATCCACTTGGATATCTCAGATATTTGATTAATATGCTGAGGATTATATGATGAAGTATTACCAAATAATGAATTGGGTAAATTACTCATACTATGAATGTTATAGATGCTGTTCATAAAGATATTCAAAATTTTACAAATTTGGTTTATCTTAATTCTTAATAGTTAGAGAATGATGATGAGTTTATTTAAAGATAGAAAACCCTAGTGGTTTAAATCTTTATGTAGAAATCATATGGACAATATTGTACACATATTTAATGTATGTCTTGTGACAAGATTATTGATCATACTTAAGTAATTAACTATGATTGAATACTCTTTCATAAGCACATTAAATATATAAAGAAAATAATTGCCATATCTATTTTCATTTATATGAAGGATGACAATGGAATATCAAAACTCTTTCTTGAGTGATTACTTGAGCGAGGACGGTAAGTAATCGAAAGGATTTTTGAATTCATAATTATCTTGGAAGTGTACAAGGTGTAATAATCCATGAATGGATTAATGCATGCATCTATGAAATATTCTTATGTTTAATTATTAAATACATTGTTTGATTTATAATTGAAATAAGACAATTTCTAAGTATTCCTAAAAGCTAGTGGGAGTATTATGTTTAATTTCTTAAATAATGTATGTTGTGAAACATATGGGAAGTAACATTTCATGTAAGTTAAAATGTTAAGTCTTAACTTGGAATGAAACTTTACTTGAAGAATTTAAGAAGTAAAACATACAACCTTGAGATATATGTTTATTATTATAAACATGTGCGGTAATTAATTCTAATAAGACATAACATATCATTTAGAAAGTCTAAATGAAAAATATATCTTTTGATAATTTAGAACATGAATAAAATCTATGATTGATTCTAGGATTTTCATGTATATCATTGTTGTATCATGTTTGAATGTAAAATGATTTGACAACATTTGATATCTAATAAAAGATATTTGATAAATTGTGTAATATTCTAATCGAATATGTTTGAACTTAGAATAATGATCCTCAACCTGGAATTGCTCCTAAATTCTAAGTATAAACAATATGGCAAGTTGTTGCGTAATTGTTGTAGCCGATAAATCTTGAAAGATTATATGACATCCAAATTACACAATTGATATAAGGTTTACGGAATAGTTAAAAAGGCATATTGTAGTTTTATACAATAGTGTTTGTTTAATTGAGATGACACTCAATACTAGTCATGGTAGGATTTTATCCTTGATAATGGCCATGTGAACTAGTTATGCTTAACTAAGAAGCATAGTTGCATTATACATTAAAGAGTTAGAATACTTTAAACTTTAAAGTGTTTGAAAGTTTGAATATTATAAATTGGTGATTGAGGATGTTACACCATTTATGAAATAATATGTGGCAATATCAATATAGTTGATTGCACACATACAAGAATTTAAATAATTCTTGAAATAAGTATTCTCAAAATTTTATAGATCAAAGTTAGTTGATTTATGCCTTGTCAACAAGTATGATAGACATGACTTGAGGCATACTTCATTAACAAGTAAAATCATGCATTGATCTATTTAGTGTTTGGATAAAGGACATTAAGCAATTATTATTTATAATGAATTAAAGTACTAGGTACGTTTGTTTTCATTAATAATAAATTGTGTCCTATATTTGCATGTTTAAATCCGTGAATAACTTAGGTTATTCTAAATGTCCGTTGTCAATTAATGATATGGGAATATCATTAAACTAAGACAAATCTGAGTATTGGTTAGAATATACTTGAAAGTATATTGATACGTAGACATACCAATTTCACATGATATTCAATGAATTGAATATAGGACTTATCCCAACTACATAAATTTACTTTATGGATCTTGTCATTAAGTAAATTATGAAAATAGTTATCCTCAGACTTGAGATACCAGATAAGTGTCATGGATGTAGTGCATTTCTGTAAAGCAATTTACCGCTCACCGTAACTGGGAGTTATAAGGATTGTTTTCAGAAATGTTGCAAAGTCTATGGGTTATTCTTGTAGTCAAGAGAGAATTTGTTCCTTCAAATTTGTTTTGAAGTTTAATACTGCTGGGCCCCTCGTAGGGTTGGCAAGATGTTTGCGTGCGCACGCCCAAAGTCTATCTGGAATACATTCAGATGTTTTGGTAATCTTGTTCAATCATAAACAACGAGAAACAGAATTGTTAATTAAAGAATGACTGAGATCCATATCTTTATTAACGTGGTATTAGTAACAAAAGGATAATAATAATGATGAATCATTAAAGGTTTTTCCAGGAGACCTCCCTCGAGTTGAACTAGGGGCATTGGCGTGTTGCTAGACGCTAACCAATGTCATTACGCTATTAATAGATATCCAAGTGGGAGCTGTTGGAGTTTGTGGATATATATTAATATTCGTATGACTAGAATCGAACTCGAGACCACGGGATTGCACACTTTACGTATAAGAATTAAAGTTTAATAATTTAATATAAAAAGTTATATTTAATTATTAATTACACAAAATAAATAAAGAATGTTAGTAATTGGCGAAAATTGACTAACTTACAAAGATAAGGACCATGGATAAAAAATAGAGAACAAGAAAGATCTAGAACCCTAACTTGTTCCCTAAGTTTTGTATCCTATAAAAGCAAAGTTAAGGGTTTATTTTTTGTATCTCTTGTACACACATTAAATCAAAACCCTTAATTTTCCTACTTGTTCTTCTCGACATGGTCACAGTAACATAATACATGTATGTATCTATCATGCATGTGCATGGAAAAGAAAAGTATTTTTTCTTGGTTACTGTAATCGATAACAACAACAACACAATATGAATTTTTGGTGTTTTGTTTTATTTAGTCAATTGTTTTTGTTTATTAAAACAAAAAAATTGTTTGTGTATTACTTAACTAGCATTAGCTTTAATTCGTTAATAGTACGTGTGTACAAGAATGTGGTATTAACTCACTATAGTTAATATCTTGGATCGATTAACAAAACGGTAAGGGGTTAATCAATAGATCCCTAATTCACATAAACCCTAATTAGGGTTCATCTTTATTGAAGATTTAAAGATTGGTTCTTGTTCTTGCTAGAACCTAAAGGTACGTTCCTATTGATGTTTTAGTTAATTATTATGTGTTATACTTGTTTACACGCTTCCGCTATATGTGTACTTTGTGATTATGGAGTTTTATGATTGTCATGGTTACTAAATTCCAACAGGTTCAACCTGTTTTCCTCTGCCGATTGAACCGGTTGGCTACTACAGTTCCCGGTTAAACCGACCGGTCAGGTTTTTAAAACCCAAGAGCTATAGTTCAGTTATAAATGAAAGACTCTCCTTCTTCCCTAAAATCTCCAATTCAATGTCTCATTTTAATTGCACTAATCTTCATTGAAAATTATTCTCAGCTCCTTACTTTCCCTCGTTGATTCAAGGTTGGTTACCCACGAGCTTAGCTTAGTCTTAATCAAATCCAAATCACATCACCCCAATAGAAACTATATTAGGAAATTTGTATTAAAAGTTATTTGAATAAAGATAGTCAATGGTATTTTTTAAATATTTTTTTATAGATTTCAAGCTCCGTTATAAACTATCGCTTTGGTCTCTCGGCATGAAGCATGCCAATATACTTTGTCCATATCATGTTATCCTCTAGGGGTGTTAATCGGGTCGGGTTGGTCGGGTTCGGGTCATTCAGGTCGGGTCGAAGCTGGGTCAAGACTAAAAAAAACATACCCGAACCCGACCCTATTTGAACTCGGGTTGGCCGGGTTCGGGTTAAGTCGGATTCGGGTCTGTGCCATTTATATAATCCCAAAAATTAATTTCTTAAATTTAGTAGTTAAAATCTTAAACAAGTAAAAGGGACATGTATAAATCAATTAATTTTTTTGTTGCATTTGTTTGTTAGGCCACTTCCAACAATAACTCAGCCTTAAATTTTAAGGCATTGACACGTCAGCTTTAACACACCTTAACTTAACTCAGCTTTAACCATTCCAAAAATAACTCAGCTTTAACACACCTTAACTCACCTTTATATCAAATATTTTCAAATTCAACCCCTAACTTATAAATTACTTCATTTTTTAAAAACATAACATTCATTAAAAAACATAACATTACATACTTAATAAAAAAAAAAAAAAAATTACAACGAAATTAAAAAAATAAAATAATTAACAAAGAAAAAAAAAAAAAAAACTACAACATAAAAATACGATACGAAATTTTATATAGATTCGTAATTGTCGATAAGATTCGACTTCTCCTCCCACACTTGTAACACTTGCTCCCTAACCATCTTCAAGGCGACATGAAGTTCCAGATCTGTTTCATCATTTCTTAGTAGAGTTTCTAGACCGACCCTGATAGCTGGATGGTCTTGAGGCAACTCACGCAACCTTTCGATCTCTGGAGCACGATTATGCATTTGTAGCATAATACGAGATATCTCGCCAAACAAACTGTTAATAAGTCTGAGTTCTTTTTCTTGTTCAGTGCATAATCGGGTGAGGATAGCCCTTTGCACCTCTGCTGGTTCGTTAGCCATATTGTTTGTGTTAAGAAGTAGTGTGAGAAAATGAAGTGTTGTGATAGTGGGTTTTATACTGGAAAGTAGCCGTTAAACTAGCCGTTTCAAATATATTAACGCTGCGTTAACACAACAATTCAAATTCAAACACAGTTTAAAATTCAAACTCATTGTAATGGGCGGGATGTAGTTATATCCGTTTAAAATTCAAACGTGTGGATTTCTACCCTATATTTACCCATACTTCTCAAACACATCTCACACACAAACACATTCAAAAACATCAGATATTCAAGATCCAAACCTTCTCAAATTCAAAATGTCTTTCAGAAAAGATTTTGGGCAACAATTTCCTAATCCACCTCGCCAAAAGGATTTTGGGAAACAATTTCCTAGTCCACCTCGCCAAAAGGATTTTGGGCAACAATTTCCTAGTCCACCTCGCGAAAATGAAGAATTACATACTCCACCTGAACATATCTTTCCGGTGAACAATCCACCGGAAAATGAACCTGTGCACAATCCACCGGTTTCCGACCAAGACCCAAATCCGTTTGGGTTAACTGGGGAACAACTCAGGCAAATGGACCAAGATATGCAAGTCTTCCTGGAAATGGAAGCACTTGAAAGAGAAGAGGAAGCTGCTCGTTTGGAGCGGCAAGCCAGGGAGGATGAAGAATGTAGGAAGAACTGGGAAAGTGGTTGGTTCCCACCTGATTCCTCTTCGTCTGAAGATGGTTGGCCAGATTCAGATGATACCTTCCATTAATTTGTGGTTGTTTATGTTAATCGCATGTTGTTTATGTTAATCGTTCGTTGTTTTTTCAAATGGCTGTTTAATGTAGTTTCTATTTGACGTTTAATGTATTTCTATTTTATGTTTAATGTATTTCTATTTCATGTTTAATGTATTTCTATTTGATACTTTAGAAAACGTTAAAGTTTTTTTATAAAACATTACATATGTAATTGCTATGTGAATAAAAAAAGAAAGACAAGGGCCAAAAATGAAAAAAAGAAGAAGATTTCGCATGGAATTTCTAGGGGGCAAAAGTGACAATTTTTTTTTTTTTTTACAAAACACCCCCTTAACGCAGCGTTAATGGGTTAACGTGCACCCTTAACTGTAACACCCCGACCCGACAAGGGTAAAGATGTTACAATAATGGTTTCATATCAGAACAAACACAAGCATATGACATAAATAATACAATTGAATTTCAAATGTTACAATGGAAAATCTGAAACTACAAGGTTACAAATGAGAAATACAATAATTTCTAAGTCTGAATATAAGCTCTTCTAGTCATCTGTCTCAAAATAGCTAATAAGGTCTTCTAAGTCCAAGGTGCTCTACACTCACACCCAACTTCCAAACTAAAACCTGCCGCAGGAAAAGAAATGCGGCTGAGCTACGAAAGCTCAGTGAACAGATATAATGATAACAAAGCAGTAATGATGGGATAGTGAAGTAAGTGAAACAATGCAAGGTATAACAAGAGTTAGGAAAGAAAAATAAAGGTTATGCAAGTATATCAGGAATTAAGAAACAGTTACCATAGTAAAGGGAACAGTAATCCCAACCCGAGCCCAAGTCATATCAAGTCAAGTCAAGTATCAAGTCAAGTATCCAGTCAAGTACGTATCCGGAGGGGTGACCTCGGAATACTAAGTACAAGGTTATAAGGTAACAGAAACAGTAATCCACTACGAGCCCAGAAACATAATCATATCATAATCATGTAACCACATAAGCATATAGAGGGGAGACCTCTCAGTAATCCAGAAAATATGAGGGGAGTCCTCAATCAGTAAATGGAGTGATCAGCTCCCAGTATGTGAAAGACGTGTATCGCACACACCATCAGTCACCAGAAATAACAGAATATAACAGAAACAGAATACAGAAACAGATCTAGGATGCATCCATACGCCCCAGGTGGCCAAATACCTCCTCTACACACCAAATCAAATCAAGTCAGGGACGGGATAGGACATCACTCTCCTACCCTAGAGTCATGCCATCGGTGCATCAATGACATGAACATGAAACCCTCATGCCTAGTGAAACAGATAGTGGCTCGTAGTCTCAAACTGTGGGTCAAGGGTCAAGTATCAAATGTCCAAGTATCCAAGTTCAAATTTAATATCAAGTGGTTCAAGTCCAATTTCCATTTCAATTATATCAGAAGGTTCATATCAAATGGTTCATATCAGATGGTTCATATCAGATGGTTCAATATCAGATGGTTCAATATCAGATGGTTCAATATCAGATGTTTATAATCAAAGTTTCATAGCAACAGTTCATTTAAAAGGTTTCTATTTAAAAGTTCATTTAAAGCAATCTTTCAAAAACGGTTTTCATAAAGATGGTCTTAAAATAGTTTTCTTAAAAACTTTTAGTAACTTTCATTTAAAAGTAGTATCGCATCTTTTTAAAATAGCTTTTCTCACACATTTTCATATATAATTCAGAAAGGTTTTCACTTCTAGTTACCAAAATCAAATAATCCTTCAAAGTATCAAGTGATTCAAATATTCATGTTACAGGGTGACGAACGAGTCATATCAAGTATCAAGGGAACATGGCAAGGCACCCTTACTGAAAAAGGGTAGAATATCTGTACCTTATACCGCAAGTGAAAACACATCTAGAAATACCAAGATCGGAAACAAACTCCATCTTCAGCGAATCTACACGAATACATGGTTGTCTTATTAATATCTTATTTAAATCAGATTACTTATTTTAGTCGGCTTTCCATTTTTAGTAACTTCCTTTTATAGCAGCTTTCCAAAAATAGAACTTTCCTCTTTAAGTAGTTTAACCATTTTAAGTAACTTTCTATATTTAGTACGTTTTAACACGACTTCCCAATTTAGTTAAGTTTAGGGTTAAACGTGTAATTTATCAAGGTTTATGGTTTAAATCGTAACTTAATTTCATGACAACCCATTTAAGATTTAGTTAATTTTATTATTTACTTAGATGTAACCCGACTCGTTTAAACTGAATTAACTTCGCTCAAATACGTTTACTCGCATGCTCGAGCATACACGTACCCTTTTCTTTTTAGAGCCAACCCGACTTATTATCGACCAAAAACACAACCATTTATTCCAAACAATTTAGACTAAGGTGGTGTTTGTTTATTAAGAGGGTCTGAATCTGAATCTGAACCGCACGTCTGAATCTGAATCTGATGCGTAAATGTCTGAATTTGAACGCATCTGAACGGAAAAAAAAAAAAAAAAAAACTCATGTTTGAACCGGAATTTTTTTTTTTTTTTTTTTTTTTTTTTTTTTTTTTTTTTTTGGTTATTTTTGTGTCAACAAGAGGCATTCAGACACGTTAAGACACCCCTCTCAAGTCTTGACCATTAAGATCTAACTGCAGCTGAACGCGTCTGAACGAAAAAAAAAAACAAACGGTCTGAACGGACAAAATGTTTGACGGATTCAGACATAGTGCCCGTTCAGAGGCTGGTCAGATGAAAAAAAAAAAAAAAAAAAAAAAAAACAAACGCAGCCTAAATCTTTTAATGCCGCATATTAAAACTCATTTTAGAATTCATTTTATGCAATCAAATTCACAGTATTTATCATCAAAACAGTTCTAGATTATAATATGTGTATATGTTCCAATCATAAAAAGTCATGCATGCATATCAAGTGTACACAACTAATTCAGTGTATAGCATGCACGTCAGTCCCTACATATCATTTCATCATTTTATTATTCCTTACTGATATACATATGCATATGATATATTAATTTTTGACTTTGGGTGTTATAAATCATGGCGATGGATACGAACGAATACCTCCAAGCCAAACGAGTATAGGCCGAGTCCGAGGTCGAACCCGAAACAAGGACATGAACGCAACCACGAGCAAGACCACCAACTCGAACACTAACCACAGAAATCAACGAGCCACGATTTAGTCCACACCTCCATCGTTAACCGAACACGAAAAACCAAGCTCGAATGAGACTCGATAACCAATCACGATACAACCCTTCTGCTAACGGACCCTCCAACAGCAGATTGAGATCGAAACCGAGCACGAACCACAACCGGTCTAAACTTGTATTTGTAGTTTTACTGACATACTCGAGTGGTTTTACAGACTGAAAGGCTCAAAGGCAAGACTGGAAGTAGCGGATGACAATAGGGATGAAGGATGTTATCGTCTACGCATGAAATCACACACCTATGAAATCACATGCGCATGAACCCACAAGAAGGTATAACAGATTCTCGACAAGCAGGTGGTATGGGTGAATGTTTATTTTCTCTTTTGATATCAACCCATAATATAGGAGGAAAGTGTGTTTATTTTGTCTTCTAAGTTTTTAAACAAAGAGGTAAGGGAGTATACGTATGGAGATATAAAGGAGTAGGGAAGGTCAACTTTTGGGAGGTAAATGGGAAGGGTTAAGGCCACAATCACGGGTAGTTGGCTGAAAATTAGGAGGATAGACGGACAAAATTTTCGGTGCATTAACTATAGGCAAAGCGTGTATATATATACATGGTAATACCGTGTATGTTGATTGAGATAATAATGCATAATATCTTTTCTATGTTATGGGATTATCTCATTTAGTACATATCTTAGGCAATTATAACGCCAGGCTAGAATCGGTTCAAAATTTTGGAGGCAAATGGAAACATTTAAGATTTACCAATATTAGGATAATATTTAGGCTTATGAAACTTTAGAGTATAATTGTTTAGTTTTAGGATTTAATTTTAATGTGTATATTAATTATAAGGTGTAGTTTTTAATGACATGTAGTTATACTTCATACTTAGGATAAAACGTATAATGCTCTTGTATAATTATTTGTATGCTCTTATAAATGCAAACTTTTCGAGGGCAAAACGGGAATTTCAAATGAACGAAAATTCCGGGTTTTACATTAACGTTGCGTTAAGGGCTACCCCTTCCAACGGTTAACTCGAGTTAACGCAGCTTTTTTGGTCCCTTAACGCAAATTTGCGTTAACCGTTAGAAACGGTCTTACCATACCAGTAGGCTTGTTGCAAATTTGCAATTTGCAAATATATAAATATTAAAGAACCACAAATGTAATGGAAATTTGTAAGTTGTAACCATGCAAATGCATGCAACCATGCATGGTAACAAGCTAATAATGCCATGAAGTGTATTTATAACTAGTTATCAAATGAATAATTAAGTAGCATTCTGTTGGAGACTTGCAGACTACTGCAGAAGTCATTGCAGATTTGAAAATTTGCAAGTTGCAACAAATTGAAAATACTAATAACATATAATAATAGGAAAATAAAAAAGCATGACTACCATGACGTGATCACCATATTGCAAACTTATCAGCCATCAGTATTGGCCACAGGCACAGCTACAATGCTTCATGTTATAGATCATGTTGACTTTTCCAATTCTTTTGACTATCAGATCCAATATGAATGTCCCACAAGCTAAACCAAGCTTGGAACAACCAAGATGGACTACAGTTATAAAACCACTGAAAAAAAAAATAAATAAAAAATCGGGTCAGTCGGGTTGACCCGAACCCGAATAGCAAAGTATTTTGAACCCGATACCCGACCCTAGTTCATACTCGGGTTAATCGGGTTGACCCGATTGACCCGAGTTAGATTTTAGACCCGAGTAACCCGACCCGATTATCCTTATTCGGGTTCGGGTCGGGTCGGGATTTATGACACTCCTATCCTCTACCATAACAATTTTATGCGAGTTACAAAATATGTGATTTTGCCAAACGTGCTTGGATATAAAATCTTGATTGTGTCCAATTTTTTATTTATTTATTTATTTATTTATTTATTTATTTATTATTTAATTATTATTATTATTATTATTATTATTATTTTTGAACGGCACCACACTTGAAATCCGACCCCCGAGTTACACTATCCAAATGGACAGGCCCCGGGACCTGACCAATTCATTAAGATAGTGTCCAATTCATAAATACTATCTTAATGATTGTGTCCAATTCATTAAGATAGTGTTGGTCAAAAAAAAAAGTGTAGATTGGCAGGGACACCTCAACCCTGTGTACCATAATGGTACCCATCAACCCTACCCAGCAAAGGTTTGATGCCAGTGAAATACCTCCACCCAATACCCAACCATGCTTGCGGAACGGAATCGAACTCGCGTCCTTCAGTTGGTCAAGACATCACATGGTTGGGCCCGGCTTCAAAGGTAGCTGGTTGATATCATTAGAGCTTATGGTCCCCATGTGAGGACTTCCCGGTTGGTCACCCAACTCGGTACTACTCTCACCTAAGCTCGCTTAACTTAATAAGCTTCACCCAGTGGACCACAAAGCCCCATGATGATTGTGTCCAATTCATTAAGATAGTATTTATCAAGTAGCGAAATCATATATCTAAAACATGCGCTTTTTAGTTTTCTCAAAATTTCCATCTCATGTGTAAATAAACTGGTCATAAGTCTCATGCATACATGATTTCAACACGAGTCAAATTATTTTAAAATTTTATTATGACTTTAATAACTTTTACCGTGTTTGTTTTCTTTTGCTTAATAGTTTTTAATTCCGTAAACGTGGCTACTTCTCCACGAGAGGAATATTTCCAATCAAGTAATATATCGAGTCGAATTTTATTCAATATCATTTGGAGGCATGTACATACACATGATTTTGACATTAGCCTCGGATTAGCAAATACGGAGTACGTGTTTGCATATCTCAATAACCCGTGTTTTAGCTTGATATTTATGACTTGTACGTATGCTTCAACAACAACAACAACGCAAATTTTAAAGTATATGAGCTATTTGTTAAATTTATAATTTTGTTAAAATTTATGAAATTTGAGAATTTACACTTAAGTTCATAAAATTGAATTTAGGATTAGTCATTTTTAAAAGTTTTGGGCTTGATTGTAAATACTATTAGCCAATTACAATATAACTTTATTTTACAAATAAGTTAAAAGTATAAAAGATGGAACTCCCAACGCCGTGCGTGTTTTTTTTTTTTTTTTTTTTTTTTTTTTTTTTTAATTCAACTATGACATAATTTGGTTTTAAATTTGACTTATTTATCAATCAGGAGGCTCAATTTTGGCATGTAGCAAAATCGAGCTCTTCTATTAATCTAATTTGGTTTATCGCACATATTTTTCTCCCAAAAAAATCGTTTCTCTTATTATATAATAGATTTTGAATCAAGTAATCAACAAAGAATTATGTGGTGTCTTTGAAAATCTATATGCTCTTGGAAAGTTAAATCGCACTTCCAAGTTCCAAATGTTTCAAAATTGGTTAAATTCGACATCTCTTTGTTGGTACATGAACCAACAAATCTATTGGAATATTTTGAGGAAAGATGCATGCAAAAGTATGCAAGTAAAAAATCACGAGAATCTAATCTTTGAATGTTAAACGAATTTGTGCTCAAAGTGAGCAACTAGCAAGAATGGCATTCTGTTAATAACTACATACGAAAACAGGTTTTAACTCATTCATTTTGCATCTAATGTTTGATCGACTCTAAAACTTACTGTGACTTACTACAAGATTTTGTGTTAAAATTACACTTATACATATGGTCATCGTCTCAAATTGTCGAAGTATACATTGAATACTGTAAACGCTTCAAATTTTCGAGCCATTGATCATGCTTCATAAAACGTTATGTATCATCATAAGCTAGCACCCATATATACATTCTTACTTAAAAGTCCAAAAGATGTAAGCATCTTTTATTTCAAAGAAAACTATCTTTACAGAATCACAGTTATACAAACGTTTTGATTGCTAGGGCTTAACCACAAGTCAAGGAAGTAACAATGATATCGTTATAAAAATGAAAATAAAAATAAAATCATACAACTGATAGGCAACGATTTAAGATGTAAACGAAACACATAAACATTGTATGGCAAAATGTCAATTTTTGCTAGTTTATATTATAAAGTGATAGAAGACCGATTTGTGATGTCAATCTCTCAAGAACTACATAAGAAACACAATTTGATAAGGCCCTTTGAGCGGTCAAGACTCTAAGAAAACTATTGAGAAACTAGACTTGTTTTACCAATTTTTCTTCTACATTTATTCTATAACCAAAGTTACATTTAAATAGGAAAATGAAACAGTGATGCAATACTATATATTCATGCTACGTGAATGATAGTAGTGGACGCCACTGGACTAGTGGTCCATATTTGGTTCCTAATCTAATGCATGATTCTCGTATTTCAACGTGTATGGGTAGAAAGTGGAGATAGTGGTTGAGTTATTCTATAAGACTTGGTCTTAGTATCCTTGCACGTATCATAAAACCAATTAAGTTATTTAAGAAATAGTGCGTGACCGAGTGCACGAAGTATTTTGAACTCTAATATAAGGGCTTTAACAAAAGAATGAGTTTATTTTTCACTTATTGATGCTAAAAAAAGCTAGAAACACATGTTTCCTTGAACGGGTGCCATGTGCCATTAATTTGGAGAAATCGTGACGTTCTACAAAATTGACATTGCAAAGCATAATTTCATCAGTGTCTGATATTCTGGAACACCCTAGTTCCGCCCAAGTTAAGAAACATGGAGAGTTTGTGGATATCATATAATTTGATGGCATCGATCTTGAGTTAGTAAGATAAGTTAAAAGTATGAATACAATACAAAATGTAGATTGTCAACTTGTGATCTAAAAGAAATTTACCTTTTTAACTTATGATTTTCATCAAATATTAAGATTGTCGTTTGCATTGTATAGTGATGATGTCAATGTCAGTATGTCACTACTAAAATCCTAAAAAGAAGAACAAAGCAGGAAGATCTATGTAAAGCGAACAAAATTTTATGATCATCTAAAGTATGAATACAAGGATAACATATAGCAAAACACAACTGTTTTACTACATTACATCTCCTTGTATTTTTGCCTCATAACATTCTTGATTTTTTTATTGTTACATTATTTAATATGTCAATTTTTATCCCCCTAAGATCCTGAAATTTAAGTACACACTCAGACTAAACGGATACATCTCACGCTAGCAACATTTTTGCATCGGTGAGAAGAGTCTCTCTAGTACTGGCTTGTGGTAAATACCATGTCGTTGGTGTAAGCCATTTTCACCGTCTCGCCTTCTTTCTAGAGATGCACGATTTAACTCGCATTCTCTATATCTCTTTGTCTCAATACTCATACGTGACTTATGTATCAATCTCTTCCTCCATTGTCTGAAGATTGCTTTACCGAACAAGCAACTACATGAGCCCAATGCCGCAACTTTGTCTTAACGTGTTGGGGATCTTCTCCTGAAAATTAGCATGAAAAATATGAAGCCATTGTTAAATTAAATATAAATGTAAAGATAATATGTCTTATGACATAGCAGAAGGATATATTATATATTTGTAATTTGTATTGACATACCTTGGCCGCAAATTTTCCATGAGTCCTCACTACTAATCGATGATCTTCCTTCATCTAACGATTTCGATGACGATGATCCAAAACCTGAAAGCTTTGATCTTGGTGAACTTGCACCACGTGGGCTCGAGATAGGGCTTCCTAGTCTATTTACCGCAAAATAAAAATCAAGGGCAGGCAAGGTGTTGGCTAGATCTTGGCCACCTTTTTCTTCATTAAAACCAAAACCAAGCTCAATGCAACCTTTGAGTTCATCAACATCCTCATCAGATAAATGTTCATTAGGATTTGCAATGGATATTTCCCTCTTTCGTTCTTGTTTGAGCATTTGATGACGCTTCTTTTCCCATGCTAAGTCACGTTGGGTCTCCAACATTGATAGTTGTCTTGAAAGGATCTTTTTCGAGTTCTTCCATAATGGGGGTGCATTCTCTAAGTTTTGAAGCTCCTCGACCTCGGAATCATAAGGAGATGTTGATAATGACGAAGAACAAGAAGTCATGGTCACAGTCATTGTAGAGCTACCCATATGTTTATATACTTCCTAAGATGGATCAAGAGATATTAATGTCGCCGAGATCAATTCAAAGAGATGGCGTATATGGCGTTGTTGGGGCGGCCGGGATGGAACAATATTTGGCCGCCTCAACAACGGTGTAAGAATTCTAGGGGGATGAAAGATTATGAAATAGATCAAGACAGAGAAATATAGTGAATGAGGGCCTTTTTTACACCCTCTTATAACCATTCTATTTGTGCAAAGGAATGTCATTATTGGTGAAATTTACGGCCTTCCAATTTCTCTTAATATACGTATTAAAACTAATGGACAATAGTTACTTGAGGTTGAGGTTGAGGTTTAGAGAACATATAGGACATTGTTTCATCATTTGAAAATATAACAATGAAAATTCATCTACTTTAATGTTGTAAGTAATTACTTTATCAAGCTTTGTTTAATACTTTATGAAGAGATACTAAGACCACTCCCACTGATGATCTACACATTGAGATCGTGACCCAAAATAATTAAAAAAAAAAGAAAAATTGACCAATCCTTCATGATCAGACCGGCCGAACAATCGATTTCACAATCTTACTTTACACGTGAAATGACTTAATTTATTATTTTTTTTCTTTTTCTTTTTTAATTCATCCTAATTAGTTTTGAATAAAAAATCGTTTTTCTTTAATAACTATTAATATATAACTTTAAAAAAAAAAAATCTAAAAACACAGTTTTGTTTATTTATTTTTTCTGAACATCATGATATAAAATTTATAAAAAACGGAGATGTTTTTAAAAAAATATATATATTATATATAAAAGAATTATATAAAATCTAATGTAATAAAAAAATTTATGTTTTAGTTTCAAATAAGTTTTTTTTATATATTTCAGATAAATAATTTTTTATTTCAAATAAAATAATTAATATAATATATTAAAGTAATTATATATAATATTTATATAATAAAAAGTTAGATTGAGTTGGATTGTGAGTGTGAGAGTAAAAATGAGTTAGATTGGTTTGTGTATGTGGAGGGGAGAGAAATTAATATTTAATTAGAGATTGAATTGTTGAAGATCATTGATGGGGATAGTCTAAGATAGTATAATAAGATCATAGATGATTCTTTTTTTGGATTTTGCGTACAGTAAAAACTGTATATATATCTTTACTACATATAAAAGAAAAACAGTCAAATGTCTAAAAGTGAAATGTTGAAAAATGGTCAATGTTGAAATGCGTTTGGAAAATATTGAAAGTATCAAAGAGTAAAGTTCGACAATGCATTTAAGTTAAACAAGGCGTTTGAAATTGAGCCATGCGTTTGAAAAGTATTGAAAATATCAAACCTTGCAGGAAAGTATTGAAAGGTGCAAAGTAATTCAGGAAACGTAAATTGTTGGAAACACCTTGTTAGGTCACCATTTCATAACATAACAATCTTAGATCTAGAGAGAGAAAGTAAAAGAGAGAGAGAGAGTGGAAGGAACTTGTAAAAAGGATAATGAAATGTTATTGCAAAAGAACCAACATGCTCTCCCTTCAAGGGATGATGTATTTATAGTCTTACATGGATAAGGTGTTGCCCTAGGTTCTAGAAGAACCTTAATGCATAGCCCATGGGCTAGCATACTTAAACAACCAATTATAAACCAAATATACTTAACGACCTATTACAAATATAATGACCGACACTTTATACTTATGACGTGTTCCTAACAATCTCCCCCTAAGGGTTGGTCATCATAGGTCGTTTGACGTCTTCAACTTCTTTTGGTTCTGACATCCCTTTAATCTTTGTCTCTTGTTCTTGTGGTTGTGATCTTGTGTTGGTTTTGCCTTGCGTTCATCAACTTTGTTGTTTTTGATGTCTTTACGTCTTTTTCCACCATGCTCATACTTTCTTCATGACTTTGATTCTTCATTTTTATGTCTTTTCATCTTTGTAGATTCTTTAACTTTGACGTCGAATCATCCTTACTTTAACTTTAGCTTTGATCTTTCAGAATGTTGTTGGTATGAGCATGTGGATCCTTTGAGTTGATGAACGTGATGGTGATGGTCTTACTTCCAAGGAACAATCATCGGTAGCTGCATGGTAAAGATTAGTAATAATCACCAATCGATCACGGTGAACCTTTCTTAGAGAATTGTTCACTACGATTGTTTTACTGATGAATGTCTTGATTCCATTCACCTAGATCAGGCACATCAGCCGTCCGAAACCCGTTAGGGACAATTATCAATACTATGGATAAAATCCAAGTAAGGACCCACGTCTTCAGGACTCGATTCGTGAAAGGAATCTCCTTAGCGGGATTTTCAGCAATTACAGGTTCGGATGTCAAGAGTAATCTCTAAGTCCTTACAAAGGCTGTTCCTGAATTGGATACCCTCAAGAAAGCTTACGCAGATATACCGAAGTATACCAACAATTCAGGTGAGCGGCTGAAGTATACTGAAGTATCACTCCATGACTGTAGACCGTTATGGAATTTTCCGACGTTTGTGTTTAGATATCTTTGTAAGATATATGATGCGCGTGATGTGTCGTTGCGGTTTAGCAGTTTTAATGCCTACTCAAGTTTTAAATTTATATTTAGCCGACTTATCAATAACACACACACTTAACGAGCAGTGTACCCGGTCAGTATGAATATAATGGTAAGTAGAGTGTCGATCACTAAGAGTGGAACGTATTATCTAGTTATTCTAATCAGTATTTTAATATTCTAACGCAAGGGGGTTTCAGCCTGAGAGACTGGCACGATTTGGTTGCAATTAAATAATAAACTAAACCAATAGGCACAGATCAGCAAGTAGCACACACGTACACAGATAAATACTCGAGACAATAAGAAGATCTGTCCTTATGATTAAGTAGTTTGTCACTTGTTTTATTGATAGCTTTATATGAAGTGTATGTAGTTAACCCTTTCTCGTTGGTCTTATTCTTATCGGCGAGTAAACCCTTAATGATTACTTATGTCTAAAAGTTATTCCTAAGTGATCAATTTAGTAACAACCGTGGGAGCCACATTATTTTCCGCAGTCAAATGCGCAGGCCACTAATAAACACAGAGGTTATCAATGCACTAATAAGTAGTAACTAAAGACATTAACATATAAACTTTAATTGATGGGAAAGCAGTTTTAAGGGAGTGCAATCTTTCCGTTGTCACATTACACAAGCCATCAATCCTGATGAATTAAAGTTTGCTAACACAATAAAACAAAACTACTTAATGAATTAAACACATGCAGCACCTTCTTACAGCTCTTGTATCCTTGATTTGAGTGTGTCTTGTGCTGCTGCCTTGACTGAATTCGTCCTAGGGTTTTTGGTCTTCGGTCTCGTATATAATATATATGGCACTCCTCGAATTCGTCTGGTCTTGGGGTATTTATAGTTTCTGTCTGAGGGTAAGATGCGGCGCATCTAGTAAGTAGATGCGGCGCATGTACTTAACTTCGCGTGGGGTCCAAGATTATAATATTCAGGAATATTCGTACACCGCCAGAAGATGCGGCGTATCTTTATCTTTGGATGCGGCGCATGTCCTCTTGAATCTTGGATCGTATCTGGTGAGATCTTGATAGCGATGCGGCGCATGTCATGAGTGAGATGCGGCGCATCTGGAGCAGATTTGACTTGATCTTATCCATTTCAGTAGACTCTTCACTTTATGCTTGTTTTGCTCCGTAATTAGTCCAAAATCCCCAAGTTTCACTAAATGCTTGTTTTTACCTGAGAATTACAAAAGTAAACGATTAAGTATCAATCCTCATACATAAT
Organism: Artemisia tridentata subsp. tridentata; assembly: GCA_021014915.2. NCBI lineage: Eukaryota > Viridiplantae > Streptophyta > Magnoliopsida > Asterales > Asteraceae > Artemisia > Artemisia tridentata. The sequence continues at coordinate 253,451,430 of CP139505.1, forward strand.
ATAGTAAAACAAGTCAAATTAATAGGATAAATGATAGTAATAAAATGTAATTATTTGAGTTCATCAAATATCCCCCCACTTGAACTTTACTTGTCCCCAAGTAAACCTTAGAATTAATCTTATGAAAATGTATCCTAAAAATGTTAGGATTTATTTTTATATTTAAGCATGTATTCATTTTTGTCATAATCACACAACTAAACACTTAACGAATTAGAAGTAGAATAGAAATATTTCGATAAAAGCAAATCTAATCGTTTAACTGTCCAGTCACGACGAATATTCTATCATAAGCTTGGCAAGTTTACACATCTCCACCACTAAAGCTAAGGAATAACAAGTCTAAAGCGGTTAAAAAGGGTTTTTAGGCTTAAGGGTTAATTATTCTTAATCACTATCGATCTCAAATTCCAGAAAAGGCGACAAAATCACAAATACATGATCGAATCCACGAACACGATACTTGCAATTGCTCAAATCCTTAACTCGAACAGGCTAAAGATAGGTCCAAACTTCACCAATAATAATATATCAAAAAGGGCGACAAAATCATAAATACATAGCCAAATCCACGACTACGATACTTAAGATTGCTCAAATCCCTAATCTCAATAAATCAAAGGTTTGGTCGGATAAAGAATAGGGTATGGATAATATTTGGGATATAAATTGGTGTAAAATAAAAAAAATAAACAAAACAAATAAATTAAAATCCTAAGTGTGGTTAATCACTATCCCAACCATCCCATGAATAAGACTCATATCATTGAATAACTCACGCTTTAACACTTGAAACACACGCTTTAGGTAGACACGAATTATACTCAACAAGATCTTAATCAAAGAATAAACCTTAGTTGACGTTCCCATAACTGCCAACTCCCATTTCAATCCATAAATATATAACAACAATTAGTGGTGATATCGACCACTTACATAACTTTACATCGTTGGTTAAAACAAACATCCAACTTTCTTCTTTTTTTCTTTTTCTTTTCTCATTTTTTCGATTTTTTTTTTTTTTTTTTTTTTTTTTTTTTTTTTTTTTTTTTTTTTAAGCATAAACATAGATGTGTAAAATTTCACCACATCACTATAATGATAATTCTGGATAATTTTTCCATACTTTTCATAACTTCAGAAATAACGGTAATAGTGAAAGTAGTAAACACACGGAAAATAAACTCAAAGATATACAATATTTACTTTCACTCCAATTGCATTGTGCAATTTCCCGACCTAACCATAGATAATGAATTACGCACGCGAACACAGGTAATGTAAGGAAACACACTTTGCCTATAGTAATTAACCAACCACGGATTTTAATCTACAGGGTAGGCTAAGGTGTAAGGTGTAACGAAACATTTTAAACATAGGTGTAAGAAACGAAAGGAATGGCTCTGAGTGTTTTTCTAGGGGTATCTTACTCTAAAAATGAGAGTAACAAAAGGGTTTATACGGGGGTTAACTAACCAGTGTAGTTAGCTAATAACACATAACATATAATAGGCTATTTGGGTGTAATCCTAGAAATTTACCAATTTAGACAAGTCATTCCAATTATATAAATAATACTCATTATGGTGGTCTCGAATAGTATACAAGCCAAGTTCTAAAGTTTACAAGTCACCGGCACACTCATAGATTTGTGAATTTTGAAAAATCATAATTTTTGAAAATAACGTCATGTGTGCAGCTATGCAACTTAGACTTTAAACAAAAACATGCTAAAAATTTTAAATTTTGATATATTAAGCACATTTTAAGCATATTTTGAAAAGTTTAGGACAAGTAAATGTTAAGTGTTCTAATTCTCCAATCCCCCACTTAAGTTAAACAACGTCCTCGTTGTTTGTATAAAATGTTAAAAACTGGAAAATAAAAGAATTAGAACAGAAAAACTCCCCTGAGATTTGCTCGGTATGATCCTCCGTTAGTATAAGAGCAAAAATCATCTTTCTTGTGGATTAGAACGTTTAAGCTTCGTATAAGATGTATCCACAGGAAATGCAGGAATCTATAATACCACCAAGGCTTTAAAACACACCTAAGATAAGAAAGGTTCAAACTTGCATAATACATTAGTAGTTAGGTAAAAATAAAACATAAAAGATAAAAATGAAAATCATCAGGTCAGTCGATGCGCCGTATCTTATGGAAGAAGATACGCCGTATCGAGCCTGGAATAAATACGGATCAGAATAAAAGATGCGCCGCATCCTTAACCAGGGATGCGCCGCATTAAAATAAACTGATAAAAAGTTTTAAATTCGAAAATAAAAAATTGCAGAAAAATAAAGTAAAATAAGATATGACCATTTGCAGGAGATGCGTCGCATCTCAGAATTGAGATGCGCCGTATCCTCAGCGGTCTGACTGACTCGACTCAGAAACAGAAAAATAAAAAGATAAATCCGGGTTGTCTCCCGGTAAGCACTTGTCTTTATTCCAGAGTCTTCAAGTTAGACTCACGTTCAGCTCTTCATTTAGTATCGATCATTTATTCCTACATGGCCACGTAGGATCCATTTAGCAATTAATTCGTCACGTATATATTCAGGTCCCAAATTCAAAACTCCTTTATAGAATCCTTCCATCATTTGATATGGGTATTCAATCCCTCTCTTCATGTCATCATTACTAACAAAAAGGAATGGAGAGAATTTGTAGCAGACCCTATTAGTAGCATGTTTAAACCCAGGGTGAGTTCGCGGCATCATATAGGTGATAATTTCGCTTCCACATTGAAAGGTGATCTTTCCTTCAAATCGTTTTGCATTAATAGTGATCTCCCTACAAAATGGTTTTCCAACAATCACGTCACCCATATTGCTGTCACAATAGGCGTTCATGTCTTCAACCACGGCGAACTCGGTAACAATAGTAAAGCGTCCAACGAAGATCGGGACATTAATGAAGGCTCCAACAACATTCTTTCCCTTGTACCCCACTTTATTTCTCATAATAGAATTGTAAAAGCTTCTTGACATGACATTGATTGGTAAAATAGGAAAGAAATTGGCGTCAATACACTTGTACCCAATCATGCATGTGAATTGCAAATTGTAAGCACAATCGGCGTGGATCCTTCTACCATAATCCCAAGAACCATCATACCCCTCAAATTCATCGTAATTCCTAGTATTAATAACGTTGATTTTTGGACTATCAAGAATTTCTCCTTTTTCTAACTCAGATTCCGCATCATCCATGAATAGGTCATTGGATTCTAATGGTCCATTAAGGTCATTAAGTTCAATGTAGTCCCCATTGTAACGTTCGGGTGATTTTTCACGCACTAATACTTCGTTCATAAAATTGGCTTCGAAGTCGAAGTCAATCAGTTCTCCGAATCCTTCCATTTTCCTTCTGAAATAATCACAAAAGCATCAGTAGAATCTGTTCGCTAAGAGGAAAAATTGATGAATATAGAAACGGATATAAGAATAAAAATAACTGATATCTGTAGATGATGCGCCGTATCCAAAAAGTTGGATACGCCGTATCTTATAATTGTTAAAATTAGATCAGACTTTATTCAGAAAATAGATACGCCGCTTTGAAATTCGAATGCGCCGTATCTGTTTTAATTATCAAAAATCGATATTTATTAAAAATTAAATGCGTCGTATTAACAAAAGTTAATGCGCCGTATTTTCGTTACGTTTCAAAATATAAGATTTTTGATTCAGAAGATACGCCGTATCGATAAAAATCGATGCGCCGTATCTGTTTAATAATTCGCAAACTGTTTTTAATTAAAATATTAGATACGCCGTATCTGCTAAAGCAGATGCGTCGTATGGCGTTAATGTTTAGAGAAAAATTTTTATCAAAAACAGATACGCCGTATCTTGGGGAAAAGATGCATCGTATCGCTTTATCGCTTAGAAAAAATTTCTTATTAAAAACAGATACGCCGTATCTAGGTAAAGATGCGTCGTATCGAATTAATTAAACGCGTTGTATTTAAAAAAAAAAATTGAACGCAATACGCCGTATCTGAGGAATCAGATGCGCCGTATCGTTCGATTTAGCTCAGTACAACGATAGCAGAAAACAAAAATTACGAAAAACAAATAAAAACACACAAACGAAAATAAACACAAATAAAAGCAAACAAAAAGCACACAAAAACAGAAAATATGCAAAATAGTACAATGAATGCAAATTAATCTAATACACAACAAAATTAGCGGTTAGATAAAAAATAAAAAACCTAATTAAAATACTAATCAAATTAACAGATAATAACAATTCACTCCCCGGCAGCGGCGCCAAAAACTTGATGCGCGTGATGTGTCGTTGCGGTTTAGCAGTTTTAATGCCTACTCAAGTTTTAAATTTATATTTAGCCGACTTATCAATAACACACACACTTAACGAGCAGTGTACCCGGTCAGTATGAATATAATGGTAAGTAGAGTGTCGATCACTAAGAGTGGAACGTATTATCTAGTTATTCTAGTCAGTATTTTAATATTCTAACGCAAGGGGGTTTCAGCCTGAGAGACTGGCACGATTTGGTTGCAATTAAATAATAAACTAAACCAATAGGCACGAATCAGCAAGTAGCACACACGTACACAGATAAATACTCGAGACAATAAGAAGATCTGTCCTTATGATTAAGTAGTTTGTCACTTGTTTTATTGATAGCTTTATATGAAGTGTATGTAGTTAACCCTTTCTCGTTGGTCCTATTCTTATCGGCGAGTAAACCCTTAATGATTACTTATGTCTAAAAGTTATTCCTAAGTGATCAATTTAGTAACAACCGTGGGAGCCACATTATTTTCCGCAGTCAAATGCGCAGGCCACTAATAAACACAGAGGTTATCAATGCACTAATAAGTAGTAACCAAAGACATCAACATATAAACTTTAATTGATGGGAAAGCAGTTTTAAGGGAGTGCAATCTTTCCGTTGTCACATTACACAAGCCATCAATCCTGATGAATTAAAGTTTGCTAACACAATAAAACAAAACTACTTAATGAATTAAACACATGCAGCACCTTCTTACAGCTCTTGTATCCTTGATTTGAGTGTGTCTTGTGCTGCTGCCTTGACTGAATTCGTCCTAGGGTTTTTGGTCTTCGGTCTCGTATATAATATATATGGCACTCCTCGAATTCGTCTGGTCTTGGGGTATTTATATTTTCTGTCTGAGGGTAAGATGCGGCGCATCTAGTAAGTAGATGCGGCGCATGTACTTAACTTCGCGTGGGGTCCAAGATTATAATATTCAGGAATATTCGTACACCGCCAGAAGATGCGGCGTATCTTTATCTTTGGATGCGGCGCATGTCCTCTTGAATCTTGGATCGTATCTGGTGAGATCTTGATAGCGATGCGGCGCATGTCATGAGTGAGATGCGGCGCATCTGGAGCAGATTTGACTTGATCTTATCCATTTCAGTAGACTCTTCACTTTATGCTTGTTTTGCTCCGTAATTAGTCCAAAATCCCCAAGTTTCACCAAATGCTTGTTTTTACCTGAGAATTACAAAAGTAAACGATTAAGTATCAATCCTCATACATAATATAGTAAAACAAGTCAAATTAATAGGATAAATGATAGTAATAAAATGTACTTATTTGAGTTCATCAATATACCCTTGATCGCTGGCGCGTTCCTTGAATATTCTCAGAACGGATACATGAATGTTGGCACGTTCCTTAAACATTCAAGGATTGGATGGTCACTTAGGTATATATCTACTTGATATATTTTCACAGTCGTTGTGAGTCGCTGAAGTATTACTTCACAACTGTAGACAATTTGTCACCATCTCAAGGAAGTTTGAATTTCAATGTCGATCATTATGACAAGAAAAGCATTTGTAAATTCTCCCAAAGTGTTTATATTATAAAATACATTTTGGAATCACTTTGAGAGTTTTTCATCTTTTAAAGATACTCCCCCTTTAGATGTGCTTATGAGTTTTAAAGAAAATCTGCACATTGAAGAGAGGGAATGATGATTTTTTATGAACTGATTGATTTCCCGTGGACACGTCCTTTGCGAGACACGCTTACGTCGCTAATTAAAGAGATCCATTGTCAGCTTTTAGGTGAAAACTAGCTCTAATAACCAACTTGAAGTTATTACCCAACGTATCCAAAGAAAATCTCTCGATATGGCACTTTTTAACTCGTCAATTCATAGGTGATATCTGAGTTAAACTCGATATGGTACATTCTACTTTGACAAATTCCTTTTCGAGACACGCTTACGTCGCTAGTTAAAGAGATCCATTGTCAGCTTTTAGGTGACAACTAGCTCTAATAACTAACTTGAAGTTATTACCCGTCGAGGACAAGTCATTTCGATTACTAACATGATTTTACCGTCAATTCGTTGGTTAAATCTGAGTTAAACTCTTATGAAATTCCATTCTGATCAACATTGTGAGATGACCAACATATTTTAATCACTATTCTCCCCCTCAAAAATTGCATATCGATGTTGTTTTTGATAAAGTGGTTTGATTAAAATATGCATTTTGAGGTTTTGTGGGAAAATACAAAGAACTTGTTTGATTTTGAGACAAAGATTTTGTTGTTTTAAGAAGCTTTCGCTCCTTATATTAGGATTATTGCACTGAAGCATACAACATTGTCCTTTCTTTGAAATCCGGGTCATGCACTAAAATATGTGCATAAGCCATAGTTTTTTGAACAAAAGACGTTGTTTTCTTTTAGCAAAAATTACTCCCCCCCCCAAATACGGAAATATATTCGAGAGATATTCTTCTTGAGCAGAAATTTGAAATATATTATGAATACTTTTGAAAATTCAAATTATAGTTCTGCTCAAGGTTTTAAGAAAACACAATCAAATGTTATATAATGAATGAAAAGAGTTAGAGTTATTACAGACAGTGTTTAAATGTTCTAGCTAGACTACTTAATCTAACAAAACTATCTAGACTCAAAACTCCATCAATCATTCGGGACAACGAAATGTAAGAATGTTCGGCTCCCTTTCTCTTCCTCCAACATAACCTTCCAACCTTCGCATTTGTACGCGGAATTTGAGTCTGTAGTCAATTCTGTCCAAAAACTTCACCGCTTGTTTCTCGTCGTTTCTTTTCCACTTCATATGTCATAACCATCCCTGCTCACGGCCTGCTCTGTGGTTATCAAGAACATTCTGTAACTCAATTCTGACCTTCATCAATGTTTCATCGCTGAACTTGTGAATGTCTTCGTATCCCATGAACTTGGTTGTTCCAGATCTAACATATGCTAGTCCAAATGGTGTGCTTGTGAAGCTGTACGGTCTTCTTTCTAAGATGCATGGAGGTCTAAGATCAGTTTTGATGAGATTGAGACTTTTCTGGTAGCTTTCAACACCAATATGAGCATCTTCGACTCTTGATCTGATCACGATGTTTCTGATGTAGATGAGTACGGAGTTGATGATGTCATATTGGAGACTTCCAGGGAGATGCATGAGTTTGCCTTGAACTTTTAGAAGATACATGTCTTCAATATCATTGATGTTCAAGTGCTTGTAATCAGCTTCACTGAACGTGTACTCGTTGTCGTCGTCTCTTCTAACCGTAATCTTAGTCAGAAAGTTATACCCGTATCTTGACTCAGTTTCAACACTAACAATACAAAGAATCCGTTTTCTGGAGAATACTTTATGGTTGGAGGTGAATGTCAGCTTCCACTTATAAAACCATTTCCTCATTTCAGGCCAGTGAAAGATTCCCAAAGCTGCTTCATTGTTATAAGTAGCAATTGAAGAACTGAACATGTCGTCGATTTCTTCTTCCAGTCCTTCTTGTGCGTATTTTGCAGCTGGAAACTTCAACAGTGACGTAGCATACCTTTTCTCTGGATCTGTGTCACCATAAATCAAGTAATCTCGATCATGGTTAAAGAAAAATGGTGTCGGTACCTTGGGGTTGTGAGCATGACCAATGAGTGGTAGTGGTTTCGAGTAGTCACGATATTTGGGAGTCTTTGGCTCATGTGGAGATAGTGAAGCATCCCAACTGATGTTTTGCTACAAAGCTCGTGCAACTTCTTCAAGATTGTATTCAAATTCTAGTTGGGAGGTGATCGAAGTCTTGAATTGTGTGAACCCTGCTTTCCTGATGTTTACTATGTCAGACAATTGTAGTTTCTGAATCTTCATTACTTGCTTAAGCTTCTTCGTGAAGTCTATAACTGATCCTTCAACTGGTACTTCCTCTTCTGGAATATCAGGATAAGCATCGACCATTTCTTCAAACCAGTCGAATTTCTTTGATGTTGGATGGTATCAGTTTCAAAGTATATATATATAATAGTAAGTAATTACTTAACCGACTAAATAGTCAATTCGCTCTCTTACCAAGAGTGAAAATCCCAAGAGGTCAAAGAAAGTCAAACTATATATATCTCCGTAAGTAGTTAATATTCCCGGGTCATTAATGTCCCAACGAAGTGTGAATGGAAAATCGGATTCGGTTCGTGATCGGGTGATTGAATAATCAAGATATTTTGGATGATGGAACTTAAAATAGAATACGTAAACAAGGGAGCAAATAATAAGCACATAAATCAAGAAAACTAAGCACAACTAAATTCTAACGCAAACTAAACTTAAAACGGGCACTTAACGGGCGTTAAAACCTAAAAATCAAAATTTAACCCTAGAAATGCAAATTTAATTTCTAAAAGTCCTAAATGATTAAAAATAATTTTAGAAAAAAGAATTATATTTTTTTGATTTTTATTTTATTTATTATGAATTAAAAACACTTTTAATCTAAAAATACTAAACTAATTTAAAAAAATCTGAAAAATTTAGGAAAAGTACTTTAAGCTATTTAGAATCTAGGAAAAATAAAACTAATGATCCAACTTATCTAAATAAGCTGGGAATAAGCCAAAAATGCTGATAAGCAAAATTGGTTAAAAGGGTTAAGTAAAAAAGGTTTGCACCCTTAGACAGAAAAGTCCCAAGGGTGCAGATGGTTAAGTATGTGTGTGATAAAGCTTTGGTTGAGGTCCATGGTTCGAGCCTTGGCTCACCCTTGGTTTCCCCAGTTTCCCAAGGCTTTTTTTTTTTTTTTTTTTTTTTTTTTTTTTTTTTAAACTTATAAATAAGCTGATAATAAACGACTTTTATGAAAACATTTTTTTTAAAAACTTGCAAAATAAGCTGGAAAGAAGCTGGGAAAGCTAACAGTTACACTAAAAATCCAAATGGCTTAACTGAATTAGCAAATAAGCTGCTATAAGCTTATGCTAAACCTAATAAGCTGCTAGAAACCTAAAAGCTAACTTAAAAAGCAAATCTAACCTAAATTAAAGCAGAAGATAAGCTAGAAAAGCTCAAAAACTCAAATAAGCTTATAAGTGAAAACTGTTATAAAAATAGTCTAAAGTGGTTCTTTTAAGCTACTTAAAAAGCTACTAAACCAATAAGCTAAACTAGCAAACCTAAAAGCAGATGAAATATACCTACCAAAGAACTTATAAGCCAATTTTCAGACATTTTGAACTTAATTTGAGCTTAGAAATAAGTTGAAAAAGACTGACAGATGAAGCAATATTTTTGACTTTTATTTGCAGACCTAAAAGCTACTTTTCAACACTAAAAATATGCTACTATAAGCTTTAATCAAACCTCAAAACCTCAAAACAGATCAAGACTAACCACTAATGAACAAATGGAAGCAAAAATTAGGACAAATGAACAAGTTTTAATCTATGAAAAGCATCTGATAAATAAGACTGTTACACTACTATTTTTTGATTTTCTATGGTTTTTGACAAAAACTTGCAGTTTAACTTTTAGACTATAAAACTTGACCAAATGACTAAAAACTGATTGCTATAAGCTAAAATGATTAACTAAAAGACTTTAATCCAAAATAAGCTAGAACTAACCTTGTAAAAGCCTATGCTGAAGATCAAAACTCAATCAACATGGCTACAATAGCTATGCTGATGGGATTTTTTGATCTGAAATTTTGATTTAAAACAACCAAAACCTTTTGATACTTAGACTTAAACTCAACCTTGAATTTTAACTGATTTTGACACAAAAACATTACCACTAAAGAACTTTTGAAAAACAAAACAAATTAAGCTAATAGAAACAATTTAAGACTATGAAATTAAGAAAACTTGACTAAAAGCTATCAAACTTGGAAAAACTACTTAAAACTTATTAAGCTATATTATGACTAGATTATGCTGATTTAAAGACTTAAACAAGACAAACTAGATTTGACACTTAGCTAAAACTAAAATTCAAACACTCCTTTAAAAACTGAAAATGCTTTTTAAAACTGATTAAGGCTATATAACTTATGAAATTGTGACACAAACTAATTATTATGACTTAATGACTAAATGAAAGCAGCAATGTCTGAAAAATAAGCATTCACCAATAAGCTAAGGCTTATTGGTGTTTTGACAGTTTAAATAAAAACAGATTTTAAACTAAGTAAATCTAAAGATCTAAACTAAAACAGCATTTATTAAGCAACAACTAGGTAGAAAAGCAGATAATAAGCGGGTAAATAAGCAGAATAAGCATATCTAATAAGCTGATAAGTAATAAGCAGTTTTACACTATAAATGAAGACTTAAGAATTTTACCTAGATCCTAGCTCAAACAAGGATAAAATAAGCTCGAGGAGCTACTCTACAAGCTCCAGCTTATCAAATGATAAACTGGTGAAACCATAAGCCCTTCCATTTCTGGCTTATCATCCTTATTTAAGCTTATTTTGTCTTAAAACCAAATTACTAAACCAAACTACTTCTAAATCAAACCACAAGCTACACAAACTCAAAACAAGCTATAGAGAAGCTTGTTTGAGTATAAGTGAAAGTAAAAAGAGCTTATTAACAACTTATTAAGACATGATTAAAGCATAAAGAAAATTTTGAACACAATTTAAAATGAAATGAATTTTTATTAATAACTTGGAAAGATTTCAATACTTTGAAAGAAAGACAAAGTTTAAAAGACAATTTAATTAAATAAGCTAAACAATAAGCTAAAAAAAACTAAAAAAAACTACACGACTCATCCATCATTTGTGTGTGAGGTGAGGCCTCCTTTTATAGGCAGCTGAGGATCCTTCTAGGTATTTGGGAGCGTCCTTTCCTTTCAATCCTGGCCCTCCAATCATTGCCAATCATAAGCTCTAATCATCACCTTTGGATCATGTGCCAAGGTGTTTCAACCAATCGAATCCTTGGAGATTTCCAGCGTGTACACTTTAGACGTCATCTTCTTTGTCATGTCAGCCTTCTAGAAGGGTGAATTGATCTTAAGTGGGGTGAATTTGAGTGGGAAGGTGCAGGGTAAAAATGAAGGGGACGGTGAACAGTGAAAACTGGTTTTCGCGCCCTTATTTTTTTTGTTTATTTATTTGTTGACCGGGTTTAAAGGGTTTGGCTCGGGTAAAAGGGAATGGGTTTGGTCGGGTTGTGGGTAGTGGGTTTATTTTTTTGGGCTTTGGATTTATATAAAGGATTTAACACCCGTTAGGCTTAAGGTCTAATTTTGCAATTTAAGGACTAACGGTGCAAGCTGTTTAGGGACTAGTGGTGAAAATGATTTAACATTAGGGTTAGGTTTTAAAGTTTAGGTTTAGAGGTTGATCAAAAAATGTAGAATCATATCACCGGCTTCGGCTTTTCACGCCCTTTCCAATCCCGTGCTCGTTTTTGTCCGTTTTGTCTTTCTTTTTGTCATTTTCTCATATCCGTTACCTGCACATACACAAACACAAAAACAAGCATATATCTGACATTTATGGCCAGTTTTTGGTCTTTTGAGTCCATTTTTTATAAAGAAAAGGTATGCGAATTCACACATACCGTTGGATCAACCTATTCAGAAGCTGGTTTTATCAACCCATTCAGAAGCTGGTTTTAATGGTACATCTGATGGTTTTATCCTTCCTTTACATACTTTACAGGTTTTCTATAATCTACAGGTTCAGGGTCAAAAACACTATACTCATTAGGGTCATAAAATTGATTTGGCCCTATCAGGTCACCATACCCTAATCCTCTTTTAGTTTTTGTAGACATAGAACTATCGATTAACTTGTGTAGGTTTTTAGATGACTCTTTTCATTAATCAAATCTAGCCAAGGAATTGTCTAGCCTAGACTGCAAATCCTGTTTTTCTAACACCACCTTAGCTTTTTCTCTTTCAGAATGTTTAAACTCATTAGTGGCGTTTTTTAAATCTCTTTCCAAAACCTTTATTTTTTCTTCATATGCTAACTGTTGTTTTTGATACCAGACTTTTTGTTGTTCTAATGTTTTAACAGCATTTTTATGAGCCTTAAGTTGTATAAAGTTATCCTTATATTCACTCTCTTTATCATCAAATTCCTGTTTCAGTTTAGCATATATAGGTTCACAACCAAATGGGCAGTTTTGTACCTGAGATGGATGACCCATCATTCCAAATTGACCAACCACTTGTTTCTTCTCACCATATCCAGCTATCATCCCATAGACCTTCTCTGCTCCACTTGCAACAGCTTTCTCATGATGTTCCCAGTCCACCATCGAATCCACAGATACCAAGGCCTTGGGGTCCTCTGATTCCAACTCTTGAATTTTGAAAGCAGAATACCTGACTTTATCATCCACCTTCTTATCTGTACATTCCCTGGCAAAATGTCCTGGTTGAGAACATTTGTAGCACCTCACCTTCCTTCTGTCAAACCTTGCAGCCTCCTGTCCATCAAAGTTAACCCTCCTTCCTGCCTTCTTTTCAAACCTATCCATTATCAATGACAGCATAGCCATCTGCCATTTAATGTCCATCTCTTCCAGATCCAATTGGTCCACCTGATTAAAATCTTCATAAACAATCTGCTGCTGTGGTGTACTCTCAGCAACAAATGAATGAAGCATGTCCTCTAGAACATTATCAGATCTGGTCTGAGCGTTTGGTGTGGCAGGTGAGTAGGAAATTGATGAAGATGATGGTGTCGGACTGTTTCCATATGATGCTTTATTAGCACCAGAGGTACTAACAAATGCAGTATGAGTTGGAGTTTGAGGTGAATAGGTGGAATACCCTTTGATATCAATTTAAAGGGTTTTCAGCTTGTTGTACAGATCATCAAAATTCATATAGTCCAGTCCACCTTTGGCCTTAAGTGTAATGGAAACCTGAGACCAAGATGGAGGCAAGGCCCTCAGAAACTTGGTGTTGCAGTCTTCATCGTCCAACCTAGCTTTCAACTGGTTGAGCTGGCTCAGGATCTTGTGAAACCTATCATACCCTTTGTGAATCCCCTCAGCCTCAGAGATCTTAAATTCCTGGAACTCTTGCTTGAGCATAGACTTTCTCATTTTTCTGGATTCATCATTCCCTCCAAATCTGGCTTTTACAGCATGCCAGATCTTTCTAGCATCATCCAGGTGATGGAAATCACTCATATGATCCTTTGGAATAGCTTGAAGCAAAAGGGTTCTTGCCTTGATTTCCCTTTATACAGCAAGGTGTTCTTCTGCTGTAACAGGTGGCTCTATATAGATGTTGCCATCATTATCCCTTCCAATATTCTTCTTGCTGTTTCCCTTAAGAATCACATTCCACAGGTTGTAATCACTGTTCGTGATCCAGTATTCCATTCTCATGGCCCAGACTTCATACTCATCTTTCTTTAGGTATGGGAATTTAGCATTGTTGTTGGACACAGTGGTGACAATTTGTGTTTGGACTTGTGAGGTTTCAGGTTTTGGTTGAGTTTCCTCCTGGTTAATGACAATGTTTTCAGGGTTGTCGCCTTCCATTGAGAGAGATTTAAGAGATTAGATAGAGAACTTTTTCTTCTTTATCAGAGATCCTCACCAGGCTCTGATACCACTTGTAGGATCGAGTGCTTCTAGCTTGATAGAGCTTGGTTAAACCGAGAATCTCTAGGTGTAAGACTTGTGTTTATGCGGAAACTAAACAACAAGAATGTAAAGAAGAAAATAATAGAAGACAATGATCCTCTATGGATCAGACTATGAACTAAGAAATTGTGTTATTGAATATTGTAATGTCGTACATAACTCATAGATGGGTGTTTCTTTTATACTAACAATAAACCCTAACCCTAACCCGTCATACAAGAAAACGTGTGAAGAGATAAACATGATCTCTTCTAAAAATAAATCTAACAAACTTTCTAAACATACGGGATAACAATTACTAAAAACCCGCAGTAACAACTACTATCAGCAGAAACGAAAATAAACTATCGGCAGGAACCAACTGCAGCAGCAATGAATAACTATTAGCAGGAACCAGCTTCACTATCAGCAGCAATGAGAAATCTTTATTTCTCAGAGATCCTAACACAAAGTCTTAAGTGAATGATAATCATCCGACTCTTCTTCTTCTTAATCTTTTCTCTATTGTTATCTAATCTCTCGTAATTCTCTGATAGTTGTTTATTTCATTTCGTAGCTTAATAGTAGTTGTAATCGTGGTTTAGTATTTGAGTAGTGTGTGTTTTACGTATTAACTAGGACCTACAAGTGGTATCATTCGCCTAAGGATAGTTAACGTGTGTGTTTAAGAGTAGATTACATCGTTATTAAGTTTAGCTTGTCATTTACGTTTGGATTTTCATTGAGTTTTTGTTCGAAGTTGCGTTAAAAAACAAGTGTTCTAATCGTTGTTAGTTGTAGATCTTCACAAAAATCTTAGTTTTTCACCTTAAAAGTTGCAAAAAATCTTCGTATTTACGTAGCTTTAATCGTTAAAAACCATTGTTATCGACTAATCATCATCGTGGAAAGTTCTAGACGAAATTCGAAAAAAGTCGGTGAAAAGAGGGTTTTTCAGAATTGGTGAAAAGAGGGTTTTTCGGAATTGGCGAAAAGAGGGTTTCTCGCAATTGACAGTGTTTCTCGCAAATCACAAGAATCTTCGGAATTGGTACTCAATATTTTCTAGCTTGTAGAAGTTAGTGAAAATACTTCGACTTGTCTTTAATTCTCACCTCATGAGAGATTGAGAAAGTGATCGAAATTGTAATTTTGCTAATCTTTCGAAATTGCTTGATCTTTCGCAATTCTAAATAATTTATCGAAATTGCCTTTTCATATCGCAATTCAGATAATTTTTTCGCAATTGCTAAGTTCTTTCGCAAATTAGATAGTTTATCGCAATTTTCAATTCTCTTTCGCAAATTGTTGAAGTTTCGGAATTCTTTGTTATTTCGCAGTTGGAAGCTTCTCTCGCAATTGGACGTTTCTTTCGCAATTCGCAGAATTTTTCGCAATTGGCAGTGTGAACAGTGTTTTCGCAATTGGAGTGAACAGTAACATTTCTTCGAAATTGGACAAAAATCTCAATTAACCAAAACCAAACCTCATAACTCACAAAACACATCTTAATTATCTTAACGATCTACAAAAACACAAGAATGTCTCAACCACCACATTTCAATTACTACTACCAGCTACAGCAATATCCACAACAACAATATCATTAGCAACAACAACAATTTCATCCTCAATATCCACAACAACATGCTTTTGTGCAACAACATCAGTTTTTCCCTCAACAATCTGTACCTCAGCAACAAATCCTTCCACAAACTCAAATGCAGATGCAAAATTACCAACCTTCATCAAGAGAACCTCATTGGTTTACAAAAATGTATGAAGCTATCAGTAGTCAGCAATCCAGGCATGAAGCAGGATCGTTTGAAACACCACCAATGCTGACTCCTGGAAACTATGTGCAATGGTCTAGCCGGTTTCTTCGATTTTTTGAACTAAGGAAACCTCATGGTCAATATATCAAAAAGGTCATAATGGAAGGACCTTATCCACTTCCTTCAACATTGGTTCCGGGTGATCCAAATGCTATACCTCCACGGGATGACACTACAACTCCCATTCCAGTATCTCAATATTCCACTGAACAAACTCTTCAGCAAGAAGCCAATGAGATGGCCATGGCTTACATACTCCAGGGAATTCCTAACCCAATCTTCAGGAGTATTGATGCTCAGAAAAAAACCAAGGATATGTGGGAGCATGTACATCTTCTTATGGAAGGCACATAATTGAACCAATAGGATTTGGAATCCAAACTTTACATGGAATACAATAACTTCATGATGGAACCAGGGGAATCCTTAGAATCATACTATCACCGCTTCACCAATGTTGTCAATGATCTGGAACGTCATAACATACCTCTACCAAAGATTGCTATCAACTCCAAATTCTTAGGATGTCTTGGACCAGACTGGCAGAAGTATGTGACATTCGTGAGGCAAGCCAAAAAGATTAATCAAGTTTCTTATGGGCTTTTGTATGATTATCTCAAGCAACATCAAACTGAGGTAGACAAGGACATTGCAGCAAGAGGAGGTTACTCACCAGCACCAACTCCTAACTCTCTTGCTCTGATAGCTCAGTCACACTTTCCACCCTCAAGTTCAGAATTTGTTCCACCAACGTCTCAACCAAGTTTCCAACCACAACCAAACAATCAGATTGTTCCTTATGAAGCACCATCTTAGAATTCTGATAACCAACTGGTTCCATACAATAATATCGACTCCATGTTCTATTCCAATGCTGATTATGATGAAGAAGACGATGTGTTCAACTCTCTCAATGAAGGATTTGCATTAATTGCAAGAGCATTCAACAAGTTCTCTAACAAGTCTAACAACCGTCTTCGTTCTTCATCAAACAGCAGGAACCAAGCAGTCATTAATGATGGTCGAGTTGAGATTCAGAATCGGTCTTCTAGTAGATTTGGGTCTGGAAACATGGGAAATTATGGTACAAGGTTCAACTCAGGGGGTCAGAGGTTCAGCACAGCTGGGGGAAGTAAAAACAATATGGGGAATGCACAGAGGGGAATTCAGAATGTTGGTACTGAAAGAAGAGGAATTGCAAATACGTCAATCACTTGTTACAACTGTGGAGGCAGTGGTCATATGGCAAATGCTTGCCCTAAGCCTAGGACACAGGGTAGTGCATTTCACAAAGAAGATCTTCTTATGGCTCTCAAAGATGAAAAGGCTGCAGGAATGTTGACTCAGAACGAGCAAAGCTTTATGGCTAACGCTTATTCTGATGATGATATGGAAGACTTGGAGGCAAATGCTGCAGGGATGCTCATGGCCAACATGCAGGAAATTAATGTCAACGAGACATGCCCGGTATATGATACCGATGGCTTATCTCAGGTACTTGAATCAGAATGTCTTATTCATGAGATTGCTTCACCATCTGCATCTTTATCTTCACAAGAAAATCATGTTCAAAATGATTTATCATTCTCGTCTCAAGAAGATGATCAAATAAACACTGTTGTTTCATTCGATGATGATAACACCAATGTCTTATTTGATAATCCTATTGATGATGATAATCATGATCACCTTGAACAAGATGATCTTATGCCTGATCAAGATCCAGAGCTTATGACCTTATTGTTGACCACCCAATCACAATTGAATGCACAAAAGTCACAGATTGACAAATGTAATGAGATTAACCAGAACTTAAAAGCTAAAATTGCATTGTTAACAAAGGACAATGAGTGCTATAAAACACAACTTTCAAGTTATGAAAAACAAGCACAACGTGAGAAAGGCTTTGAGGTTGCATTCCAAAAGACATACGTTCAGATCAAGGATTTAGAGCATCAAGTTCGTGAGCTAACAGTTTCCAAAGCTGATTTGATTTCTCAAAAAGAAAAGGAGCAATTTGAATTCAAAAAACAAATTGATACTTTAAATTCTGAGTTGTTAAAATCTCATTCAGAGCTTTCAACATCTCAGAAGGATCTTCTTGAAGAAAAGCAAGCCACTAGGAAACGAGTTGACTCATATCTTGAGGAGATTGTGGACTTGGAATCCAAGCTCAAAGAATTTCAGAATGTTGTATATAAAACGGGTAATTCAGTGTCACACCCCAAAAATGGCGCAGCGGAATGACATTTACGGGGTATGACTTCATAGTTAAGAACACAAGGTGTCACAACAGAGAAACACTAAATGCATAACATACGATAGATAATAGTCGCAAACTTCCACAACCGGGATAAGTACAAACCAAAATAAACATAAGTCTCAAGGCTAACAACATCACTAAACAATAACCAAATGCAGCTTCACGAGTTATAACCCGGAAGGGTCTTGCTAAGTCAGGCCAAAATGCTACCTTCTAAACAGCTTCAATAACACCTGAAAATGGTACTAGAAAACGTCAACATAAAGTTGGTGAGCTCGTAGGTTTAGATGTTAAACCACGAAGCTGTGAATATTAGTGTAGGACAATAGTGAGCAAGATATACAAATGTGAGCACATAACAAAGATCGCAAACTAGCAACAACTGAACACGCATAATTGATCCACACATAGAGTGGGTGCCATATTCCCAAAATGATATACTGGGTGCCATATTCCCAAAATGATCTTACTGGGTGCCATATTCCCAAATTGATTTACTGGGTGCCATATTCCCAAAATGATATACTCACAATGCATCACAAAACAGTTCGCACGTTCAAGCTAAGTCACACAGTCTGAATACACACAGTAGGGCACATAATGCAATCAAAACACACATATTGTCCAAAAACATGAAGACAGTATAATCACAGCATGAAAACAGTTAAAATATCATTTGAGTACCATTTTCCCCCAAGGAAAAACATAGTAAAAAGGGGCTACGAGAACTCACCTCCGGGTAGTAGTAATCTGAATGCAATAGAATCAAATGGCGTGTAGTAACTCCAACGCGTGACCTAGATTAGTATGGCATAATTTAGTTTGCAGTTTTGATTTGAGACTCGATGAACGTAAATAAGTTTAAAAGTTTTCAAAACGTTTTTGTTATTGTTGCTGGTGTGGCAGCATTTAAGTTTAAAAGTCATTTCTAAGTATTGTAAGTATTGGCTCATAGAAGTGGGTATGTAAGAATTGCGAGAAATAGCAAGACGAATAAGTATTTTGATTTAGCGATAACCGAGGGACTACGTATATATATATATATATAGGATCGACTATTTGTGGTAATAATGTGATATAATTTAGTTATTATTAGTTAATGGTTTATGTTTTAATTATTTTTACGTCGCATATAATCCTATGTCTAGAAATACATTGTTCTCATAATATTCTCATTTTACTCAACCGTGTCGAAAAAAATTAGTTTTGTTCCGAGAACATGTATAAAAATTGTTAAACTTTAGTTGCGCCTAAAATTTCTTGTCGGCTTATTTTTCTACATGAAATGTTGCGTATATATTTTATAAAAATTGTCGAGTTAATATGCGTGAAATTTATGTATGCCGAGGAGGGGAAAAAGGATGGGCTGCGGCCCATATCGAAACAGCCACACCCCATTTGGGCTGTCTTGCTTATGAGAGCCACATGGGCTTCGGCCCAATGTGGTTTTGGGGTTTTAGAGCTGCTGCAAATGTAAAAGAAATTAAAGGGGTTTTTGGGCTTTGGCCCATTGTGTGACAAAGAGAATTTTTTTTTTCAAGTGCAGCAGTAGGCGAAGGGGTGAGACACAAGAATGAGAAAATTTTATAGAATCCAGAAGCAGTGTACACGAGTAAAAAAAAAAGATTCGTCTTATCAAAATGGCAAACATTCAAAGGTGGTTTAAAGACTCAATTTCGAGTATTATTGGCCATGCCGAGGCTCGAGCTTGAGACCTCTCGGTGTGAGGTGTCGAGACGGGAAACTCAAAACAAGTAAAATCAAACGTCGCAAATCCATTTTTAACACTTTGACATAAACCAGTACATCGAGAATTTAAACTACGCAACGCCACAAAATTAAGACGAGTACTAAATCAATGCGGACGCGAATCATAAGCCAGACACAACCCATGTATATACCACAGCAGGAATCGAGTACCAACATACACGGACACAATCACAGCAGAAACAAAAACGCACACCCTACTGTCAAGTTTAGTTCACCCCTGTGGTTCAACCACAGTGGGTTTCGACCCGCAACCGAAACCAATATGACTCATCTTTTAACAATGTATAACCTTGCTACACTAACTCGAGGCCTAATCGTTTGAGCACTAGTTTTAAGCAGCCATATCTTACTTAAACACCGCGACTGAGTAGGAATCGAGAATAACCGGGATTAGACACACTCAATATTGAGCCAAGACTAACATTTTTATTAGTTTTTCATTAAAATCAACCACACCAACAATTTACTTTTAATCGACTAAGTTTTGATAACAAGAACTTCATAACAGTCACCAAGAATCGTATACCAGTTAAACATAACCAACGAATCATGTGTTTAACAACTTATATCAAATGACACTAAAATCAACACATCATAAACATAATTACATTCGAATTAGAGGTCGCTTATCAGGAGACTAGAAGAAATTTAAAAGGTGTAAATCCAAACCAAGTTTACATAATATCATTCGAGAGTCATTTGAATCAAAACATCAAGAACAAAGATTGACCTTACAATAGGATAGATGATGGTTACAAAAGATTGAGGAGGGGAACACCAACTCGAACCCGATTCCAACTTCAAGCAAATCCACGACCCTTCGTTTGAATCCGACTATGAATATGGTTGGTGAAGGTTTGAGAGTGTGTGGAGTCACCTGTGGATCGATTGGTTTATAAAGAATAATACAAAGAAGGTTTGCCCCTCCTCATCCGCTCGTCAGTCGACCCTGTAGCCAAAAAGGGGTAAAGCTTCATCATCATCTAGTCACCTCTCTTGGACCTTGTGTTGACTTCAAGTAGGGAGGGTTTTAGGACCACTTTGTTGTTATATAGTCATTGATAAGTTCTGGAACTCATCAGGGTGTGGGGATCGATTCTGGAGCAGAGGATGAGGTAGCAGTGGTGATGTCCTGGCTTTTCAGGGCGTGAGAGAGAGAAGCAGTGAGATAAGAGGGAAAAGAGGAGAGGGTGGGGATAAGTGAGAGAGGGAGGATAACGTTTATATTATTATTATTTTTTTTTATTTTTTATTTACTTGTAATAAGAAAGCAGATATTAAATAAAAGTAAGTTGTGAATTGTTTTTTTTGGGTTTTGTAATACTCGCGGGGATTTAATGAACCTCGTGTTTTAACGACTTCTAGTATTAAATCATTAAACCTATGCCATACTATCACGGTGTCGGAACGCGTGTGGTATCGTCCTCTTAATTCGTGCAGTTTAGTTACCAGTTATACGCAAGGGGAATATGTAACTTCTAAAATAAATCATTTTGAGTTTTAAATGCTAAGTAAGGACCTGGAAAATTCGCGGTTGTTACAGTCTACCCCCGTTAACAGAATTTTGTCCTCAAAATTTAGTTGACTAAGGGTCTGAGCTTGATCGGACAGTATTCACCCTTCGATTCGGTTGCACACAGGAAGGTAAGGGTGTGGGTGTCAATCCAAATAGTACCAGGTGCTACTTCCCAATTGGTACTATCAATACTTCCTAACCTCTAGAAATCACACAAATGAAACCACATATATAATCACACAGCAAGGCAAGCTTTCCCGTCCTTGAGTAAAGCCGTCAAAAACCTTAGGCATCTTTTCGGTAGTTTAAGTTGAGCCTCAACTGAAATCTAACTTAACCCCATAACTCATCAAACAAGAACTGTCATGAGATTAAGTTAAACCACAAGTTTAAGCCCAGTAACAACTTGTTTTCAGCTTAATCTCACAACTCATCAAACAAGAACTGTCATGAGATTAAGCTGAGCAACAAGTTGGACCTAACCTTAAACTACGTAACAACTTGAATCTAACTTAACTTCACAACTCATCAAACAAGAACTGTCATGAAATTAAGTTAGGTATCAAGTTGTAAGAAAGGAAACTCAACATTTTTAAAGGATTGACTCAATTTTGGGATCGCTTTCAAATAAACAACTAGTAGATAATCAAGGAGAAAGTTCAACTAAGGGGGATGTGCATTCCTGTTTCCTCCAAAATCAATAGTGCATGCCCTAAGCATATCTCCTAATGTCAGATAGTATGCTCACCCTGCCCATCGGTCTAGGAATGATAGGTCGTACTCCAATCTAACTGTGTTCCTAATGTGTCCCATAGTGTCTACCAAAATCGCGATGTGAATCATCTGCTACGATTCAACATAATAGGTAAGGCGCTCCTCATGTATGTCGCTCTAATTGGATTTCTTATCTTTGAATACTACGGAGGCATTGATTAAACCGAAGGACTTATCCTGAAAACTCGAATTGCCTGTCTATCGTTCTTAACGCGGTTTTAGGGTTGTCAGTCTTGTGCACTCTCAACTAATGATATTCGGGTTTGGAATCTTTCTTAGAAAAGTATCGCGTATCATGAAATTTGTGTCGCTCCGGGAGTTAAGTTGATACGTATATCAATTCTTTAAGGAGGGGTAAAGCCTGCTAGGTCTTTACAAAGACTCTAGGGAATTCTCAAGCACGTGAGGTATCTTTGGGTCTCTGCTCGTTCTATTAGGCGCAACGAAATAGGCGGTTTTGTAGTAACTATCGAGTGATTAGGCTTCATGAAATGCCTCGTCCATTCTTGAGCAAAATTATTTTAAAAATTTTAAGCTAAGTAGCAACTTTAAACTTAATCTCACATCTCATCAAACAAGAACTGACATGAAATTAAGTTAAAAGTCGTAAATTTTTTTTTTTTTTTTTTTTTTTTTTTTTTTTTTTTTTTTGAAGAAAATTTTAGTTAAAGTTTCGGGGTTGCTCAAAAATGAACGGGTGGCATTTCCGCATTCCAAGATCTTACTACCAGGTGGTGAAGATTTGAACCGTCTTATCGGTTTCTACCTTTTTTTTGGTCATACTCTATATCAATCTCATAACTGAGGGCTAGGACACTAGGCTTCGAATTTAATAGAGGCATGAACTAGGTGAAAACAAATCTATAATCAACATCGGAATCAAACAGTACGATAGTCTAATCTCCGTTTAAGGAGAACTTACTCGTCATGAGGTTCGGGTTCTAGCGTCTTTCTTCAGCGTTCGTCGCGAATACCTGCCCAGGAGCTGGGTTGCCATTGTTTCCATTGTTTCCATTAGTCATTAAAGCCTGATTCTGGTTATTCTGCACTTGCCCCTGTGCCCTATTTAGCTTAGGACACGTGTTTTGGAAATGATCCGGGCTCCCGCACTCGAAGCATGTCCTTGGGTAATTGACATTAACTGGAGTCGCCTGCCTGACTACTGCTCGACAATTACTTGCAAAGTGACCCGTCTGATTGCAGCTGAAACACACTAGGAAGGGTATAGTCTCCAGGTGGTGGTAGTTACATTTGATGCAATTGGGGAAAGAACCATGATACTCCTTCTTGACAGCGCTAGTTGCCACAAATCCTTTTCCCCATTTCGCCTTCTTATTGTCACCATTTGCTCCATCTTGCTTACTTGGCTCACTCACGGCTTTCCTCTTCTCACCACTCTTAGACAATGTTCCATTTCTAATCATCTCATCCGTCAGGGTTGCAGATTTCAGTATCGCGCTCTGGAGGATAGGGGGCTCAGTCGCTTTCACCATCCCGCGAATCTCAAGGACCAAACCATAGATGTACCTCTCAATTCTCTTGGATTCAGGAGTGACCATATGAGGTACTAATCTAGCAAGCTCATGGAATCGATCTGTATAAGCCGCGTGACCAGCACCTACCATAGCATGGTTGTAGAACTCATACTCTAGTTTCTGCATCTTGTTGTTTGGGCAATACTCCTCCTTTAGCAATGCCTTAAGGTCATCCCAACTCATTCTCATGGTGGCTTCTCTTCCTCTGGCCTGGATTTACGTGTTCCACCATGTCAGAGCCTTTCCTGTGAACGAGCTTGCAGCGTACTTCACCCTCTGGTAGGCTGCACACTCGCTTATGTCCATTACTGCTTCCATTTTCTCAATCCATCTTGTGTACACCAACGCTCCTCCATTGCCGTCAAAGTCCACTGGTTTGCATGCTGTAAACTCCTTGTACGAACATCCCTTGCCACTATTGTTGTTGTCGCCATTGTTGTTGTGGTCACTACCAATGCCATCGTCTGCATGGTCATTCCCGCTTCCGTTGTTTCCTAGATTACTGACATGGTCGCCAACTTGGGTGACGATAGTGGGTAGCAATGCTTGTAGTTGGTCGGCGATCATGGCGGAAAGGTCAGGATTCACATTGTCATTGCCGTTATTCTCGGTGCCGCGACCACCTGCTCTACCTCCTCGCCCACCAGTCCTTCCACCCCTCGATGGTGGAATGCCTCGGTTAACTCGAGCCGACTTTCTTGGAGGCATGATTCTACAAGGTAGGACATTGGTAGACGTTAGATAGGAGGTAGGTAGGATGGGTCGGTATACGTGTCGTACTACTACACTCAACTTCCTATCTAGCAGTCCATGAATTTGATAAGTCCATGACGCATCATGTTATCGTAAAAACGTTGGCCAGGCGTTTTTAGGATAGCATCATGCTGCATTTACTTATCATCATCACTTCGTGTCATACTATACGCATAATCACACACGTAGTTCCTATAATGCAAACTATATGAGGGTTCTTAGGTTATAGTCTAGGTTAAACCACCTAATTCTCTATAACCAAGGCTCTGATGCCAATCTGTCACACCCCAAAAATGGCGCAGCGGAATGACATTTACGGGGTATGACTTCATAGTTAAGAACACAAGGTGTCACAACAGAGAAACACTAAATGCATAACATACGATAGATAATAGTCGCAAACTTCCACAACCGGGATAAGTACAAACCAAAATAAACATAAGTCTCAAGGCTAACAACATCACTAAACAATAACCAAATGCAGCTTCACGAGTTATAACCCGGAAGGGTCTTGCTAAGTCAGGCCAAAATGCTACCTTCTAAACAGCTTCAATAACACCTGAAAATGGTACTAGAAAACGTCAACATAAAGTTGGTGAGCTCGTAGGTTTAGATGTTAAACCACGAAGCTGTGAATATTAGTGTAGGACAATAGTGAGCAAGATATACAAATGTGAGCACATAACAAAGATCGCAAACTAGCAACAACTGAACACGCATAATTGATCCACACATAGAGTGGGTGCCA
This sequence comes from Artemisia tridentata subsp. tridentata, assembly GCA_021014915.2. Taxonomy (NCBI): domain Eukaryota; kingdom Viridiplantae; phylum Streptophyta; class Magnoliopsida; order Asterales; family Asteraceae; genus Artemisia; species Artemisia tridentata. The sequence continues at coordinate 253,476,503 of CP139505.1, forward strand.
TATTCCCAAAATGATATACTGGGTGCCATATTCCCAAAATGATCTTACTGGGTGCCATATTCCCAAATTGATTTACTGGGTGCCATATTCCCAAAATGATATACTCACAATGCATCACAAAACAGTTCGCACGTTCAAGCTAAGTCACACAGTCTGAATACACACAGTAGGGCACATAATGCAATCAAAACACACATATTGTCCAAAAACATGAAGACAGTATAATCACAGCATGAAAACAGTTAAAATATCATTTGAGTACCATTTTCCCCCAAGGAAAAACATAGTAAAAAGGGGCTACGAGAACTCACCTCCGGGTAGTAGTAATCTGAATGCAATAGAATCAAATGGCGTGTAGTAACTCCAACGCGTGACCTAGATTAGTATGGCATAATTTAGTTTGCAGTTTTGATTTGAGACTCGATGAACGTAAATAAGTTTAAAAGTTTTCAAAACGTTTTTGTTATTGTTGCTGGTGTGGCAGCATTTAAGTTTAAAAGTCATTTCTAAGTATTGTAAGTATTGGCTCATAGAAGTGGGTATGTAAGAATTGCGAGAAATAGCAAGACGAATAAGTATTTTGATTTAGCGATAACCGAGGGACTACGTATATATATATATATATATAGGATCGACTATTTGTGGTAATAATGTGATATAATTTAGTTATTATTAGTTAATGGTTTATGTTTTAATTATTTTTACGTCGCATATAATCCTATGTCTAGAAATATATTGTTCTCATAATATTCTCATTTTACCCAACCGTGTCGAAAAAAATTAGTTTTGTTCCGAGAACATGTATAAAAATTGTTAAACTTTAGTTGCGCCTAAAATTTCTTGTCGGCTTATTTTTCTACATGAAATGTTGCGTATATATTTTATAAAAATTGTCAAGTTAATATGCGTGAAATTTATGTATGCTGAGGAGGGGAAAAAGGATGGGCTGCGGCCCATATCGAAACAGCCACACCCCATTTGGGCTGTCTTGCTTATGAGAGCCACATGGGCTTCGGCCCAATGTGGTTTTGGGGTTTTAGAGCTGCTGCAAATGTAAAAGAAATTAAAGGGGTTTTTGGGCTTTGGCCCATTGTGTGACAAAGAGAATTTTTTTTTTCAAGTGCAGCAGTAGGCGAAGGGGTGAGACACAAGAATGAGAAAATTTTATAGAATCCAGAAGCAGTGTACACGAGTAAAAAAAAAAGATTCGTCTTATCAAAATGGCAAACATTCAAAGGTGGTTTAAAGACTCAATTTCGAGTATTATTGGCCATGCCGAGGCTCGAGCTTGAGACCTCTCGGTGTGAGGTGTCGAGACGGGAAACTCAAAACAAGTAAAATCAAACGTCGCAAATCCATTTTTAACACTTTGACATAAACCAGTACATCGAGAATTTAAACTACGCAACGCCACAAAATTAAGACGAGTACTAAATCAATGCGGACGCGAATCATAAGCCAGACACAACCCATGTATATACCACAGCAGGAATCGAGTACCAACATACACGGACACAATCACAGCAGAAACAAAAACGCACACCCTACTGTCAAGTTTAGTTCACCCCTGTGGTTCAACCACAGTGGGTTTCGACCCGCAACCGAAACCAATATGACTCATCTTTTAACAATGTATAACCTTGCTACACTAACTCGAGGCCTAATCGTTTGAGCACTAGTTTTAAGCAGCCATATCTTACTTAAACACCGCGACTGAGTAGGAATCGAGAATAACCGGGATTAGACACACTCAATATTGAGCCAAGACTAACATTTTTATTAGTTTTTCATTAAAATCAACCACACCAACAATTTACTTTTAATCGACTAAGTTTTGATAACAAGAACTTCATAACAGTCACCAAGAATCGTATACCAGTTAAACATAACCAACGAATCATGTGTTTAACAACTTATATCAAATGACACTAAAATCAACACATCATAAACATAATTACATTCGAATTAGAGGTCGCTTATCAGGAGACTAGAAGAAATTTAAAAGGTGTAAATCCAAACCAAGTTTACATAATATCATTCGAGAGTCATTTGAATCAAAACATCAAGAACAAAGATTGACCTTACAATAGGATAGATGATGGTTACAAAAGATTGAGGAGGGGAACACCAACTCGAACCCGATTCCAACTTCAAGCAAATCCACGACCCTTCGTTTGAATCCGACTATGAATATGGTTGGTGAAGGTTTGAGAGTGTGTGGAGTCACCTGTGGATCGATTGGTTTATAAAGAATAATACAAAGAAGGTTTGCCCCTCCTCATCCGCTCGTCAGTCGACCCTGTAGCCAAAAAGGGGTAAAGCTTCATCATCATCTAGTCACCTCTCTTGGACCTTGTGTTGACTTCAAGTAGGGAGGGTTTTAGGACCACTTTGTTGTTATATAGTCATTGATAAGTTCTGGAACTCATCAGGGTGTGGGGATCGATTCTGGAGCAGAGGATGAGGTAGCAGTGGTGATGTCCTGGCTTTTCAGGGCGTGAGAGAGAGAAGCAGTGAGATAAGAGGGAAAAGAGGAGAGGGTGGGGATAAGTGAGAGAGGGAGGATAACGTTTATATTATTATTATTATTTTTTTTTATTTTTTATTTACTTGTAATAAGAAAGCAGATATTAAATAAAAGTAAGTTGTGAATTGTTTTTTTTGGGTTTTGTAATACTCGCGGGGATTTAATGAACCTCGTGTTTTAACGACTTCTAGTATTAAATCATTAAACCTATGCCATACTATCACGGTGTCGGAACGCGTGTGGTATCGTCCTCTTAATTCGTGCAGTTTAGTTACCAGTTATACGCAAGGGGAATATGTAACTTCTAAAATAAATCATTTTGAGTTTTAAATGCTAAGTAAGGACCTGGAAAATTCGCGGTTGTTACATAAAACGGGTAATTCAGTAACACAAATTCAAAGACTAACTGTGAAACCGATTCCTAAAGGATTTGGTTTTGCACTTGGCTGTGACAAACCACGTTTTTTACACAAAGCACTCAAAGATAATCCTAAGTTATAAAATGCAGAATTTCTGTTTGATGATACTTTTCAACGTACTATTGTGTATTGTAATGATGAAGAAACTGAATATCATGAAAATAAGATTGAGAGTCGATCAAAGTCAGAAAACAAATTTTCAAGAGTTCCATATGATTATTCAGCAAGACCTCACATCAGTAAATCTTTTGTTCCTCCAAAGGACAAACCTGAACAAATAATATCTTTAACTGAAAAACGTCCCTCTTCTGAAGTTGCTACTGTGACCACTCCTGTTACACAAATCAATGGTCCAAAAGATACTGTAGATCTACAAATGCCTCAACAATGTCGGATTCTTCGATATTTTAAGACATTTATGGATGACATTAAACTTTTGGAACATGTGATAGAATTTAATTCTGAAATCAAAATCTCTTCTTTATTTTCTCCTGCTGAGAAAGAAATGAGAGAAATTTTTCAGAAACAATTTTTACCACATGTTAAACACCTGAGACTTTGTGCAACAATGTGGGAACAGGAACTACAGACTGAAGTTGGATCAATGATGAGTATTTTTAAAGCTAAAGATGAAAAAATTGCAAAACAAAAGTGTCAAAAGAAAGCTTTAGAAAATGAGGTTGATCGACTCTTGGAACGTGTTTTGTGTGATGATGTGATTTCTGTGATCATGAATTCTATCTTTGAATCTTGTCATGCCTTGCTTGTGGATGATCATGCTGTGAATGTTGAAATGTTGCAAATTGAGATTGATAATTTGGTAAAAGAGAATGAGAGTCTTAGACAGATCAACTTTGATGTGGAAGATAAGTGTGTAAAAGAAATTTTCAAACTTAACAAACGAATGGAATGGTGTCAAACTCAAAGCATTGAATTTGAGTTAAAATATAAAAATCTAAAAGGGTCTTTGTCTTTCCAAAACAGTCATGCTTCAGAAAGTCAAAATAAAAATGAAATTGATATTTTGCGAAATAAACTGTTTGAATATGAGAAAGACATAGATGAAGTTTCTCAAAACAGGAATGACACTGTCCGGTTAAACAGACTTTTGGATTCAAAAAATCAAGAACTCCAACACATCATTGTTGATTTGAAAAAGAAACTCAGAGTTTTAGAAAAAGGCAAAGTTGTGATTGCCCCAGGAATGTACTCAGTAGACAAGCCAACTAAGCAAGCATCAGATCAAACCACTAATGTGAATACTTCCACTTCCACAGGACTAGGAAACACCTCTAAGGCTAGCAGATCAAGAAACACCAAGAGACCAAGGAAGTTTAGTATCTGGCGCCCTAAGAGTGGACTATCTAAGACTGAAGAAGTAGTAGTAAATATTAGCAGTTTGTATAAAAAGCATGATATGTCAAAAGTAGAATCACACTTGTCTAAGTCTAGTTCTATAGATGATGTAATGAATGCTAAATTGTTGAATGTTATGAATGATATTATGGTTGATGCTAGTTGTATATTTTGTCATGCTAGTATATTATCTCGAAATCATGAGAAATGTGTTGCTAAAACTCTGTTGAATCGCAAAAAAAAAAACGATCTAGTGGCATTTCCTCTAGGCCCACTACTGCTGCCAAGTCCATATTAGGAAATCCACCACTAGTAGTTTCTGATGAATCAGTTGACAAACCCATAGCTGCATCTAGGACAAACAAATCACCAAGTGCATTTATTAGGAGAGTGGCTGAGACTAGTTGGACGTGGCAGCGTTGGTTACATAAAACACATAGCTTTAAATGGGTACCAAAAATGATTAACTCATGTGTTACTAACCAAACGGATTCCACCGTTACCAAAATTGCCTCTGTGTCAACTTTTGGTGATGCAGGTGATCCAAATTGTTCTCTGAATTGTTGATAGCGGCTGTTCCTGACATATGACCGGCAATCTCAAGCTTCTTGTAAACTTTGTTGCAAAGTTCATTGGAACGGCCAGATTCGGGAATGATCACTTTGCTGCTATTATGGGTTATGGAGACTATGTAAATGGGAACATTGAAATTAGCAGGGTTTACTATGTCGAGGGCCTAGGTCACAACCTCTTCTCAGTTGGACAATTCTGTGATGGTGATTTGGAGGTGGCATTCAGAGAGAAAACTTGTTTTATTCGGGATCTTCAAGGAAATGATTTGATGAAAGGGAAACATGATTGCGTGGTTTTGTAACCTTACAACAGGTTTTACCTCTCGAGGGATCTCAAGAGGCTTACAACCCCACCAGGCAGTGTACCTGACCGATGTAGTATAGTGTAGTGGTAAGTACGGGGGATTGATCGTTCTCCACAGGGAATAGTGTTCGTTAGGTATGAAAGACTACTCTAATTAGGTCTAAGGGTTGAGGAAGATTCTTTTTATGTTTTTATATTTTTATGAAAGCAAGTAAAATCTCGGTTTTGATAGAGTGGGCGGAATTAGTTGCTAGTCAACTAACCCAAATTACTACGAATGCAAATAAAATAAATAACTGAAAATAAAATGTGGTGAGAAACTTATGTGTAGAGAAATGTGTTTACTTAGATTTCCTTACTCCCTAACTATCTTTTACCGGTTAATTAGTGTGTATTAGTCGCGTGGATGACGGGTGTATTCCTTAATACCATTCGTGGGGTGGCGTACTTACTTCCCCAACTCTACAAGCTCCTACTTCACTCCTATGTCGAGCCGGCTAGGAAGCTCCTAACATGGGATCACTAGAATTCGCTTGTGCATTAAATACAACCATAAAAACCTTTAGTACGCGTTTGGTTCATGTTTCTTAAGACGTTCAAGCAAGTTACCGAATAGGAAGTTAGCCAGTTTTCTTAAGCCTAACATAGATAAACAATCATCCAATACAACTAATAACACACTAACAACCAATAATCAATAGCTAGGTTTCATTAGATCTAAGCAAACACAAGATAAATTTAGCCTAACATGTTAAACAAAAGACAAGAATAAGATAGAATCAAACAACACATAGACATATTGAATGATTAATTGATAACTTATCTTTCAATGAAACATGGAAGATCTCAAGGCAAAAAGCCCTGAAAAAGTAGCTGAATTCGTCCTAGGGTTTTATCCCAAAATTCCACACACTAAGCTCTCTCTAATGACAAAAAATTAGAAAACTATATATAGATTTTTGGATCTGACGGCGTCACCTTATGGAGTGTGACGCCGTCACCTCGCCGCTTTTAGGGTTCCCGGATGACCTTCTTGACGCCGTCCCTCTTTAGCTCTTCAAAAATCCATTCTGGCTTATCAAGGCTTGACGCCGTCTAACCATGAACGTGACGCCGTCCCCTTATGATTTAAGCCGTGACGCCCTTGATCAAGTTAAAGCGTGACGCCGTCAGAATTCACATGCTATTTTCACTGGCCCGTCATGAGTAAATTTCACGTCCAACTTTTCTTGCCAAGGCATGACGCCGTCCAGAGTAAAGTCTGACGCCGTCAAGAGTAACTTTTAGCCGATTTTTGAGACTTTGCCGTTTTCTTCACTTTAATGCTCCAAAAACGTCCAAAATGCCTCCTTTTCCAGATTTCTCCTCAAAAGTACCTAAAATGACAAAAGGAACGATTTAGGGCAATATTTGATCAAATAAATACGATTTAAGGCTTAAATGACCCCTTAAAAGCGGTACACTTTTCGCTTCATCAAATACCCTTACACTTGAGATTTGCTTGTCCTCAAGCAAATGCGCTTTTATTCTAATCAAAATACAAGTTAGGGGTCATTTAATGCTAACATAAAAGTAATTACAACAAATATTCGTTCCACTTCAATCATAATAAGCACGGAGATTACATACTAGCACCTCACAAGTAGTGTTTAGATACTCACATCTCTCAAGTGTCATCAAAATAAATCTCATAAATGAAAACGGATAATATCTCTCACTACCTGTCATAGCAAATAGATTACCATAGGCTTGGGAAAGGATCGAAAACCTCCTCCACTAGGCGTAAGCACCAAAGATAAACTATCAAAGAGGGCTTTTAAATGGGTTATAACGTTAGGTGTAGGGAAAAGGAAAACACGGCTTTGTTGGATACGGGATATTTTACTGGTGGCGAGTTAAAAATCTTGATCAATTACATGTACTATACAATGTTGCTAAGCCAAGACTAGACTCGATCTTAAGCTAATGATAAAATAACAAAAACATAAAATAAACATAAAATAAAACGGGATGGTAGTCCGTATGTTTTTTCTATTTTTCATTTTCTCATTTTTTTTTTATTTTTTTTTTTTTTTTTTTTTTTTTTTGCATACACTTTTGCCCTACCATCCAAAATAATACATCATAGGGGCATTGCATTCCCCTTACACTTGAATTTTTACATAACTTTACAAATACTAATCTAATGACTCGAATTAAGATAATTGAAAAACTTGGAGTACTTTTAAAACATTTAGCACATATGGGGGTAATAAATGATGTTCATCCCCATTACTCCATTACACTAGTACTTTACCCATGAGTCCCAATCGTCCCAAAACAATATGTACAAGGATATGACTCGACTTAGCAACCATGTAATCAACTAGATAATTAACTTGGGTTTAAACAAATGTTGTCACAATAATGCACTAGAAATGAGTGCATACAAGGTAGGCTAAGGCGATTTGGGTGTACATTTTAGTGGGGTGTAACAAATTCTTCCTTTAAGTAAAATGCTTAAAGGTCGAAACGAAAAGATAGGCTCTGAGGGGTGTACTAGGGGTATCGTGTACTAAAAATGAGTACAACGCAAAGGGTGTGGGAGAATTACTTGACCAATGTAGCCAAAGTAATTATAACAAAAAACACAGGTATAAAACAATGGGTTAATCCTAATGCCTCTTATCATGTAGTAAATCTAACTACACGAATGTAGTCTCACTTGTGGCCTCGGAATGGTCCTAACGCAAGTTCTAGAATCTAAGTGCTACCGATACACACATCATAGCATAAATGCTTTTCCTACCAATTCTAGGGGCGAACCTCACATATTTGGGGTGGAAAATTTTTTAGTGGTACGGTTTTTGTGCTAGTCATATAACTCCTATCCGTGAGACGCTCATTAAGATCAAAGTTTCACTCCTATATGTTGTAAAAAATTTTAAATTTGGCACTAAAATTACCTTAACAAGTATTTCTCTCAGTTTTATTACACATCTATTATTAAACAAACAAAAATCAAGTGCAATGGCATTCTCTAAAATCGTACTTTTACCCTCCCCTTACACTTAAGATGAACATTGTCCCCAATGTTCAAATAACAAGATGTAAAAGCATAAAAGTAAAAGAATGAAATCAAATACTCCCCTGATTCGCTCGGTGGATAATGAAATTACACGGTTAAATCTTCCTCCAAAGAGAATGTTAAAGCTCCATGACTAATGCATCGCCACAAGCTTGATTCCATAAACATCTCCTTGTCCAAAATAACCTGTTAAACCTGAGAAAACAAACACGAAAACCTGCATAACATCGGCGGGAAAAATCTATATATAAGGATATAATGCTTGTGGACTGATAATTTTGCAGATTCCTGGAGATTATAAGTTGGAGATTTAATAAAAACTTTTTATGAAAACAAAACTTTCAAAAATTTTTGGAAATTAAATCTGACGCCGTCAGGTTATAACCCCTGACGCCGTCAGAAATGACCTGACAAAAATTTTCGTTTTAAGTTCCCGGAAAATTTCTGGAAAAACCTTTACCTTACTTCCTGGAAATCCTGCAAAACATCATTATGACTCGATACAAGCATTTGACTCAAACGAATAATAATATGTATGCTAATTTATTATTATTACGATTCATGTTAATTTGTGTTCTAATAAACCGATTTAGATTTCCCTTACACTTATCTTTTGCAAAATACCTTTATATGTAGTTAAGATGAAGTTAAAAACAACATAAAGCATTTTCACACATTAGTTTTGAACATGAATCAATAAGAATAAAAATTAAACACACATACGGAAACAAATAAAATCAAACAAACAAATAAATAAACACACAAATCAAATAAAACAAATAAAGCAATCAAATAAGGCTAGCATGCGATAAATAAAATCAATGTAACAAATGTTTTAAGGCAAACAGATGCCTTCCCTAAATTATTACAGACCATATTGTTTCAACACATACAACCAAATATCAAATTGTTCAAACATCAAAACATCAAATCACATCATCACTGGGGTGGGGGTCCTTGGCGATAGTCATAGCCAGGAGGAAGATGCCCGTGGTACCCATAAGGAGGGTAATCCTGCTCACGACCCGGGAAAGGGTCAATCCGCAGATGCGGGTCCAGCTGATCACGTGTAGAAAGATGCTGCATCTGACGAATCGTGTGATCGTACATCCAGTCGAACCTCTCGTCCACCCTGGTCCTCCACGTATCAACCTGGCCCATCCAGGTCCCCTGGTGAGCCTGCCAGTCCCCCCTGCTCATGTGCCGGTAGTAATCAGCTGTACCGGCCTCGTAACCATCATGCTGCTGCTGCTGGGGCTCCTCCTCCTCATCATCATCCTCATCATCATCATCCTCAGCTCCAACCGGGTGATACCACATAAAGGACCCGTCATGCATCTCCATGATCACCTCCATCTGCTTCAGGGACCTCTCCTTCACCGTCCTGCATTTATCACCACTCAAATACCTCATGACCTCGGGCCTGAGGACTCCATAAGACTGAGCCAGTCGGGTGATGAACATCCCATCATAAATCCTGTCACCTTCCCTCTCCCCAACTCCACCATGCATAAAGCTAGCAACCCAAAACGGGATGTTGCAGTAAACATCATTAGAGTAGATGGTGTACAGGTAGAAGAGATCAGAAGCTGTGACACGGTGGTGAGAGCTGTGACGCCCTGTCAAGCTGTAGGTGAGGCAACGATGAGTCAACTGAACCCTAGGATCCCTGATTTGGGATGCTACAGTGGTCGAGGTATACACCCCATCCCCAATAGTCTGCCAGAAAATAGAGCATCTAAAATCATTCTTCATCGACTCCCCATGCAACAACCTCTGCATGAACCCTGCCTGAATGGTATCATGCTGATCATACAACCCAAGTCTCCACCCAAACTCAGTAACAGAACACGTCCTTAGCTCACCCCCCAGCCTGAAGTAGATCGTGGTACCGCCCACATCGGTCCTTGCCTCAGCCATGTCAAAATGAAAGGTGGCAAAGAACTCCCGTACCAACTCCTCATATACCGGCTCCTGAATCTTAAACAGTCTTTCCCACTGTGGGCCGGTAAACCCATCCGTCTGAAAACTTTGGAGAAAAGTCTGCTCAAGACCTACTCTCCTCAGAAAGCCCCAGTCAACCACTGCTCCATTCTCGACCTTGTGTAGTAGCAATTGTGCGTATTTGCTTGTAGCAGCATCATTGTCAAAGATACCCCAACTGAGGACCGCATCCCCAAAGTTTTCTTGAGATCGGGAAGAACTTCCTCGGCTGGGTCTTTGACGCTTACTCATTATCTGGAACAAAGCAGGAGGAACAAAAGTGTTAATATGTGAATTAAAGACTTGGTGGCGTATCAGACAGGTCTGACGCCGTCACGCTTTGATAGGTGACGCCGTCAGATTCGACCAGTGTTCAAATCCATAATTACGAGGGAAAAATCAATATTCAAACCTCAGGCTCAATAACCACACACCACTTTTTGCAGAAAAATGGGTGATTGGATCACAGGTTATGGTTCAAATTCGTGGCCACCCTATTAGTGAATTAACCCATTTGATTGCTAACAATCACATGCTTTTAATCATTGCTAAAATAACACTAATTAAAAGACATTATGAGTTCTAAGCATGAATCAACCCTAGGGTATCATGAGTAGAGGGTTTTCGAAATTGACAAATCCTATGAGTAATTGAAACGAAAAGAATGAATAAAAATTACTTACCACGTGGAAATTGATGACGAAAGTCGGTGAATTTGATCCTGGAAATTCGAAGGTGGGGTTGGAGAGGATATGGTTTGTGGGGTTTGTGATGAAAGTGATGGAATTAAAGTTATTATTGCTGTGCAGACGGGGTGACGGCGTCACGTTTAAATTCTGACGCCGTCAGATTAGCGTATTTTACTACTTTGTGCCAGTTTACAAATGAGCCCCTCGTACTTTAAGAGAGCAGCTAGTCAGGGTCAATAATCCTGATAGCTAGTCTCGTTAACAAGTTCCTCCTGGGTCAAATGTTTTGTTACTGTCACGGGGTGTAGTAAAATGTTGAAAAGGGTCGGTTGACGTCTTATTCGGGTCCCAATTTCCATCAAGGCGAGTATTCAGGGAGTGAGAGGAACTTTCCCAGGGGGTTTTCAAAATGATGGTGTGCTTTAATTGAGTTCTTCTCACACCCGGCTTAAAGCCAAAAGATCGTTTCCTAGCTTCATGAAAGTTAGGGAGCGTGACAACCATGCTCCCCACGAAGATGCTACGATCTTGAGAGTTTTTCTCGCGAGAGGATCCAAATAGATAAGAGGGTTTTGAAAGTGAAGGCTCAGAGAGGGGGGTTTCATCATCCCATTCGTTGTATGGTTCATTAGGGACCGGGAGTTCAAAGATCTTCTCGATCTTTTTGTGTGAAGCTTCCTCCCTAATTTTCTCTTTTATTCTCGAGATGAATTTGTCTGCTAGTTCCATGAACATATCTTGGGTGTTTTTCAAGTGAGTTTCTAATTCCTTGATACGTCTCTCTTGGTTGTTCACGAAAGTTAGCATTATCCCTTCAAATTCATCTTGTCGTGAGAATTGGTGAAACGTATGTTTACCAATTGTGTTCACGCACTCATCGGGATTTTCATCAGCCGTAGGTGTCTCAGCTTTCATTAAGCTCTCAACCTGCCTTTTTATGTTTTCGAACAGCTGTTCTTGGGTTGCACTCATGCAATTTGAAATCCCTTCTTCCGAGAACGTTGAGTCATTCCATTCTTCCTCTTCGTATTGTGCTAAGTCCTCAATGACTTCCCAGCACTTATCGACACTGAGCCTGCTCAATCTCCCGTTGGCGGCGTAATCTATGGCTCTTCTAGTTTGATGATTGACACCATCATAGAAGATTTGGATTTGTAGCCAAGCATCCATGCCATGGTGAGGGACCTTTCGGAGTAAGTCCTTGAATCGAGTCCATGCCTCGTAGAGAGCTTCGCCTTGACGTTGTTGGAACATCAGGATATCATTCCTTAGCTTGGTAGTTCTTCCCGGTGGGAAAAACTGAGCAAGGAAACGAGTAGTGAGATCATCCCAAGAGGTAATGGATCCTGCGGGTTGACGTTCTAGCCACTGACTAGCTTGGTCCCGCAAAGAGAATTGGAAGAGACGCAATCGGGTCGTCTCTCGAGTGGCAACATCAAGGTCTATAGAATCAACGATTTTAAGAAAGTCCTTGAGATGTTGATTAGGATCTTCAGAACGAAGTCCATGGAATGCGCATCCGCTTTGCACCAACCGGATGGTGTCGGATCGCAAGGGTGTGATATTGGCTCCTTGAGTGAGCTCAATGGTGTTTCGATAGCCATGGTGGCTAGGACGGGAATACTCTCCTAAAGAACGGGCTCTAGGAGGTGGTGGTGGTTGTTGTGGTGGTGGGTTGTGTGGGTTAACGATATTACCATCTTCCATGATGTCGGACGGTAATGGTTACGAACAAAGACACGAAGAAAATAGATAGACTAAAGAAAACCTAGAAAAATAAAATAAAAATCTCACTAGAAAGGAATCTAGTGAGTAGACCTAATAGAAATAAAAATTCAACCTAAACAATAACTATTCCCCGGCAGCGGCGCCAAAAACTTGATTGCGTGGTTTTGTAACCTTACAACAGGTTTTACCTCTCGAGGGATCTCAAGAGGCTTACAACCCCACCAGGCAGTGTACCTGACCGATGTAGTATAGTGTAGTGGTAAGTACGGGGGATTGATCGTTCTCCACAGGGAATAGTGTTCGTTAGGTATGAAAGACTACTCTAATTAGGTCTAAGGGTTGAGGAAGATTCTTTTTATGTTTTTATATTTTTATGAAAGCAAGTAAAATCTCGGTTTTGATAGAGTGGGCGGAATTAGTTGCTAGTCAACTAACCCAAATTACTACGAATGCAAATAAAATAAATAACTGAAAATAAAATGTGGTGAGAAACTTATGTGTAGAGAAATGTGTTTACTTAGATTTCCTTACTCCCTAACTATCTTTTACCGGTTAATTAGTGTGTATTAGTCGCGTGGATGACGGGTGTATTCCTTAATACCATTCGTGGAGTGGCGTACTTACTTCCCCAACTCTACAAGCTCCTACTTCACTCCTATGTCGAGCCGGCTAGGAAGCTCCTAACATGGGATCACTAGAATTCGCTTGTGCATTAAATACAACCATAAAAACCTTTAGTACGCGTTTGGTTCATGTTTCTTAAGACGTTCAAGCAAGTTACCGAATAGGAAGTTAGCCAGTTTTCTTAAGCCTAACATAGATAAACAATCATCTAATACAACTAATAACACACTAACAACCAATAATCAATAGCTAGGTTTCATTAGATCTAAGCAAACACAAGATAAATTTAGCCTAACATGTTAAACAAAAGACAAGAATAAGATAGAATCAAACAACACATAGACATATTGAATGATTAATTGATAACTTATCTTTCAATGAAACATGGAAGATCTCAAGGCAAAAAGCCCTGAAAAAGTAGCTGAATTCGTCCTAGGGTTTTATCCCAAAATTCCACACACTAAGCTCTCTCTAATGACAAAAAATTAGAAAACTATATATATATTTTTGGATCTGACGGCGTCACCTTATGGAGTGTGACGCCGTCACCTCGCCGCTTTTAGGGTTCCCGGATGACCTTCTTGACGCCGTCCCTCTTTAGCTCTTCAAAAATCCATTCTGGCTTATCAAGGCTTGACGCCGTCTAACCATGAACGTGACGCCGTCCCCTTATGATTTAAGCCGTGACGCCCTTGATCAAGTTAAAGCGTGACGCCGTCAGAATTCACATGCTATTTTCACTGGCCCGTCATGAGTAAATTTCACGTCCAACTTTTCTTGCCAAGGCATGACGCCGTCCAGAGTAAAGTCTGACGCCGTCAAGAGTAACTTTTAGCCGATTTTTGAGACTTTGCCGTTTTCTTCACTTTAATGCTCCAAAAACGTCCAAAATGCCTCCTTTTCCAGATTTCTCCTCAAAAGTACCTAAAATGACAAAAGGAACGATTTAGGGCAATATTTGATCAAATAAATACGATTTAAGGCTTAAATGACCCCTTAAAAGCGGTACACTTTTCGCTTCATCAAAACACGGTACCAGTTTATACACAATTTCCTTCGAAGGCATGACAGCTCCTTCTCCCATATGCTTACTTTCAAAGGCTCATCCCACAAAGGCCTGGATTTGGCATAAACGATTGTCTCATTTGAACTTCAAGACGATGACTGATCTTGCTAGGAAAAAGTTGGTCGACGGTCTTCCCAAATTCAGATATGCCAAAGATCACTTGTGTCCTGCTTGCGAACAAGGAAAGAGTCATCGTGCCCACTTTCCTCCAAAAGCAGATCACAGCACAGATCATGTCCTATAACTGCTTCATATGGATTTGTGTGGTCCTATGCGTGTTCAAACCATCAACGGGAAACGGTACATCTTGGTAATAGTGGATGATTACTCGAGGTGGACTTGGGTCTATTTTCTTCGCACCAAAGACCAAGCACCTTCAATGATCATTACTTTTCTCACGAAGATTCAAGTTCAGGTTCGTAACACCGTCAGAATCATCAGAACAGACAATGGTACTGAATTCAAGAATAAAATCCTTCGGGTGTTCACTGAGAAAAATGGTATTGTTCACCAAACGTCAATTGCTCGCACCCCTGAACAAAATGGAGTAGTCGAAAGACGCAACCGTACGTTAGTGGAGGCAGCAAGAACTATGTTGATTAATGCCCAATTACCAGACTACCTATGGGCTGAAGTTGTCTCAACTGCTTGTTATACCCAGAACCGATGCATGATCACCAAACGCCATGACAAAACACCATATGAGCTTATCCATGGTCAAAAACCAAATATCAATTACTTTCATGTCTTTGGAGCTCTCTGTTATCCAAAGAATGATCGTGATGATCTTGGTAAACTGAAAGCAAAAGCAGACATAGGAGTATTTGTTGGCTATTGTGAGAATTCGAAAGGATTCAGAATTTGGAACTGCTGTACTCGGGAAATTCAAGAGACGATCCATGCTAATTTTGATGAGCTCACGCAAATGGCTTCTGAGCAAACCGCTTAGAACCCGCACACAACCGTCTAAATTTTCCTGAATCTTCAACTGAACCATTACCGTTCAACATAAAGGATATAGAAGATTTGTTTGCTCCTCTGTTCGATGACTCTCTAGTTAATCGTGCCTCTGCTGTATCCACCAATTCCGCTGCTCAAACCGTCAACAATCAAGCACCTGATACACCTGCAACCACTTCCACAGTAGTTGCTAACGACGCACCTCAACCAGAACCATCATCGTCAGTAGATCAAACACCTTCAACTTCTACACCTTCAGCTGAAGATTCCCCCCACCACAATTCTGTTGAAGTACCCACACCATCAGGTTAAGACGGAGATGCATTCTTTAATCCATTTGCACTTGCACTAACCATTCCTGATATTGTAGAATCTTTTTCACGCAATTTGGAACCGTCAAACCTGCACCACAGTTATCAACATTATCCATCCACTCATAAATGGACAAAGGATCATCCCATAGTAAATATCATTGGTAATCCAGAAAAACCAGTCATGACAAGACAAAGACTCCACACAGACGGTGAAACCTGCATTTATGCACTCACCATTTGTCAAGCCGAACCCAAAAAAATCAAGGAAGCCCTCACTTATGACAACTGGATTGAATCCATGCAAGAGGAGTTGGAACAATTCAAGCGGTTAGAAGTTTGGAAACTGGTAGAGTGACCAGATGGGGTTTATGTCGTTGGATTGAAGTGGATCTGGAAAAACAAGTTAGATGCAGATGGTACTGTGATTCGTAACAAGTCCCGCCTGGTCGCCAAAGGATTTAGTCAACAAGAGGGAATCGACTTCGAAGAATCGTTTGCTCCAGTCGCAAGGCTTGAGGCTGTTCGTATGTTCCTGGCTTACGTGGCTCACAAGAACATTACTGTCTACCAAATGGATGTGAAGACTGCATTTCTCAACGGCCAACTCCGGGAAGAGGTGTACGTTTCTCAACCAGAAGGCTTCGTGGACCAAGAACATCCGAATCACGTATATCGGCTAAAGAAATCCCTTTACGGCCTTAAACAAGCCCCAAGGGCGTGGTACGACAAGTTATCTGCTTTCTTACTTGCAAAGCATTTTACTAAAGGAACTGTGGACCCGACTTTGTTTATACAAAACCACGGGGAGGACATTCTCATCGTACAAATTTATGTCGATGATGTAATTTTTGGATCAACACAGAAAAAATATTCAAATGCTTTTGCAAAACTGATGAAAAATAACTTTGAGATGTCCATGATGGGTGAACTGAAGTTCTTCTTAGGACTGCAAGTTCATCAATCACCCCGTGGTATATTCCTTAGTCAGTCCAAGTATGCTCAGGAAATCCTGAAAAAGCATGGTATGACCAGCTGTGACACCTATAATACACCTATGTCCTCCTCATCCCCGAAGCTAGATGCTGACATAAATGGGACACCCATTGATCCTACAAAATATCGTAGCATCATTGGGTCAATCATGTATCTCACAGCTAGCAGACCGGATGTTGTATTTGCCACGTATCTATGCTCCCGATATCAGTCAAGACCAACTGAGCGGCATTTGTCAGTCGTTAAAAGAATCCTTAGATACATAAAGGGAACCATTAATTTGGGGATCTGGTATCCAAAGGATTTTGGCTTTGAACTTGTAGCTTTTTCAGACGCTGACCATGCAGGGTGTTTAGACACGCGAAAAAGTACATCTGGAGGAGTACAATTTTTGGGTGACAAGCTCGTCTCTTGGCAGTCAAAGAAACAAGATTGCACATCACTTTCGTCAACAAAATCTGAATATGTAGCCATGTCTGCCTGCTATGCTCAAGTCATTTGGATGCGATCACAACTGATGGACTACGGATACGTACTCAACAAGATTCCTATGTATTGCGACTCCAAGAGTGCCATTGCCATTTCATGCAACTCCGTGCAGCATTCCAAGTCCAAGCATATTGATCTCCGATACCATTTTATCAAGGAGCACGTGGAGAAGGGTACTGTTGAACTGTATTTTGTGGGTACTGAACACCAATTGGCGGATCTGTTCACAAAAGCCTTGCCTCATGCAAGATTTGTGGATCTGGTTCACCGAATTGGTATGAGATGTTTAACTCCAAATGATTTGGAAAATTTTCTCAAAAACAATTAAATGAGTCAAACATCTAAACTATCTATGTAAATAATTTAAAAAAAAAATGCAAGTACAAACCTCTTTTACAACACTTTGTTCCTTTTGTTTTTTAACATGTCAAATATTATTTTTCGAACAAGTGTTGAGGGGGAGATACAAAATTTAAATTTTTTTTAAATTTGTACTTGCATGCTTTATGAAATTCGTTGCTTCATAAAAATTTTGGTGATAATCTTATATGATGGAAATGTTATATGCCTAATTTTTGCTTAGTTTGAGACAAATAGTTAGTAAAATGGTGGGTTAAGACTAGGAATAAAATGTTTCAAGGTTAAGGGACTAGATGTGACAATATGTGCAAAATTTAACTTAGTCATATAAAAGTCAAAATATCACCGCAGTTAATACGCTTCAACTACTTCTCTGACATAATCACATCCGCAGTAAATACTTTCACCAAACCAATCAACGGCCCACATTCAATCTGCAAATCGATTTGAGATTCATCAAAAGTGTGAGTGTTTTAACAATTATAACATGATCTTAAGCAATGGTTTTAAAGGATTTTACAATCCAACGGTTGAATTTGTCAGAAATAATTGATTTAGATCTAGGGTTTGCGTAAAATTGGGGAAACTCAATTTTATGTGTTTGTGATGTGTTTATTGGTATGATTATGCTTAGAAGATGATTGTAATCCATGTATGCATGTTTAATTGAATCCAGAAACTTGTAATTTGAATGTTCTTGATTTAGGGTTTTAGCGTACAAATTGGGGAAAATCATGTGCAAGTGTTTTAGTGTAATTAATGTGTTCCAGTGTTGTTGTTATGCATTGAATTGAGTAAATGTTGCCTTGGATTGAACCCAGAAACAGCAGATATGCTTAATTGATTTGAAGGGTTTATGAAGAACACGAGTGGACGTTCAGGTTGATTCTTAGGATTGCGTGGTTAAAAGTTGTTATAACTTGGTCAAAGTGCTTATAAACGTCATAGGATTCCACTGAAACATGCAGATAACATAATCTCAAATGAATGTGAAATGCAAAAAAATCTGCTGAATCACTCGTCTACAAAGGATATCGAAATTTCTTGTATAAGAAGTTTTTCGAAATTGAAAAGTTTTTCGCAATTGGAAAATTTTCGCAATTGGAAAAGTTTTTCGCAATTGGAAAAGTTTTTCGCAATTGAAAAAGTTTTTCGCAATTGAAGAATTTTTTCGCAATTGTAGAACTTTTTCGCAATTGTCAAAAGTTTTTGCAATTGTCAAAAGTTTTTGCAATTGTCAAAGTTTTCCAAAATCATGTTTCAACTTGTGTTATAAATTTGAAATATCAAGCTAAGTTAAGTATCTCATGTGAATCATTAAGTTTTTAACTAATGCTAACCCACATGTATCTTGCAAATTGGTGTCAAATGATGTTTCAGATTTTTCACAATGTCTGCACCGGTACAACAACCACTACCCATGATTTCTAAGGAAGAACTGTTTCCTCAAGGTTACAAGGCTAAGTATGGAAACAACAATGCAAGAGTAGTCTTTTACAACATCAAATGTGCTGAGCCAAGTTGCCAAATAGCCATTGAAATTCTCATAAGACATGAATGCAACAACATCTTGGAGAATTCAGATAATGTCCCAGAATTGTACATTCATCAAATGTGGAGTACCATTGACCTCGATGACTACAATAGATATTTCACATGTACTCTGGACAGAAAACAAGTCAAAGTCACGCCAATACACCTTCGAAAAGCCTTATCCCTACCAGATCCACCTGAAACATCAAACAAATTTTGGCCTGTACCATCTGAACAAGATATCCTCGAATTTCTTCTCAACATTGGTTATGATGAGAATCCCGATCTTCCACTCACAACAATTTCAAGCATCAATGTTAAGTCAATTCCACAACCTTGGAGAGCCATTTACTATATTTTGGTTCGCTCGGTTTCAGGAAGAGATAGCGGGCATGAGCACCCAAGACTTTCACATGTTCAACTCTTCTGGGGAATAGTTAACAAGAAAAATCTGGACTATGCTGCACTCATATGGGAAGATCTTGTGTTTCAGATAAGAGGCTGTAAGAAACCTGTAACAAGAATTCCATTCGTCCGATACACAAAGATGCTGATCAGCTATCTCATTGAAAAGAACTCCGACATCTCTCCTCGACCTGAAGACAAGGAACTTCATGTGATAAGGATGGATAAGCCTCTCAAGTCAGTCTATTTTCCTAAAGATAGTACTTACAAGCAAGGGTCAAGACTACCGGAAGAATTGTTGACCGAGGAAATCAAGGAGACTAAAGCCTACACAGACTATGACTATGCATACAGCAAAGGCCAGGTCGGGTTCTCTAAGCATCATAAAGGAACAGGTTCTACAAAAACTCGTTCTAAAAGCAGTAGGACTGGGAGTGCCTCTAGTGCTTCAAGACAACCACAGAAACATCAAACAACACTAAAAATAAGAGTTCCAACTCAACCAAAACCCAGAGTAGAAGAAGTTGGGATACATGAGGAAAAGGAAACTGACTCAGATGAATCAGAATCAGAGGAAGAAGTTACAGTTAAAATGACAGATGCTGAAATTGAACTTCAAAATCAGCTCGATTTTCTTAATGCAAAGAAGGCAAGCATGAAGTCAACAAAGGAAGATGATGCCAGAAAGGCGAAATTGACAATTGGGAAAATGAGGGAGTATGAAGAAAAGAAAGGAGCTGGAGCATCAGGAACTGTTCAAGAAGCCGCCTTGATCCACTCTGATCCGGTTAATCAACCCGGAGGGTCATGAGCAGCTACATCCACAGTTCAGCATGATACGGTTATTCAACGCGAGATGGCTGAATCTGTTATTTCTTAACCACCAAGCTCGGTTAATCAACCCGACTTGGAAGCTCAAACGTCAGAAAAGGAGAAAGATCAAGAGAGTAACATAGTTTTAACCGATAAAGAAATTTCAGATTCCATGTTCAACAATGACCAGGAGGAGGAACAACACTATAATGATGATATGGACTGGAATATAGAAGAAGAACGGGAAATATTTGGAGAGAAAACTAATGACGATGCAAAGAAACTTGAGGCTGAGCATGCAGCAGCATTAAAGAAAAAGGAAGAAGACGAAAAAGCAAATAAAGAAGCCGATAGCTACATTCGCTCACCATCAATCCCTCCATCTGACCTTACTATGGTAGTTCATGTACCTCAACAAGAGAAGAAATCTAAACTTGTTCAATCTTCTCCCATATCATCACCAAAACCTACAACACCTCCTGGGTCACCTCCCAAGAATACATCACCACCATCCTCATCTCCTAAGGACTCTGCTCCTCCCAATTCACAATCATCAATCCCTTCACTTACTCCATCACCAACAAGATCTCTGATGCGTGCGATGTGTCGTTGCGGTTTAGCAGTATTAATGCCTACTCAAGTTTTAAATTTATATTTAGCCGACTTATCAATAACACACACACACTTAACGAGCAGTGTACCCGGTCAGTATGAATATAATGGTAAGTAGAGTGTCGATCACTAAGAGTGGAACGTATTATCTCGTTATTCTAATCAGTATTTTAATATATTAAGTTAGCTATACAACCTAATCTAACGCAAGGGGGTTCAGCCTGAGAGACTGGCACGATTTGGTTGCAATTAAATAATAAACTAAACCAATAGGCACGAATCAGCGAATAGCACACACGTACACAGATAAATACTTGAGACAATAAGAAGAACTGTCCTGATAGATAAGTAGTTTGTCACTTGTTTTACTGCTAGTTTTATATGAAGTGTATAGTTCGATGCAACGCACCGAGATTAAGTCCTTTCTCGTTGGTTCTAATCTTATCGGCGAGTAAACCCTTAATGATTACTTATGACTATCCTATTTATCTTTCTTCCTACTTTTCTACCGACGATAGAATGCATAGGCGATCTAATAAATAGGCGAGGGCAGAGGCATGGCGACCCGATCAACGCTCAGCTAGACACAGAGGTTATCAATGTACTAATAAAAGTCACCAAAGACATCAACATATAAACTTTAATTAATGAGAAAGCAGTTTTAAGGGAGTGCAATCTTTCCGTTGTCACATTACACAAGCCACCAATCTTGATGAATTAAAGTTTACTAACACAATAAAACAAAACTACTTAATGAATTAAACACATGCAACACCTTCTTACAGCTCTTGTATCTTCGTTTGGGTGTGTGTTGTGCTGCCTATTCGTCTGAATTCGGCCTTAGGTATTTCTGGTCTTCGTACTTGTTCGACTTCAAAGCTCTGACAAAAGACTCTGAAATTCGTCTGGTCTTGGGGTATTTATAGTTTCTGTCTGAGGGTAAGATGCGGCGCATCTAGTAAGTAGATGCGGCGCATTGACTTAACTTCGCGTGGGGTCCAAGATTAATATATTCAGGAATATTCGTACACCGCCAGAAGATGCGGCGTAACTCCATAAATAGATGCGGCGCATGTCCTCTTGTATCTTGGATCGTATCTGGTGAGATCTTGATAGTGATGCGCCGTATGTAATAGGTTAGATGCGGCGCATCTGGAGCAGATTTGTCTTGATCTTGTGCATTTAAGTAGACTCTTAACTTCTTGCATGTTTTGCTCCATAATTAGTCCAAAATCGCCAAGTTTCACCAAACGCTTGTTTTTACCTGAGAATTACAAAAGTAAACGATTAAGTATCAATCCTCATACATAATATAATAAAATAAGTCAAATTAATAGAATAAATGATAGTAATAAAATGTACTTATTTGAGTTCATCAAATATCCCCTCACTTGAACTTTACTTGTCCCCAAGTAAACCTTAGAATTAATCTTATGAAAATGTATCCTAAAAGATATTAGGATTTATTTTTATATTTAAGCATGTATTCATTTTTGTCATAATCACACAACCAAACACTTAACGAATTAGAAGTGAAATAAAATAATTTGATAAAAGCAAATCTAATCGTTTAACTGTCCAGTCGCGACGAATATTCTATCATAAGCTTGGCAAGTATACAAATCTCCCCCACTAAAGCCAAGGAATAACAAGTCTAAAGCGGTAAAAAGGGTTTCGAGGTTTAAGGGTTAATCATTCTTAATCTCTATCGATCTCAAATTCCAGAAAAGGCGACAAAATCACAAATACATGATCGAATCCACGAACACGATACTTGCAATTGCTCAAATCCTTAACTCGAATAGGCTAAAGATAGGTCCAAACTTCACCAATAATAATATATCAAATAGGGCGACAAAATCATAAATACATAGCCGAATCCACGACTACGATACTTAAGATTTCTCAAATCCCTAATCTCAATAAATCAAAGGTTTGGTTGGATAAAGAATAATAAAGGGTATGGATAATTTTTGGGATATAAATTGGTGTAAAATGAAAAATAAACAAAACAGATAAATTAAAATCCTAAGTGTGGTTAATCACTATCCCAACCATCCCATGAATAAGACTCATATCATTGAATAACTCACGCTTTAACACTTGAAACACACGCTTTAGGTAGACACGAATTATACTCAACAAGATCTCAATCAAAGAATAAACCTTAGTTGGTGTTCCCATAACTGCCAACTCCCATTCAATCCATAGATATAATATACAATAACTAGTGGTGATATCGACCACTTAATACAAAACTTTACATAAGTTGGTTAAAACAAACATCCAACTTTTCTTCTTTTTTTTTTCTTTTTCTTTTCTTATTTTTTCGATTTTTTTTTTTTTTTTTTTTTTTTTTTTTTTTTAAGAAACATAAACATAGATGTGTAAAATTTCACCACATCACTATAATGATAATTCTGGATAATTTTTCCATACTTTTCATGACTTCATAAATAACGGTAATAGTGAAAGTAGTAAACACACGAAAAATAAACTCAAAGATATACAATATTTACTTTCACTCCAATTGCATTGTGCAATTTCCCGACCTAACCATAGATAATGAATTACGCACGCGAACACAGGTAATGTAAGGAAACACACTTTGCCTATAGCAATTAACCAACCACGGATTTAATCTACAGGGTAGGCTAAGGTGTAAGGGTGTAACGAAACATTTTAACAAAGGTGTAAGAAACGAAAGGAATGGCTCTGAGTGTTTTTCTAGGGGTATCTTACTCTAAAAGTGAGAGTAACAAAAGGGTTTATACGGGGGTTAACTAACCAGTGTAGTTAGCTAATAACACATAACATATAAAGGCTATTTGGGTGTAATCCTAGAAATTTACCAATTTAGACAAGTCATTCCAATTATATAAATAATACTTATTATGGTGGTCTCGAATAGTATACAAGCCAAGTTCTAAAGTTTACAAGTCACCGGCACACTCATAGATTTGTGAGTTTTGAAAAATCACAATTTTTGAAAATAACGTCATGTGTGCAGCTATGCAACTTAGACTTTAAACAAAAACATGCTAAAAATTTTAAATTTTGATATATTAAGCACATTTTAAGCATATTTTGAAAAGTTTAGGACAAGTAAGTGTTAAGTGTTCTAATTCTCCAATCCCCCCACTTAAGTTAAACAACGTCCTCGTTGTTTGTATAAAAGGTTAAAAACTGGAAAATAAAAGAATTAGAACAGAAAAACTCCCCTGAGATTTGCTCGGTATGATCCTCCATTTGTATAAGAGCCAAAATCATCTTTCTTGTGGATTAGAACGTTTAAGCTTCATAATCAATGTATCCACCGGAAAATGCAGGAATCTAAAATACCACCAAGGCTTTAAAACACACCTAAGTTAAGAAAGGTTCAAACTTGCATAATACATTAGTAGTTAGTTAAAATAAAACATTAAAAATTAAAAATTAAAATCATCAGGTCAGTCGATGCGCCGTATCTTATGGAAGAAGATACGCCGTATCGAGCCTGGAATAAATACGGATCAGAATAGAAGATGCGTCGCATCCTTAACCAGGGATGCGCCGCATTAAAATAAACTGATAAAAAGTTTTTAAATTCAAAAATTAAAAATGCAGAAAAATAAAATAAGATATGACCATTGTAGGAGATGCGTCGTATCTCAGGATTGAGATGCGCCGTATCCTCTGCGGCCTGACTGACTCGACTCAGAACAGAAAATTAAAAGATAAATCCGGGTTGTCTCCCTGTAAGCACTTGTCTTTATTCCAGAGTCTTCAAGTTAGACTCACGTTCAGCTCTTTATTCCAATATTTCAGGTTCAAACTCCACCACCTCGTTCTCAGTATCCTCAATTTTATTATCAAAGTATTTCTTCACACGTTGCCCGTTTACTTTGAATATATAACCATTTTTATCGCATATTTCAATAGTTCCATAAGGATACACTTTCTTGACAACGAACGGACCCGTCCATCTTTATTTAAGTTTACCAGGATACATCTTTAATCTGGAATTAAATAGTAGCACTTTCTCTCCAATAGTAAACATTTTATCCCCACGTAACCTCGAGTCATGCCATCTTTTAGTTCTTTCTTTGTAGATCTTAGTATTTTTGTAGGCCTCATCTCTTAGTTCATAGAGTTCATTAAGTTCCATGAAACGGTTCTTCGTTGCAGCTTCCATATCCATATTACAATTCGTCAAAGCCCAATATGCACTTTGTTCAATTTCGACCGGTAGGTGGCATGCTTTTCCGTATACAAGACGAAATGGAGTGCATCCCGTTGGTGTCTTATAGGCTGTACGGAATGCCCATAAAGCATCATTTAACTTGTCAGACCACCCTTTCGGATTATATCCAGTCATTTTTTCAAGAATTCGCTTAATAGCCCTATTGGTTACTTCAGTTTGCCCATTGGATTGAGGATGGTATGCGGCGGAAACCCTATGATATACTCCATATTTTTGCAAGGCTCTTCCCAGATGGTGATTACAAAATGTGTTCCCCTATCACTAATCAATGCTTTAGGAATTCCAAACCTAGAGAACAAACTTTGCAAAAATTTAAGTACTACCTTGCTGTCGTTTGTTGGTAATGCTTGCGCTTCGACCCATTTTGATACGTAATCAACAGCAACCAAAATATATTTATTACCTTTAGATTCAGGAAACGGTCCCATGAAGTCTAATCCCCATATGTCGAAAACTTCACATACATGGATATAATTTTGCGGCATTTCGTTTCTTGATGTTATATTCCCGGATCGTTGACACGCATCACATCCTTTTATATAATCTTTTACATCATCCAACATAGTGGGCCAATAAAATCCCGCATCAAGGATCTTTCTTCTTGTGATGACTGCACCGTGATGTCCCCCCGTTGGCCCTGAATGGCAATGTGCCAATATTGCTGGGATGTCATCACCATCTACGCATCTTCGTATAATATTGTCAGAACATAATTTAAAGGCATAAGGTTCATCCCAAATATACTCGCTAGCGCGAGTTAGAAACTTTCTTTTCTCGTCGGATGTTAGCCCTTTTGGAATTTCATTTGCAACAATAAAGTTTATATAGTCGGCATACCATGGTCCATTATTATTGCTCTTAATTCCTACCATCATAAGGTGTTCATCAGGAAAGTCATCAGCTATTTCCCTTTCGTCAAGTACCTCCATATCAGGGTTTTCAAGTCTAGATAAGTGGTCAGCGGCTAGATTCTCGGCACCCTTTTTATCTTTAATTTCAATATCGAATCCTTGGAGCAATAAAACCCACCTAATAAGCCTTGGCTTGGCATCCTGTTTATTGAACAAATACTTCAAAGCAGAATGGTCAGTGTAAACCATAGTTTTTGACAATATAAGATATGATCTAAATTTATCGAATGCAAAAACTACTGCTAAAAGTTCTTTTTCCTTGGTGGTGTAGTGTTCTTGGGCATTATTCAATGTTTTGCTAGCATAATAAATTGGCTTAAATTTCTTATCTATCTTTTGGCCAAGTACAGCTCCAACAGCATAATCACTAGCATCACACATTAGTTCAAAAGGCAAATTCCAATCCGGCGAAATTATAATAGGTGCGGAAGTTAGTTTTTCTTTAAGTATATTAAATGCCTTTTTGCAATCTTCAGAAAAATCAAACTTCGCGTCTTTTAGCAATAATTGGGTCATAGGCCTAGATATCATTGAAAAATCCTTTATGAACCAACGATAAAATCCAGCATGCCCTAAAAAACTTCTAACACCTTTTACATTAGTGGGGTAAGGTAGTTTAGCAATTACATCAATTTTAGCTTTATCGACTTCTATACCTTTCCCAGAAATCTTATGTCCTAACACAATTCCCTCTCTAACCATAAAGTGACATTTTTCCCAATTAAGAACAAGGTTAGTTTCTTCGCACCTAGCAAGCATTTTATCAAGTTTAAAGAGACAATCACTAAATGAGTTACCGAACACCGAGAAGTCGTCCATGAAGACTTCTATAAAGTCTTCTACCATATCATGGAAGATAGCCGTCATACAACGTTGGAAAGTAGCAGGGGCGTTGCATAGTCCGAACGGCATTCTCCTATAGGCGAAGGTTCCATAAGGGCAGGTGAAAGTCGTCTTCTCTTGATCCTCAGGGGCAATTGGTATTTGGAAGAAACCTGAAAAACCATCTAAAAAACAATAATAATCATGACCTGATAATCTTTCTAACATTTGATCAATAAATGGAAGAGGGAAGTGATCTTTTCGCGTAGCATCATTGAGTTTGCGGTAGTCGATGCAAACTCTCCATCCGGTAACAGTTCTTGAAGGGATTAGTTCATTATCGTCATTGAGTACTACCGTCATTCCTCCTTTTTTTTGTACAACGTGGATAGGACTGACCCACGAGCTGTCAGAAATTGGGTAGATAAGTCCGGAGTCAAGTAATTTCACAATTTCATTTTTCACCACATCTTGGACTTTTGGATTCAAACGCCTTTGAGGTTGGATAGTTGGTTTGAATTCATCCTCCATAAGGATTTTATGCGTACAAAATGACGGGCTAATTCCCTTAATATCAGACATACTCCACGCTAATGCTCCTCTTCGTTTATATAGTACCTGCAAAAGGGATTCTTTTTCTTTTGGCGTTAAATCAGATGCAATAATAACGGGCGAATTAGTGTTCCCATTTAAATAGGCATACTCCAAAGTAGAAGGGAGATCCTTAAGCACAGGTTTAACATTATCAATTTCAGTAGCACTAGCGGAATAAACTTGTTCTTTAATTATGTTGCTGCTGTCATCAGATAGATGCGCCGCATCGATATTTTTGATGCGCCGTATCGCGTTACATACAGCAGAGTCAGCAGCTAAATTATAATCGATAGTATTCTCATCAACTTGATCTTCTATAGCAATTGTGTTTTCTAAATTTTTAAGCAGAAAATAATCAAGCAAATTACTTTTTAACAATTTCTGAGTAAATTGATTAATCGTGTCATCAGAAACATCGATATTATAGCATTCATCGTCATCGGATTTATCTTTACTCATAGATTGTTCCATGTTAAATTCAACCTCATCTTTTCCTATGGTAAGAGTTATCTTTTTATTAAAAACATCAATTATGGCCCTAGCAGTGGCTAAAAACGGTCGTCCTAATATTATAGGAGTTCTAGAATTTTCAGGCATATCGAGGATAACAAAGTCGATAGGTAATTCAAATTTATCAACTTTTATTAATATATTTTCAGCTATTCCTAATGGGTATTGTATGGACCTATCAGCTAGTTCTAAGCACATCCTAGTGGGTTTTGGTTCACCAAGACCTAATTTATCATACATAGAAGAGGGCATAAGACTTATACTAGCTCCTAGGTCGGCTAAAGCATTTTCAATATGCAAATTTTTAATTTGACAAGGAATAGTGAAACTCCCTGGATCTTTTTCTTTTGACGGAAGTTTGTTGAGCAATGCTGCTGAGCTTCTTTTCCCCATTGTTATGGTGCAAGCCTCTTCAAGTTTAGACTTGTTTGTAAGCAAACTCTTCAGATATTTAGCATATTTTGGCATTTGCACTAGGGCTTCCATAAATGGTATGCTA
The DNA here is from genome assembly GCA_021014915.2 of Artemisia tridentata subsp. tridentata. Classification (NCBI taxonomy): domain Eukaryota; kingdom Viridiplantae; phylum Streptophyta; class Magnoliopsida; order Asterales; family Asteraceae; genus Artemisia; species Artemisia tridentata. Next base: position 253,504,896 of record CP139505.1, read on the forward strand.
AGCTGCAGCTGCTTGAGATTCTCCAGGAATTTCTTTTGATAGGCCTCTTCTTTCTCTTTCCTTACCCTATGTGGGAAAGGTAGTGTTGGTCGTTTAGGTTCAACAGAAGGTTCTTCTCTGATTACAGGTTCTGGATTAGTCTCTTTTGGTTGCTCTTGCTCAGGTGATAAAGATTCAGGGGAAATCTTGTTTGTACCGTCATCCTCGGGTGTCTCTCCGATTTGAAAGGTTGACTTTCCGCCTCTAGTTGTAATCCCTTTCAAGTCTTGCTTTACCAAAAGAACCCTGTTAAGCACCGTTGACAATTGGTGCACTTCAATTGCCAATCCATAAATCATGTTGTTTTGTTCCTTTAGTAAAAGCTCATGACTGCCTTTGAATTCATTAATAAAGTTTCTTGCTTCATGATGTTCTTTTTCATTGGCTTGAGCGATTTGTAGTGCAAACTCTTCCATGGTAAGATTTCTTTGGGGTCTTCCGAACAAGTTGGGGAAAATATCGAACATTGTTCCTGAAAATTAAAGAGAGGTAGATTTCAAAGTAAAAGTTTCCAGGTATAAGGGTCAGAGTATTTTCCGTTCGGAGATAAAAAATAAAAGTTGCTGATATCTGCAGACGATGCGCCGTATCCAAAAAGTTGGATACGCCGTATCTTATAATCGTTAAAATTAAATCAGACTTTATTCAGAAAATAGATACGCCGCTTAGAAATTAGAATGCGCCGTATCTGTTTTAATTATCAAAAATCGATATTTATTTAAAATTAAATGCGTCGTATTAACAAAAGTTAATGCGCCGTATTTTCGTTACGTTTCAAAATATAAGATTTTTGATTCAGAAGATACGCCGTATCGACAGATATCGATGCGTCGTATCTGTTTAATTAATCGAAAACTGTTTTTAATTAAAATAATAGATACGCCGTATCTGCTAAAGCAGATGCGTCGTATGGCGTTAACGTTTAGAAAAAAAAAATTTCCTTAAAAACAGATACGCCGTATCTTGGGGAAAGATGCGTCGTATCGAATTAATTAAACGCGTTGTATTTTATAAAAATTAAACGCAATACGCCGTATCTGAGAAATCAGATGCGCCGTATCGTTCGATTTAGCTCAGTACAACGATAGCAGAACACAAAAAATACGAAAAATAAAAAACAAATAAAAAAAAAAAACAAACGAAAATAAACACAAATAAAAGCAAACAAATAACACACAAAACAGAAAATATGCAAAATAATACAATGAATGCAATTTAATCTAATACACAACAGAATTAGCGGTTAGATAAAAAAATTAAAAACCTAATTAAAATACTAATCAAATTAACAGATAATAACATTTCACTCCCCGGCAACGGCGCCAAAAACTTGATGCGTGTGATGTGTCGTTGCGGTTTAGCAGTATTAATGCCTACTCAAGTTTTAAATTTATATTTAGCCGACTTATCAATAACACACACACTTAACGAGCAGTGTACCCGGTCAGTATGAATATAATGGTAAGTAGAGTGTCGATCACTAAGAGTGGAGCGTATTATCTCGTTATTCTAATCAGTATTTTAATATATTAAGTTAGCTATACAACCTAATCTAACGCAAGGGGGTTCAGCCTGAGAGACTGGCACGATTTGGTTGCAATTAAATAATAAACTAAACCAATAGGCACGAATCAGCGAATAGCACACACGTACACAGATAAATACTTGAGACAATAAGAAGAACTGTCCTGATAGATAAGTAGTTTGTCACTTGTTTTATTGCTAGTTTTATATGAAGTGTATAGTTCGATGCAACGCACCGAGATTAAGTCCTTTCTCGTTGGTTCTAATCTTATCGGCGAGTAAACCCTTAATGATTACTTATGACTATCCTATTTATCTTTCTTCCTACTTTTCTACAGACGATAGAATGCATAGGCTATCTAATAAATAGGCGAGGGCAGAGGCATGGCGACCCGATCAACGCTCAGCTAGACACAGAGGTTATCAATGCACTAATAAAAGTCACCAAAGACATCAACATAAAAACTTTAATTAATGAGAAAGCAGTTTTAAGGGAGTGCAATCTTTCCGTTGTCACATTACACAAGCCACCAATCTTGATGAATTAAAGTTTACTAACACAATAAAACAAAACTACTTAATGAATTAAACACATGCAGCACCTTCTTACAGCTCTTGTATCTTCGTTTGGGTGTGTCTTATGCTGCCTATTCGTCTGAATTCGGCCTTAGGTATTTCTGGTCTTCGTACTTGTTCGACTTCAAAGCTCTGACAAAAGACTCTGAAATTCGTCTGGTCTTGGGGTATTTATAGTTTCTGTCTGAGGGTAAGATGCGGCGCATCTAGTAAGTAGATGCGGCGCATTGACTTAACTTCGCGTGGGGTCCAAGATTAATATATTCAGGAATATTCGTACACCGCCAGAAGATGCGGCGTAACTCCATAAATAGATGCGGCGCATGTCCTCTTGTATCTTGGATCGTATCTGGTGAGATCTTGATAGTGATGCGCCGTATGTAATAGGTTAGATGCGGCGCATCTGGAGCAGATTTGTCTCGATCTTGTGCATTTAAGTAGACTCTTAACTTCTTGCATGTTTTGCTCCATAATTAGTCCAAAATCGCCAAGTTTCACCAAACGCTTGTTTTTACCTGAGAATTACAAAAGTAAACGATTAAGTATCAATCCTCATACATAATATAATAAAACAAGTCAAATTAATTGGATAAATGATAGTAATAAAATGTACTTATTTGAGTTCATCAATCTCCATCACCAAAAGCCAAAGCAACAGTTTCTGAACAACTCAAATCAGCCATAAAAGGTAAGAATGTGAGAAGAATAGCTCGAGTGACTAGAGTGGAGGTTGTCTCACCTAATGCAAAGAAACTCAAGAAAGCAGTTAAACTCGCACAAGCCAAGAAAGTTAACCAAACAAGTGCACAACTGGCTGAGATGCAAACCTTAGTCAAGAGTTTGTCTCAACAAATGGGAGAGCTGCAGCAGACAATGCTGAAAATGGATGAGTTTCTAGCTTATGATGTAGGCGATAAAGTCAAAGCCAACACGAGACATTATGTCAAGAAGTTTCTGCCAGATATTCAGGAAAATATTGAAGCTCACATCAACGCAACAGTAGATGAGAAGATTAAAGATCTTGCACTCCAACAGAAACATCTTCTTGAATACTCTGTTGAAGAACTTCAAGACGCCCTCCTCACCAAATTGCTTGCATAATCCACCCTCAGCTACACTAAAATTCCCATCCTGGATGCTATTCGAGCCAACATGGAATCATGTAAGACTGCAGCTGATAAAGGCAAGCGTCAACGTGATAATGATGACCAAGATCCAGACACCACTACAAAGAAACAAAAGACTGGTAGCGGATCTGGGATTCATATTACAGAGCCCACCGGAACAACTACGACATCATCTCAACCTCCAAAGAATCCAGAATCTGGTCCAACAGCAACAGAGCATCATTATGGGCACTTCTCCACAGAAAACGTAGATTTTCAACCACAAGAGGATCAGCCACAATCACCACCACCATCACCACCAAAAACAAAACCTTCAAGCAGCAAGAAAACCTCCAAAGAACAAGCTGTTGTCACATGGCTTGATGAAGATGAAGATGTGAATGGCAATGAATGGTTTGATCAACTTGCTAGTGCTCAGATCCAAGACGAAGAAGCTTCTAAAGTTGAAGACAGTACGTTTGAATTTACACACAAAATCAAACATACTCTAAATGTGAAGAAAATGACAAAGAGAGAACTTCGTAGGATCAAAAATGATGCCTTCATTCTTCTTAAAGACAAATCTGCAAATGCGGCTGAGCTGGAGTATCACCTTGAAAACATTGCTCGTGCAATGTCAAGTGAGTTTGACTGGACGAATCCAGACATACTCAGGGTGGGTGGCCGTGACAACAAAAACCGTCCGTACATCACAGACTGGACTAAGCCACTACCCGTGATCAGAAAACCTCATGGAACTTCAGAAATCCCCTTCCAGTTCTTTTTCAACAAAGATATCGAGCAAAACGAAGTATGCAACTTCAATTACCTTCACTCCTGCAGCAAGTTACCAAAATCCTGCCATTGAGGAAGCTGCAATTCACCAGAAGATCTTCATCAAACAACAAGTGATCTATGATCGTGATGCTGAATTAGGAATCCATCACTGGTATGATAAAAGGAAGAACTGGTACAAGTATAAACTTAGCCAGAAGTCTCGTGAACAAGTCTACAGTGACCTCAGGATCATGGCAGTGATTAGTGTTTCAGGATCGAAGAAGTATGATTACACATTCTTATCTGAGATCACCATCAGACGACATGACAACCAGCTCTACTCGTTCTCAGAAGCAGATTTTCCTGACTTGAGTCTCAATGATATTGAAGACTTGTACCTCATCAAAATTCAAGGAAAACTGCAACATCTCTCTACCGATCTTCAGTATGCTTTTAGTGCGGCTATCTGCCACTTCATCCGAAGAACGATAATCAAAGAACGAGTAGAAGATCTTCAATTAGGAGTGGAAAGTTATCAGCAGAAGTTGAATCTCGTTGAGCCCATAATGTTCTTGGAAAACAACCGCGATGCTCAATATACCATGAAGAAATACCCAGTCTTTGGGTTCGTCTACAGAAGTGCAACACATACAAACCATTTCATGTCATTTCACGAGATTCATAAATTCTGTGACGATACACTAAAAAACGTTAGAGATGGGTTAGTTCTTAGAGTTCGGGATCATGAGTTGAAAAAGTCAACAAGGTGGACACATAATGAGCTCAAACAAGTGATGCAGTTCATCTTGAAGATTGAAAGAAGGTTATACCGTAGGGATCAGATTAGGAGACTAGAGAGTTATGTTGGCGGTCTTCCATCATTTCCTATCAGACTATATCAAAGGACGGACCCATAATTCACAACGTTTAGCAAAGGAGGTTGATGTAAGAACTTGAGTTCATAATTCATCAATTCTTATTTCACTATTCTTACCATATGCCTGTAACATTACGGCTTGTGTACACATAACAGTGCACAACACGGACCCTAAAGAAAGGACCCTGAGGTATGCTTCAGTGCCTCAATCCTGATCAAAGGAGCGAAAGCTTCTCTCTTATGAGCAGAATTAAACCAGAATGTTTTTTTCTAAGTTTTCAAACATTCTGCTCATAAGGACAAGTATTCCCTCGTCAATGGGGAGTATTTGAAAAATAATTTTTGTTCATAAAAACAAATGTTCTTGATCTTCTTCCCTAAAACTCAAAAACAGCATATTTTAATCATAAAGTTTTTTCAAAAACATCATGAGTATGCTATTTTTGAGGGGGAGAAGTAAAATATGATTAAAATATGGTGTCTCAATGCTGGAATCTCATAAGTGCTCGACTCAGAATTGACCCTCGAATTGACGGTAGGAAAGTCAGTAGTCGAAAGGACATGTCCCGGACGGGTAATAATTTCAAGCCAGTTCATCTGGTGATGTAAACGTGTCTCGCAACGGACGTGTCTAAGTAGAATGTACCGATTTCGAGCGAATTTCCTTGAATGTGATCTGGACGGGTAATAATTTCAAGCTAGTTTACTAGTGATGTAAGCGTGTCTCGCGATGATCATATACATTGAAAATCAATCAATTCAAAAGTGCCCACTCTTCCCGACATGTGCAAATTTCAAATTAATTACTTATGAGCACATGTTAAGGGGGAGTTCTTCTGAAAAAACACAAAACTCTCAAGGTGTCAATAAAATGTTTTTACAATCATCGACACTTTGAGAGATTTTACAAAGGTTTTGGTAAATGGAATCAACATAGGATAGTCATGGAGTAATAAGGTGACTAAGGTTTAGGAAAACCGTCCTATGATCCGCCAGAGCCGGAGGGATCTACCCAAGGACAATTCCCATAGTTTAGAACTAGAAAGTCCTAGGTATGATACAAAAAAGGAGAAAATGAATGAAAGGAGAAAGAAGGGGTTGAAGAATTAAAAAGAAAAGCAAAGAAAAGGGTGAAAAGAAATAGCCCTCCATTTGTTCAACCTTAGGGCAGACACCGGGTTTAATTCATAATCTACTAGTTGACTGAGCATCACCGGTATTGAAGACATAAAACGTCATGGACCCAGTGACGCACTGCACTAAACCTTCTAAGCCACTCAAGTGTCTCTCAAAATACATTTGTTTCATTCACACGGAGAACCCTTCATAACCTATCGACCTCTCATTACGAGAGTGTTGATATTGAAAAGGAGGCAATCTGCTCCACGCCTCCGACGACCAAAAAAATGTGCACTAACTGAGTCTAGAGCCATGAGATTCATCAAAGATCTCTTAGGTATACTTAGAACTACACTGATGTTCTACATCATGGGCATCAGTTGTAAATTAGGAAAGTGTCCTTCGCAGATCCTAGCAATCTGCCAGGAACATTCTTGAGAGAATTCACAATTGTGATTCTCAGTGATAGAATGGAAATCCTGCCAGGGTAACATCAAACAACCCTGACAGCAGGTCACTTCGGCAACTCCTTGTGGGTTACGCTTAGTGTCTGTTCCAAAATGGTCTACAGTCGTAGGGTGATCTCCAGCGATTCACTGAATCGTGGGTGCACTTCGGTGTGTCCGTGTTAGCCCTTTCGGGGGTATCCGGTTCAGAACGGCCTGGGTTTGGTTTTTGAGAAAGTCTTCACACTATGATGTTGATGATCTCAAAGTCCAAATCTGTAAGTACCGGTTGGTTCGTGTTGCTTCTGCTGCTGCTGCGGAGGATCATGAATACCTGGAGTTCTACCACCATCAAGACTCCATCATGCTCATATCCTGAAAATTAGTTCTCACAAAGACTCAAGACAACAAAAGTTCAAAGTTATTAAAGAAAAGTCAAAGATCAAGTATGTTAATCTTTCACAAGTCTAAGATCAAGCTTATGAAGAGAGAACTACGTGATGTATGAAGAACAAAAGTCAAAGATCATATGAGCATGATGGAAACGACGTAAAGACACCAGTACTAAAGACCATTGGAGGACGGCAGATCATTACCATACCACATCATATCAGATCAAGAACAAAGAACAAAGATTATCAAGACGTCAGAAGCCATAGAAGCAAAGACGACGTCAAGCAACATTGATGACCAAGACTTAGGGGGAGATTGTTAGGAACACGTTTTATTAAATATTTCAAGTCTTGTTCATCTCGTATAATAGTTGCTTAATATGGACATTATGTTAGTATTTAAGGTCCGGTCCATTAGATGTCCTTGGGCCGGCCTCTTTAGTGTTAAAACCTCTAGAAACTATCAAGTGTATGTCGCCCTAATATTTTGCCTATAAATAGAAGGCAAGGGTGATCATATTAGTTGTTGGTTATTCATTTGTATGCGGAAGCTATGTCAAAGTCTTAAGTGAATGATAATCATCCGACTCTTCTTCTTCTTAATCTTTTCTCTATTGTTATCTAATCTCTCGTAATTCTCTTATAGTTGTTTATTTCATTTCGTAGCTTTATAGTAGTTGTAATCGTGGTTTAGTATTTGAGTAGTGTGTGTTTTACGTATTAACTAGGACCTACAGATTCGAATATTGAAGTCACAGGAGATAACGAACGAATCATATCAAACAAAACAACCAAACGAATATCAAAGGAATTATAAACCAGAATATCAAACATCAAGGAATCAAGTTATGAGATACCCTTACTAAGAAAGGGCGGAATATCTGTACCTTAACGCGAATGAAAGGAAACGAAATGAAATGAACACAGGAACATAAATCACTCCTTCTTCAGAGAATCTACATGAATTATGGATCAATTATTATTTAGGAGTCCGTTTTAAAGGTCATTAATTGTCATAACTGATTCTTAAATACTTATTGTTATTCATTATTTGTTATTAGGGTTTCATTAATGAAGTTAGGTTAACATATGTTTAAGAGTATCTGTATTAACGTTACAAATGTAATTTAGGTCAAAACACATTAAATGGGGTTAGGTTACACTAAATCCTTAACTTATAACATAGTTCATATTTTATCTTATTCTGGTCCCGATATTTATGAATTTTATACCATACTTAAATGTTTACTGAGGAGCTCAAATATTTATCATGAATACTAATACATGTTGGACAATTACAGTAATTTTTCCAGATTTTATTTCAATGTGATAGTACCATTTCAAAAATCGTTTTCCCAAACCTGCCCAGAAAGTGCACTGCAGGTATACCCCGGAAGTTTGCATTTGCTTAACCTATTAGAGCCCTTCAAAAAAATCTACAAAAATTCCAGTAAGTCCTATACATCCTAAATATTCTCCTCGTAAAATGAGACCTTCTAATTCCTCACTGTTTGAAAACTAAAATTCAAAAACACCAGCTGAAAGTTCAGAATTCTAAACTCAGGATTGACATCTAATGTTCTAAAAATCAAAAAGTCGCCAACCCGACCTCCAAAAATTATGAAATTTTATATCCAGATATTACACAACCTGAACTTAGTTTTAGACTCAAAAATCTTGCAAAAACACATTGGCATCATCAAATTAGACCCCTTTAAACCCGACCCAAATTCTAGACAGCATGCAGTTAAGACAAAAAACAAACCCAACCTAAACCCTTTTTAATCCATTCGACCCATCATAAATTCCTAGGTTTTCCTATGATTTTATGCCTCATTAATTGATCATTCAAAGCAGATTATTAGGGCGTGTTTAGGTTGTGATAAAGGTCAAAAAAGCTGGACAGAAACTCAACCCTACAGTCTCACACATACACGTATCAAATGCACACTTGTAATTAGGCTAGGGTTTCTGGTTTAACACCACATTAATGCACGTTTATTACTGAATTTTTAGGGCTCGTTTATAACTGTGATCAGGTCGATAAGAGGGCTGCTAATATGACGCAAAACAATCACCCATAACCACAACATCAAACAAACATACATGAGGCGTACAAATGCTCACACCATTTTAACGAGACACTAAAATTATAGGTTAGGTTTTAGATGATTGGTTTATGTATAATTGATCTTAAAACATGTTTAACAAAGATGGATTGGTTTAGAATACCTTAAGGCCGAATGATAGATGAATCAAAGACACCACAATAACACACAAACACCACTTGATTTCTTCTTCTTCTTCTTGATCCTCTAGCACCGATTGTATTGCTTAGTTTTAGGGTTTTTTTTTTTTTTTTTTTTTTTTTTTTTTTTTTGTTTGGTGTCAAAGAGGGGGGAGGAGACCGATTGGTTTTAGGAGAGGGGGAAAAAAGAAACGTGATATCTAGGGTAAGGAGCGGGGTGCAAATATGGTAAGGTTTTAATGTCCATAATAGTGTTTGATTGGGTTTTAATTAGGATCGGTTATGGGTGTAATCAAATTGTCGAAAATTAGGGGATTTGACTTCACAATTTCGGATGTTATAAGGCACATTAAACGTGTGATTGTAGAGGAGTATTAGGAAGGTTTTTTTTTTTTTTTTTTTTTTTTTTTTTTTTTTTTTTTTTAATTTATTTATTATTATTATTTTTTTTATGTAACATATATTTAATTATGCACAATACTTAGGTTAACTAATTTTAATTGATTTATTATACTTAACATAAAGTTTAGGGTCAAAAATAAATTATTACAAACTTTAGGGAAAATTCAAAATTAGACGTAAAATTAGGGCTCCGAATTTTAGGGTTTTACAAAAAAAAACATTCACCTTTAATGCTTATGAGTGTACCGGTAGTATATAGATTCTAGAACATGCGTTTGTGATGCATCCCGAGACCGCTAATGAGACTACATTCGTGTAGTTAGGATTTACTTAATGATAAGAGGCATTAGGATAACCCTTGTTTTAAACCTGTATTATAATTACGTTGGCTTCACCGGTCAAGTAATTTTCCCACACCTTTGCGATGTACTCATCTTTAGTACACGATACCCCTAGTACACCCCTCAGAGCCTATCTTTTTCGCGGTTCTCATGATATTTCAGTGGATTCTGAAATATTAATGAAGAACATTGTTTACAATCCACCCCCAAATGTACACCCAAATCGCCTTAGCTTACCTTGTATGCACTCATATTTAGTGCATTATTGTTACAACATATATGTTTAAACCCCTTTGTTAATTGTCTAATCGGTTACATGGTTGCTAAGTCGAGTCATATCTTGTAAATACAGTTTTGGGACGATTGGGACTCATGGGTAAAAGTACTAGTTGTTATGGAGTAATGGGGAAGAAAGTAATGTTATTACCCCCATATGTGCGTTAATGTTTAAAGTACTCCAAGTGTTTTAGTTTTCTTAAATCGGGTCATTAGTTAGTTATGTGTAAAGTATGTAAAATTCAAGTGTAGGGAGGTTGCGAGATCCCTTTGATGTATTATTTAGATGGTAGGGCAAGAGTGTATGAAAAAAAAATCAAAAAGATGATAAAAAGAAAAAAAAAGGTAGAAAAAGAAAAGCGAAAAAACATACGGACTAACATCCCGTTTCTTTTATGTAAAAGTCAAAGATAGTGTCAAGAAAAATACAAAAAGAGTTGGTAGTTAGTGAGTCGAGTCGAGTCTTGTCTTAGCAACGCCTCATTGTACATGTAATTGACCAAGATAATTGACTTGCCACCAGTAAAATTCCCTATATCCAACAAACCGTGTTTTCCATACCCTTACACCTAACGTTACAACCCTTGAAAAGCCCTCTTGGATAGTTTATCCTAGGTGCTTACGCCAAAGTGGTGGAGGTTTGATCCGTTCCCAAGCCTATGGTAATCTATGTATTATGACAGATAGACAGTGTTTCACTTTCAATTTTCCATATGTGTTATATAACTTTATACACCCGAGAGATGTGAGAATCTAAACACTTTATGCGAGGTGCTAGTATATAATTTCTGTGCTTATTTTGACTAACGTGGAATGATTGTATGTTGTAATTACTTTTATAATAATGTTAAATGACCCCTACCTTGTAACTTGATTAGAATGAAAGCTCATTTGCTTGAGAACAAGCAAATCCCGAGTGTAGGGATATTTGATAAGGATTTATTTGGTACCTTTTTAAGGGGTCATTTAAGCCAAAAATCGAGTAAATATGATCAAATATTGCCTTAAATTGTTTCTTTTTGTATATTAGGTACTTGGGATGAGAATTGTGGAAAACGGTACTTTTGGAGCATATTTGGACGATAAAGTGAAGAAAACAACGAAGTCGCGAAAAGTACGTCAGACTTGGAGGTCTAACGGCGTCACTAGACACAACGTGACGCCGTCCCTTGTAAACTCGTGGAAGATTTCTAGTGTTGAGCTAACAAGTGACACCTCAGAAGATTTTGAAGGCTTTATAACCTGACGCCGTCAGGTGTAAAGTGGAGATAGGTGTCACGCTTTATGCTAACAAGAGACGGCTCAAAAGGATTTTACAAGTGAAGGCCTTAGATCCCTTTCTGACGCCGTCAAAGCGGCGATTACACAGATGAAACCCTAAACCATGGCGAGTTGACGGCGTTAGAGGCTATAACCTGACGCCGTCAGAACTGTATCCCTATATATATTTTCGAAAGTTTTCATTGTTAGAGGTGACATCTTTTGGAGAATAAACCCTAGTCGAATTTCAGCAGCTTTGTAAGGGTTTTTCAACCCTTGAACCTTATGCTTTATTGAAGATAAGTTATTCGTTTAATCATTCAATATGTCTATATGTTGTTTGATTAATTGTTTATCTTTTCTTCTATCTATCATGCTAGCTTAAGTTTGTTTGTGGTTGCTTAGATCTAATGAAACCTAGTTATTGAATATTGATTTGTTGTCTCTTGTTTAGTTGATTGTTATCGCGTTAGGCTAAAAAAATTGGCTGACCTCTTATATGTAACTAGCTTGAACGTCTTAAAAACACAACCGTAGAGTGCACTATTGGTTTTGTTCGTTGTATTTATAGCGTGAATTGCGGCTTGTAGATCCTAGAAAACTTAATGGATGTTAAGGGATTTAGGGGAGACTAATATTCATAGAGTTGGGGACTTCGGCACCTCCCCACGACCAATAATAAGAAATACGACGCTTCAACTAAAACAAGGACGTGACAATTCAACGAAACAATAGGAGATAACTAGGGAGTAATTAAATCTAAGTAAACACACTTTTCCTATCATAAGAAGTTCACCAATTTACTTTTTCTTGTTTATAGTTTAATTTTAGTTTTATAATTAGTTTTTGGGTTAGTTGATTAACAACTAGTTCCTCCCACTCCTTCAAAACCGAGATTTTAATTGCTTTCTAAAAAATATAAAAAAAAAAATACAAAAAGAATCATCCCTCACCTCTAGACTTATCTCGTCATACATCTTGACCTAACGACACTATTCCGCTAGAGAACGATCAATCCTGTTGGGAATTATCATACGATTCAAGAGAAGACAAACTTAGGTCTGGTAATATGTCAGAGTTAGGTCTGTTTTTGTAATTAGGTCTGGTAATACATGTTAAGTCTGGTAGTCTGTATTAAGTCTGGTTGACTTATTATGTTAAGTCTGGTCGTGTTATAAGGAAAGTTTGTTAGAGATATGTTAGGAAAAGATACAAAACGTGTAAGTATCTTTATAGAAGATTCGTGAATATCTTCTTAGTCGGTTAGCATTAGGGTTTCCTTAGTGTTATAAAAGGATCCCTAAGATTGTTAGTTTGATAAGAGAGTTGTACGAGTTTCACAATTGTGAGTAATAGAATTATACGAAGTTAGTGTTAATTCTGTTCTTCATTGTTCTTGTTAAATTTCCGCATTAACATTAAAAATCGTTAAGGGTTTCTCACTTAGACTGGTTTGGATTTATCCCAACCATCTACTAAGTATTCAAGGCTACTTAGAGATCCACATACAATTCGTGGACCAACAAGTGGTATGAAAGCAAGGCGAGAGACTCTGAGTTCGAAGAACACTTAACCTCAAAAACCTATTCTCACTCAATTCACCCTACACAATGTCTGAGACCGATAAGCCTATCAACACTGAAACTTTTTCAATCCATAACAGTGAGGATGAGAATTCAAATCATGAAGATGAAGGAAAACCTGAATCCAGTAACTCCCAAACACAACAACAACCCATCCCTTCCACAACCACAATCTCAAACATAAAACTTCCATTACTAAAAAGAGAAGAATATGATATATGGGCCATGGAGATGGAACATTATCTGGAGTATATTGATAGTGATGTATGGAAGGTTATTCAAAGGGGAAACTCTAAGAAAAGAATTTCACAAGGGACTGATGGGCAGCTGAGAATAATGCCACCAGTATCTGCTGAGGAGATTAGGGCTGTGGAGAAGGAAAATAAGGTGATGAAGCGAAAAGTGTATCGCTTTTAAGGGGTCATTTAAGCCCTAAATCGTATTTATTTGATCAAATATTGCCCTAAATCGTTCCTTTTGTCATTTTAGGTACTTTTGAGAAGAAATCTGGAAAAGGAGGCATTTTGGACGTTTTTGGAGCATAAAAGTGAAGAAAACGACAAAGTCTCAAAAATTGGCTAAAAGTTACCTTTGACGGAGTCAGGATCCTCTCCAGACGGCGTCATGGCTTGGCAAAAGTGATGGATGTGAAATTTACTCATGATAAGCCAGTGAAAATTGCATGGGAATTCTGACGGCGTCACCCTTTAATTTGATCAAGGTCGTCACGTTATAATTTAAAGAGGGACGGCGTCACGTTCATAGTCTGAGGGCGTCAAGCCTTGATAGGCCAGAACGGATTTTGGAGAGCTAAAGAGGGACGGCGTCAAGAAGGTCATCCGGGAACCCTAAAAGCGGCGAGGTAACGGCGTCACACTCCATAACGTGACGCCGTCAGATCTAAAAATCTATATATAGTTTTGCAATTCTTTGTCATTAGTGTGGAACTTATTGGGGAACTTTGTGTGTGAAAACCCTAGGACGAATTTGGCAGCTCTTTCAAGGCTTTTTGCCTTGAGATCTTCCATGTTACATTGAAGATAAGTTATCAATTAATCATTCAATATGTCTATGTGTTGTTTGATTTTATCTTGTTCTTGTCTTTTGTTTAACATGTTAGGCTAGATTTATCTTGTGTTTGCTTAGATCTAATGAAACCTAGCTATTGATTATTGGTTATTAGTGTGTTGTTAGTTGTATTGGATGATTGTTTATCTATGTTAGGCTTAAGAAAACTGGCTAACTTCCTATTCGGTAACTTGCTTGAACGTCTTAAGAAACATGAACCAATGCGTACTAAAGGTTTTTATGGTTGTATTTAATGCACAAGCGAATTCTAGTGATCCCATGTTAGGAGCTTCCTAGCCGGCTCGACATAGGAGTGAAGTAGGAGCTTGTAGAGTTGGGGAAGTACGTACGCCACCCCACGAATGGTATTAAGGAATACACCCGTCATCCACGCAACTAATACACACTAATCAACCGGTAAAAGATAGTTAGGGAGTAAGAAAATCTAAGTAAACACATTTCCCTCCACATAAGTTTTCACCAACATTTTCATTTTTTGTTATTTTATTTTATTTGCATTCGTAGTAATTTGGGTTAGTTGACTAGCAACTAATTCCGCCCACTCTTTCAAACCCGAGATTTTACTTGCTTTCATAAAAATATAAAAACATAAAAAAGAATCTTCTCTCACCCTTAGACCTATTAGAGTAATTTTTCATACCTAACGAACACTATTCCCTATGGAGAACGATCAATCCCCCGTACTTACCACTACACTATACTACATCGGTCAGGTACACTGCCTGGTGGGGTTGTAAGCCTCTTGAGATCCCTCGAGAGGTAAAACCTGTTGTAAGGTTGCAAAACCACGCATCAAGTTTTTGGCGCCGCTGCCGGGGAATAGTTATTGTTTAGGTTGAATTTTTATTTTATAGGTCTACTCACTAGATTCCTTTCTAGTGAGATTTTTATTTTCTTTTTCTAGGTTTTCTTTAGTCTATCTATTTTCTTCGTTTCTTTGTTCGTAACCATTACCATTCGACATCATGGAAGATGGTAATATCCTTAATCCCAACATCCCACCACCACAACAACCACCACCACCTCCTAGAGCCCGTACTTTAGGAGAGTACTCCCGTCCTAGCCACCATGGCTATCGAAACACCATTGAGCTCACTCAAGGAGCCAATGTCACTCCCTTGCGATCCGACACCATCCGGTTGGTGCAAAGCAGATGCGCATTCCATGGACTTCGTTCTGAAGATCCTAATCAACATCTCAAGGACTTTCTCAAAATCGTTGACTCTATAGACCTTGATGTTGCCACTCGAGAGACGACCCGATTGCGTCTCTTTCAATTCTCTTTGCGGGACCAAGCTAGTCAATGGCTAGAGCGTCAACCCGCAGGATCCATCACCTCTTGGGATGATCTCACCACTCGTTTCCTTGCTCAGTTTTTCCCACCGGGAAGAACTACCAAGCTAAGGAAGGATATCTTGACGTTTGAACAACGTCGAGGCGAAACCCTCTACGGGGCATGGATTCGATTCAAGGACTTACTCCAAAAAGTCCCTCATCATGGCATAAATCTATGGCTTCAAATCCAAATCTTCTATGACCATGTTGATTACCACACCAAGCGTGCCATCGATCGAGCCGCCGGGGGCAGATTGCGCGACAAAAGCGCCGAGGAATCATGGGAGATCATTGATGAGCTTGCATCCGACGATGATGAATTGTGGCAAGTTTCCCACGATGTACGCTCGGCGGTCAAGACATATTCGTCACCTGATACAGCCAATCAAATTACTGAGGAAAGCGTAAGTGAACTTGAGAAAAGGGTTGCATATCTTATGGAAAAGCAAAAGAGACCCTTAAGTCCACAAAAAGCAACAATTAACTCGGTCTCAAGCGTTAAGCAAATACCATTATTAGAATCACCCCGTAGGGAAAATACTAAACCCTTCCATAAGCACGCTCAACCCAACTCCCCACCTCAGGAACTTAGTCCAACATTCGAAGCTCGAATGAGAGAATACATGTCAAAACACTCCGAACGGTTGGCGAAATTTGAGGAAGCCATCTACAAACAGAAGGAGGAAATGGAAGAGAAGATGGAGGAGATGATGAACCTTTTGAAAGAATACGCAAATACAAAGGCTCCTAAAAATGTGCTAGTGCGGAAAGATGTTGAAGTTCCCAACACTAAATGTGTTAATGCCGTCTCCGTCGTCCAAGAGGGCGAAAATGATGGAGGAGAGAATTTGATTACTATGGAAGTTAACAAAATTGACCTCGTCCCACTTAATGACGGAAACACCAATGCCTACACATGCGATTCCGACAAGGGAAAGGAGGCGCCCGCTGAGGAGCGCCAATTGGAAGAACCACCAAAGTCACAACAAGTGAGGCATTACTTGAAGCACGAAATAAACAAGGAAACCATAAACGATTGGGTAGGAAACTATCGACGTACTCATCTACCCAACAAGGAGTCAAAGAGGATGGAACCGGATGATGAATCCGACACATTACCCGGGGGGCAATTGTATGAGTGCCTCATAAGACAAAAGTTAGTGGAAAAGCAGGAATTCTACGGGGTCTTCGAAATACCATGCAGCATTGGAAAACTCAAGTATCTGGATGCGGTAGCTGACCAAGGTTCCGACGTAAATTTGATGCCTTTATCCGTTTATGTCCAGTTAACCGACGAACTGCCATCCATCACCCTACTAAACTCTCCTTTGCAAAACATTCTTACGAGTACCCGTTAGGAATTGCGGAAGATGTGTTGGTCAACGTTGCCGGATTCCTATATCCGGTCGACTTCATGATTATTGAAAGAAATGACATGAATATGCCAATAATCCTTGGGGCACCCTTTCTCGCGACCACTAGGGCACAAATCAATTACGAAAAAAGTACCATCCAAATGAAGAAGGGGAAGAAGACGATAAACTTCCCGACGATTCCACGTCATATACGAGATGTTGCTCTACAAAAGAAGATGGAGGCTAACCCCAATGTAATCCGTGGTAATGTTCGAGAGAAAATCCTTGCATGGGAGGCAAGGATTAAGAATTACAATGAAAATGAGATTAGAGAATGTAAGGGTGGAAATAACGATTATATTGAGGCTGGTGAGCAGCCTAATAACCCCGCTGAATTTACAAAAGGAGACTCAGTGCTTCTAAGGCATTCAGAAACAAAAGCACCTACCGATGAACCAAGTCCCTGGTGGTACGGACCATTCACAATTAAAAGTCTACACCAAGATGGGATAGTAAGCTTGACCAGCAAGGGAGGAGGTGATGTGACTGTGAATGTCGAGCGATTAAGACACCACCACCCTGATAACAAGGATTATATCTATCAGGGATACGTCATTATGAATGATGGAATCACGTAGGGTAGCATGACTTTGAGTCTAGCTACAAGACTCGTTAATAAAGAAAAGCGCTTCTTGGGAGGCAACCCAAGCTTTATTTGTTTTGTGTGTTTATTTGTTTGTTTGTTTGTTTTTATTTATTTCCGTATGTGTGTTTAATTTTTATTCTTATTGATTCATGTTCAAAAGTAATTTGTAAAAATGCTTTATTTTGTTTTTAACTTCGTCTTAACTACATATAAAGGTATTTTGCAAAAGTTAAGTGTAAGGGAAATCTAAATCGGTTTATTAGAACACAAATGAACATGAATCATAATAATAATAAATTAACATACATATTAGTATTTGTTTGAGTCAAATGCTTGTATCGAGTCATAATGATGTTTTGCAGGATTTCCAGGAAGTAAGGTATAGGTTTTTCTAAAATTTCTCCGGAAACGTAACATGAGAATTCTGTCAGATCATATCTGACGGCGTCAGGATTTACAACCTGACGGCGTCAGGTTTAATTTTCTGGAATTTTTTGAAAGTTTTGTTTTCTTAAAAAGTTTTTATTAAATCTATAACTTATAATCTCCAGGAATCTGCAAAATTATCATTCCACAAGCATTATATCCTTATATATAGAGTTTATCCCGCCGATGTTATGCAGGTTTTCGTGTTTGTTTTCTCAGGTTTAACAGGTTATTTTGGACAAGGAAATGTATGTGGAATCAAGCTTTTGGCGATGCATTAGTCATGAAGCTTTTACATTCTCTTTGGAAGAAGATCTAACCGTGTTACTTCATTATCCACCGAGCGAATCAGGGGAGTATTTGATTTCATTCTTTTACTCTATGCTTTTACATTTGTTATTTGAACATTGGGGACAATGTTCATCTTAAGTGTAAGGGGGGGGGGGGGTAAAAGTACGATTTTAGAGAATGCTATTACGCTTGATTTTTGTTTGTTTAATGGTAGATGTGTAATAAAACTGAGATAAATACTTGTTAGGGTAATTTTA
This sequence comes from Artemisia tridentata subsp. tridentata, assembly GCA_021014915.2. NCBI lineage: Eukaryota > Viridiplantae > Streptophyta > Magnoliopsida > Asterales > Asteraceae > Artemisia > Artemisia tridentata. The sequence continues at coordinate 253,523,261 of CP139505.1, forward strand.
GTGCCAAATTTAAATTTTTTTACAACATATAGGAGTGAAGCTTTGATCTTAATGAGCGTCTCACGGATAGGAGTTATATGACTAGCACAAAAAACCGTACCACTAAAAAATTTTCCCCCCCAAATATGTGAGGTTCGCCCCTAGAATTGGTAGGAAAAGCATTTATGCTATGATGTGTGTACCGGTAGCACTTAGATTCTAGAACTTGCGTTAGGACCATTCCGAGGCCACAAGTGAGACTACATTCGTGTAGTTAGATTTACTACATGATAAGAGGCATTAGGATTAACCCATTGTTTGACACCTGTGTTTTTGTTATAATTACATTGGCTACATTGGTCAAGTAATTCTCCCACACCCTTTGCGTTGTACTCATTTTTAGTACACGATACCCCTAGTACACCCCTCAGAGCCTATCTTTTCGTTTCGACCTTTAAGCATTTTACTTAAAGGAAGAATTTGTTACACCCCACTAAAATGTACACCCAAATCGCCTTAGCCTACCTTGTATGCACTCATTTTTAGTGCATCATTGTTACAACATTTGTTTAAACCCAAGTTAATTATCTAATTGATTACATGGTTGCTAAGTCGAGTCATATCCTTGTACATATTGTTTTGGGACGATTGGGACTCATGGGTAAAGTACTAGTGTAATGGAGTAATGGGGAAGAACATCATTTATTACCCCCATATGTGCTAAATATTTTAAAAGTACTCCAAGTGTTTTGATTATCTTAATTCGAGTCATTAGAATAGTTATTTGTAAAGTTATGTAAAAGTTCAAGTGTAAGGGGGATGCAACGCCCCTATGATGTTTTATTTTGGATGGAAGGGCAAAAGTGTATGTCAAAAAAAAAAAAAAAAAAAAAAAAATCGAAAAAATCAAGAAAAATACAAAAAAATGAGAAAAAGAAAAAGTAGAAAAAACATACGGACTACCATCCCGTTTCACTTTATTTTATTTTATGTTTTTGTTATTTTCTTTCATTAGCTTAAGATTGAGTCGAGTCTTGGCTTAGCGACATTGTATAGTACATGTAATTGATCAAGATCTTTAACTCGCCACCAGTAAAATATCCCTTATCCAACAAAACCGTGTTTTCCTTTTCCTTACACCTAACGTTATAACCCATTTAAAAGCCCTCTTTGATAGTTTATCTTAGGTGCTTACGCCTAGTGGAGGAGGTTTTTGATCCTTTCCCAAGCCTATGGTAATCTATTTGCTATGACAGGTAGTGAGAGATATTATCCGTTTTCATTTATGAGATTTATTTTGATGACACTTGAGAGATGTGAGTATCTAAACACTACTTGTGAGGTGCTAGTTTGTAATCTCCGTGCTTATTATGATTAAAGTGGAACGAATATTTGTTGTAATTACTTTTATGTTAGCATTAAATGACCCCTAACTTGTATTTTGATTAGAATAAAAGCACATTTGCTTGAGGACAAGCAAATCTCAAGTGTAAGGGTATTTGATGAAGCGAAAAGTGTACCGCTTTTAAGGGGTCATTTAAGCCCTAAATCGTATTTATTTGATCAAATATTGCCCTAAATCGTTCCTTTTGTCATTTTAGGTACTTTTGAGAAGAAATCTGGAAAAGGAGGCATTTTGGACGTTTTTGGAGCATAAAAGTGAAGAAAACGACAAAGTCTCAAAAATCGGCTAAAAGTTACCTTTGACGGCGTCAGGATCCTCTCCAGACGGCGTCATGGCTTGGCAAAAGTGATGGATGTGAAATTTACTCATGATAAGCCAGTGAAAATTGCATGGGAATTCTGACGGCGTCACCCTTTAATTTGATCAAGGTCGTCACGTTATAATTTAAAGAGGGACGGCGTCACGTTCATAGTCTGAGGGCGTCAAGCCTTGATAGGCCAGAACGGATTTTGGAGAGCTAAAGAGGGACGGCGTCAAGAAGGTCATCTGGGAACCCTAAAAGCGGCGAGGTGACGGCGTCACACTCCATAACGTGACGCCGTCAGATCTAAAAATCTATATATAGTTTTGCAATTCTTTGTCATTAGTGTGGAACTTATTGGGGAACTTTGTGTGTGAAAACCCTAGGACGAATTTGGCAGCTCTTTCAAGGCTTTTTGCCTTGAGATCTTCCATGTTACATTGAAGATAAGTTATCAATTAATCATTCAATATGTCTATGTGTTGTTTGATTTTATCTTGTTCTTGTCTTTTGTTTAACATGTTAGGCTAGATTTATCTTGTGTTTGCTTAGATCTAATGAAACCTAGCTATTGATTATTGGTTATTAGTGTGTTGTTAGTTGTATTGGATGATTGTTTATCTATGTTAGGCTTAAGAAAACTGGCTAACTTCCTATTCGGTAACTTGCTTGAACGTCTTAAGAAACATGAACCAATGCGTACTAAAGGTTTTTATGGTTGTATTTAATGCACAAGCGAATTCTAGTGATCCCATGTTAGGAGCTTCCTAGCCGGCTCGACATAGGAGTGAAGTAGGAGCTTGTAGAGTTGGGGAAGTACGTACGCCACCCCACGAATGGTATTAAGGAATACACCCGTCATCCACGCAACTAATACACACTAATCAACTGGTAAAAGATAGTTAGGGAGTAAGAAAATCTAAGTAAACACATTTCCCTCCACATAAGTTTTCACCAACATTTTCATTTTTTGTTATTTTATTTTATTTGCATTCGTAGTAATTTGGGTTAGTTGACTAGCAACTAATTCCGCCCACTCTTTCAAACCCGAGATTTTACTTGCTTTCATAAAAATATAAAAACATAAAAAAGAATCTTCTCTCACCCTTAGACCTATTAGAGTAATTTTTCATACCTAACGAACACTATTCCCTATGGAGAACGATCAATCCCCCGTACTTACCACTACACTATACTACATCGGTCAGGTACACTGCCTGGTGGGGTTGTAAGCCTCTTGAGATCCCTCGAGAGGTAAAACCTGTTGTAAGGTTGCAAAACCACGCATCAAGTTTTTGGCGCCGCTGCCGGGGAATAGTTATTGTTTAGGTTGAATTTTTATTTTATAGGTCTACTCACTAGATTCCTTTCTAGTGAGATTTTTATTTTCTTTTTCTAGGTTTTCTTTAGTCTATCTATTTTCTTCGTTTCTTTGTTCGTAACCATTACCATTCGACATCATGGAAGATGGTAATATCCTTAATCCCAACATCCCACCACCACAACAACCACCACCACCTCCTAGAGCCCGTACTTTAGGAGAGTACTCCCGTCCTAGCCACCATGGCTATCGAAACACCATTGAGCTCACTCAAGGAGCCAATGTCACTCCCTTGCGATCCGACACCATCCGGTTGGTGCAAAGCGGATGCGCATTCCATGGACTTCGTTTTGAAGATCCTAATCAACATCTCAAGGACTTTCTCAAAATCGTTGACTCTATAGACCTTGATGTTGCCACTCGAGAGACGACCCGATTGCGTCTCTTTCAATTCTCTTTGTGGGACCAAGCTAGTCAATGGCTAGAGCGTCAACCCGCAGGATCCATCACCTCTTGGGATGATCTCACCACTCGTTTCCTTGCTCAGTTTTTCCCACCGGGAAGAACTACCAAGCTAAGGAAGGATATCTTGACGTTTGAACAACGTCGAGGCGAAACCCTCTACGGGGCATGGATTCGATTCAAGGACTTACTCCAAAAAGTCCCTCATCATGGCATAAATCTATGGCTTCAAATCCAAATCTTCTATGACCATGTTGATTACCACACCAAGCGTGCCATCGATCGAGCCGCCAGGGGCAGATTGCGTGACAAAAGCGCCGAGGAATCATGGGAGATCATTGATGAGCTTGCATCCGACGATGATGAATTGTGGCAAGTTTCCCACGATGTACGCTCGGCGGTCAAGACATATTCGTCACCTGATACAGCCAATCAAATTACTGAGGAAAGCGTAAGTGAACTTGAGAAAAGGGTTGCATATCTTATGGAAAAGCAAAAGAGACCCTTAAGTCCACAAAAAGCAACAATTAACTCGGTCTCAAGCGTTAAGCAAATACCATTATCCGAATCACCCCGTAGGGAAAATACTAAACCCTTCCATAAGCACGCTCAACCCAACTCCCCACCTCAGGAACTTAGTCCAACATTCGAAGCTCGAATGAGAGAATACATGTCAAAACACTCCGAACGGTTGGCGAAATTTGAGGAAGCCGTCTACAAACAGAAGGAGGAAATGGAAGAGAAGATGGAGGAGATGATGAACCTTTTGAAAGAATACGCAAATACAAAGGCTCCTAAAAATGTGCTAGTGCGGAAAGATGTTGAAGTTCCCAACACTAAATGTGTTAATGCCGTCTCCGTCGTCCAAGAGGGCGAAAATGATGGAGGAGAGAATTTGATAACTATGGAAGTTAACAAAATTGACCTCGTCCCACTTAATGACGGAAACACCAATGCCTACACATGCGATTCCGACAAGGGAAAGGAGGCGCCCGCTGAGGAGCGCCAATTGGAAGAACCACCAAAGTCACAACAAGTGAGGCATTACTTGAAGCACGAAATAAACAAGGAAACCATAAACGATTGGGTAGGAAACTATCGACGTACTCATCTACCCAACAAGGAGTCAAAGAGGATGGAACCGGATGATGAATCCGACACATTACCCGGGGGGCAATTGTATGAGTGCCTCATAAGACAAAAGTTAGTGGAAAAGCAGGAATTCTACGGGGTCTTCGAAATACCATGCAGCATTGGAAAACTCAAGTATCTGGATGCGGTAGCTGACCAAGGTTCCGACGTAAATTTGATGCCTTTATCCGTTTATGTCCAGTTAACCGACGAACTGCCATCCATCACCCGTACTAAACTCTCCTTTGCAAAACATTCTTATGAGTACCCGTTAGGAATTGCGGAAGATGTGTTGGTCAACGTTGCCGGATTCCTATATCCGGTCGACTTCATGATTATTGAAAGAAATGACATGAATATGCCAATAATCCTTGGGGCACCCTTTCTCGCGACCACTAGGGCACAAATCAATTACGAAAAAAGTACCATCCAAATGAAGAAGGGGAAGAAGACGATAAACTTCTCGACGATTCCACGTCATATACGAGATGTTGCTCTACAAAAGAAGATGGAGGCTAACCCCAATGTAATCCGTGGTAATGTTCGAGAGAAAATCCTTGCATGGAGGCAAGGATTAAGAATTACAATGAAAATGAGATTAGAGAATGTAAGGGTGGAAATAACGATTATATTGAGGCTGGTGAGCAGCCTAATAACCCCGCTGAATTTACAAAAGGAGACTCAGTGCTTCTAAGGCATTCAGAAACAAAAGCACCTACCGATGAACCAAGTCCCTGGTGGTACGGACCATTCACAATTAAAAGTCTACACCAAGATGGGGTAGTAAGCTTGACCAGCAAGGGAGGAGGTGATGTGACTGTGAATGTCGAGCGATTAAGACACCACCACCCTGATAACAAGGATTATATCTATCAGGGATACGTCATTATGAATGATGGAATCACGTAGGGTAGCATGACTTTGAGTCTAGCTACAAGACTCGTTAATAAAGAAAAGCGCTTCTTGGGAGGCAACCCAAGCTTTATTTGTTTTGTGTGTTTATTTGTTTGTTTGTTTGTTTTTATTTATTTCCGTATGTGTGTTTAATTTTTATTCTTATTGATTCATGTTCAAAAGTAATTTGTAAAAATGCTTTATTTTGTTTTTAACTTCGTCTTAACTACATATAAAGGTATTTTACAAAAGTTAAGTGTAAGGGAAATCTAAATCGGTTTATTAGAACACAAATGAACATGAATCATAATAATAATAAATTAACATACATATTAGTATTTGTTTGAGTCAAATGCTTGTATCGAGTCATAATGATGTTTTGCAGGATTTCCAGGAAGTAAGGTATAGGTTTTTCTAAAATTTCTCCGGAAACGTAACATGAGAATTCTGTCAGATCATATCTGACGGCGTCAGGATTTACAACCTGACGGCGTCAGGTTTAATTTTCTGGAATTTTTTGAAAGTTTTGTTTTCTTAAAAAGTTTTTATTAAATCTATAACTTATAATCTCCAGGAATCTGCAAAATTATCATTCCACAAGCATTATATCCTTATATATAGAGTTTATCCCGCCGATGTTATGCAGGTTTTCGTGTTTGTTTTCTCAGGTTTAACAGGTTATTTTGGACAAGGAAATGTATGTGGAATCAAGCTTTTGGCGATGCATTAGTCATGAAGCTTTTACATTCTCTTTGGAAGAAGATCTAACCGTGTTACTTCATTATCCACCGAGCGAATCAGGGGAGTATTTGATTTCATTCTTTTACTTTATGCTTTTACATTTGTTATTTGAACATTGGGGACAATGTTCATCTTAAGTGTAAGGGGGGGGGTAAAAGTACGATTTTAGAGAATGCTATTACGCTTGATTTTTGTTTGTTTAATGGTAGATGTGTAATAAAACTGAGATAAATACTTGTTAGGGTAATTTTAGTGCCAAATTTAAAATTTTTTACAACATATAGGAGTGAAGCTTTGATCTTAATGAGCGTCTCACGGATAGGAGTTATATGACTAGCACAAAAAACCGTACCACTAAAAAATTTTCCACCCCCAAATATGTGAGGTTCGCCCCTAGAATTGGTAGGAAAAGCATTTATGCTATGATGTGTGTACCGGTAGCACTTAGATTCTAGAACTTGCGTTAGGACCATTCCGAGGCCACAAGTGAGACTACATTCGTGTAGTTAGATTTACTACATGATAAGAGGCATTAGGATTAACCCATTGTTTTACACCTGTGTTTTTGTTATAATTACATTGGCTACATTGGTCAAGTAATTCTCCCACACCCTTTGCGTTGTACTCATTTTTAGTACACGATACCCCTAGTACACCCCTCAGAGCCTATCTTTTCGTTTCGACCTTTAAGCATTTTACTTAAAGGAAGAATTTGTTACACCCCACTAAAATGTACACCCAAATCGCCTTAGCCTACCTTGTATGCACTCATTTTTAGTGCATTATTGTTACAACATTTGTTTAAACCCAAGTTAATTATCTAATTGATTACATGGTTGCTAAGTCGAGTCATATCCTTGTACATATTGTTTTGGGACGATTGGGACTCATGGGTAAAGTACTAGTGTAATGGAGTAATGGGGAAGAACATCATTTATTACCCCCATATGTGCTAAATATTATAAAAGTACTCTAAGTGTTTTGATTATCTTAATTCGAGTCATTAGAATAGTTATTTGTAAAGTTATGTAAAAGTTCAAGTGTAAGGGGGATGCAACGCCCCTATGATGTTTTATTTTGGATGGAAGGGCAAAAGTGTATGTCAAAAAAAAAAAAAAAAAAAAAAAAACGAAAAAATCAAGAAAAATACAAAAAAATGAGAAAAAGAAAAAGTAGAAAAAACATACGGACTACCATCCCGTTTCACTTTATTTTATTTTATGTTTTTGTTATTTTCTTTCATTAGCTTAAGATTGAGTCGAGTCTTGGCTTAGCGACATTGTATAGTACATGTAATTGATCAAGATCTTTAACTCGCCACCAGTAAAATATCCCTTATCCAACAAAACCGTGTTTTCCTTTTCCCTACACCTAACGTTATAACCCATTTAAAAGCCCTCTTTGATAGTTTATCTTAGGTGCTTACGCCTAGTGGAGGAGGTTTTCGATCCTTTCCCAAGCCTATGGTAATCTATTTGCTATGACAGGTAGTGAGAGATATTATCCGTTTTCATTTATGAGATTTATTTTGATGACACTTGAGAGATGTGAGTATCTAAACACTACTTGTGAGGTGCTAGTTTGTAATCTCCGTGCTTATTATGATTAAAGTGGAACGAATATTTGTTGTAATTACTTTTATGTTAGCATTAAATGACCCCTAACTTGTATTTTGATTAGAATAAAAGCACATTTGCTTGAGGACAAGCAAATCTCAAGTGTAAGGGTATTTGATGAAGCGAAAAGTGTACCGCTTTTAAGGGGTCATTTAAGCCCTAAATCGTATTTATTTGATCAAATATTGCCCTAAATCGTTCCTTTTGTCATTTTAGGTACTTTTGAGAAGAAATCTGGAAAAGGAGGCATTTTGGACGTTTTTGGAGCATAAAAGTGAAGAAAACGACAAAGTCTCAAAAATCGGCTAAAAGTTACCTTTGACGGCGTCAGGATCCTCTCCAGACGGCGTCATGGCTTGGCAAAAGTGGTGGATGTGAAATTTACTCATGATAAGCCAGTGAAAATTGCATGGGAATTCTGACGGCGTCACCCTTTAATTTGATCAAGGTCGTCACGTTATAATTTAAAGAGGGACGGCGTCACGTTCATAGTCTGAGGGCGTCAAGCCTTGATATGCCAGAACGGATTTTGGAGAGCTAAAGAGGGACGGCGTCAAGAAGGTCATCCGGGAACCCTAAAAGCGGCGAGGTGACGGCGTCACACTCCATAACGTGACGCCGTCAGATCTAAAAATCTATATATAGTTTTGCAATTCTTTGTCATTAGTGTGGAACTTATTGGGGAACTTTGTGTGTGAAAACCCTAGGACGAATTTGGCAGCTCTTTCAAGGCTTTTTGCCTTGAGATCTTCCATGTTACATTGAAGATAAGTTATCAATTAATCATTCAATATGTCTATGTGTTGTTTGATTTTATCTTGTTCTTGTCTTTTGTTTAACATGTTAGGCTAGATTTATCTTGTGTTTGCTTAGATCTAATGAAACCTAGCTATTGATTATTGGTTATTAGTGTGTTGTTAGTTGTATTGGATGATTGTTTATCTATGTTAGGCTTAAGAAAACTGGCTAACTTCCTATTCGGTAACTTGCTTGAACGTCTTAAGAAACATGAACCAATGCGTACTAAAGGTTTTTATGGTTGTATTTAATGCACAAGCGAATTCTAGTGATCCCATGTTAGGAGCTTCCTAGCCGGCTCGACATAGGAGTGAAGTAGGAGCTTGTAGAGTTGGGGAAGTACGTACGCCACCCCACGAATGGTATTAAGGAATACACCCGTCATCCACGCAACTAATACACACTAATCAACCGGTAAAAGATAGTTAGGGAGTAAGAAAATCTAAGTAAACACATTTCCCTCCACATAAGTTTTCACCAACATTTTCATTTTTTGTTATTTTATTTTATTTGCATTCGTAGTAATTTGGGTTAGTTGACTAGCAACTAATTCCGCCCACTCTTTCAAACCCGAGATTTTACTTGCTTTCATAAAAATATAAAAACATAAAAAAGAATCTTCTCTCACCCTTAGACCTATTAGAGTAATTTTTCATACCTAACGAACACTATTCCCTGCGGAGAACGATCAATCCCCCGTACTTACCACTACACTATACTACATCGGTCAGGTACACTGCCTGGTGGGGTTGTAAGCCTCTTGAGATCCCTCGAGAGGTAAAACCTGTTGTAAGGTTGCAAAACCACGCATCAGAAGGCCAGAACCTTGCTTCTTATGGCTATTCCTAAGGAGCATCTGCAAAGGTTCCATGGCATGGTTGATGCTAAAGAGATGTGGGAGGCTATCAAGAAACGATTTGGAGGCAATGCAAACTCCAAGAAGATGCAAAAGGCTGTTCTTAAACAGCAATTTGAGACATTCAGTGTTTCAAAAGCTGAAGGATTGGAGAAGGGCTATGACAGATTTCAACATCTGTTAACACAGCTGGAAGTTCATGGTGCAGCAGTTTTGAATGAGGATGCAAACCACAAGTTCCTTAGATCTTTACCATCAGAATGGGGTAATGTATCTGTGGCGATGAGGATAAAGGAGGATGCAGATTCAATGACACCTGATGACCTATACAATAATCTCAGGATGTTTGAAAGGGACATCAGTAACAACACTCAGGCATCTACCAGTTCATCAAATGTTGCTTTTGTGTCACAAAACAAAAGCAGAACTTACAAGGTTAAATCTGGTAATGTTAGGTCTGGTATCTACGAAACTCCTTCAAATGAAAGATCTGCTTCAAACTTTACTGATGAGGTGATCCATTCTTTCTTTGCCAACCAAACGGAAGATGAAAGCTTTATTAGTGAAGATTTAGAACAGATTAATGATGCTGAAGTTGAGGAGATGGACATAAAGTGGCACATTGCCATGGTTGCTTTAAGGGTCAAACGATTTCAGAAGCAATATGGAAGAACCATCAACTTCAACAACAAATCACCAGTGGGATACACAAAGAGGACAGTTGAATGCTACAACTGTCACAAGCATGGACATTTTTCAAGAGACTGTCCAGAAAAGAAGCCTGCTGATGGGAAAAGAGATGAAGAAGGGAAGTTGGAAAAGAATCAGATGAGCTTGCTGACAATGGAAGCTGGAGGAGTCAACTGGGGTGAGCATCCAAGAGTGAATGAGGAGTCTGATCATGCTCTCATGGCCATTGGTAATGAGGTATGATTATGCTCTAAATTATGCACTGATTCATATAATCATATTAAGGCTTTGTGTGATGAGCAGTTAGGACAAATAGGTGACCTAGAAGTAAATCTTTTAGCACATAAAAATGCTGTAAAAACACTAGAGGCACAAAAGGTCACCCTTCAAAACCAACATGCTGCTTTAAATGAAAAACTATACTTTCAAGCTAATAAAATATATGAACAAGATGAGAAGCTTAAAAGGTATAGACAAATGGGCCTTAGAATTCAAAAGGAGAGGGATGAGTTGAGAAAACGGGTAGATCAGTGGAACAATTCAAATAATAACCTGTTCAAATGTTGGGATTCTCAAATAAAGTCAAATAAAAAATGTGGCTTAGGATATGAGGAAGATGAGAAAAAGGAAATCCTTAAGTCTAGAGAAGATGATTATGCGGGCAAACCATTGTATAATAGGTTTGTTAAGACTGGTGACTTTAAGGGAGTACCACCACCACTGAGTGATGACTATACTCCTCTTGAAAAAGAAGAGTTAGATGATTCACTTTTTGTGTATGGTAAGAAAGGTCCTCAAACACCTGAGTCAACCACCTCAGAGGACAAAACCAGTAAGTATTCTTCTTGTCAATCCAATGAATCTGAAGGATCTATTGATGGTTCCTCTGATCACTCTAAGTCTGAGTCAAAAAGTGAGGTAAAAGAGAATCCTGAACCTAAGTTGTTAAGAAGTGTGAACCTGTTGTAACTGAACCTGTGGTGACTAAAACAAAGCCTGAGACAGTCAAACCTAGTTGTGCCCAGCACATAAAAACTCCTAGGGAATCTGTTAATATTAATGAGTCACCTAGAAGCAATAGTGTTCACAGAGAAAGTAGGAGTAGTTACACTTATGCTCCTAAAAGATGTTTTGTTTGTGGAAGTCTAGGTCACTTGATTAGGGACTGTGATTTTCATGAAAAGAGAATGAAGAGAGAGGCTGAGCAAAAGAGAATGAATGCTAATATTGGTTATGGTTCAAATAAACCAGTTTGGAATAATGCTAACAGAATTAATCATGCCAACCAGTTTAATCCCAGACCAGCCCAACAATTTTACTCTACCCGACCTAACTCTTATGTTAATACTGGTAGACAAAATTTTAGGTCTGGCTTTAGGAACTTTAATGTGAATAGGCAAAATGGTAATTTTATGAGGCCTAATATGAATACTGGTTATGTTAATTCTGTGAGATCCAAACAACCATTTCAAAAGCCACAGGTGAATGCAAACAATCAAAGAAATCATTTTTACAAACCTCACTCATCTGTGAGAAGACCAGTTGTAAAGCAAACAGCAAAACCTTTAAAAACCAGTGCTGTAAAGGGAAATGGGGGTTCTGCTGTTAAGACCTCAGCATGTTTGTCTTGGGATTCAAACAAAAATAAATCCATGTATAAATCCCAAAACAACAGTGGATCATGTTCAAATAAGAAATTTAAGTATGTTGATCCACAAGGCGGACCCAAGCCTACTCAGGCCTGGGTTCCTAAGAGAAACTAATTTCTCTTCTTATTGTGCAGGATCATCCACTTTGCTATATGGAAGATAGAGGAATCCTTGACAGTGGATGCTCTGGGCACATGACTGGTAACAAGAACTATCTTAATGATTTTCAAGAATTCGAAGGAGGTTCTGTTACTTTTGGAGGAAGCAAGGGACAGATAACTGGTAAAGGAAGAATAATAGTGGGCAACATAGAATTTGACAATGTATCCTTTGTGAAAGAACTTGGGCAGTTCAACCTTTTCTCAATATCACAAATTTGTGATACTCAGCATAAGGTGCTTTTTACTGAAACTGATTGTCTTGTGTTGACTCTGGAATTTAAGATGCCTGAAGAACATCAGATTCTTCTTAAAGTTCCCAGACAGCACAAAATGTACAGTTTTGATATGAAAGCATCTAATCCTGCAAAAGGTGCTACCTGTTTGATTGCAAAAGCTACTTTGGATGAATCTAAGTTGTGGCACAGAAGGTTAGGCCATGTGAATTTCAAAAATATGAATAAACTTGTGAAGAATAACCTTGTGAGAGGGTTGCCTTCAAAATTGTTTAAAAATGATCATACATGTGTGGCTTGTAACAAGGGAAAACAACATAGGGCATCCGGTAAGGCTAAATTAGAAAGATTAATCACTGAGCCCTTACATACCTTACATATGGATCTTTTTGGCCCTACATCTGTCCATAGTATAAATTATGCATGCTATTGCCTTGTCATTACAGATGATTGTACTAGATATTGTTGGGTATTCTTTATGTCTAGGAAGGATGAAGTTACACCTTTGATTCAAACTTTCATTAGGCAGATTGAAAACCTTCTTGATAAAAGAGTTAAAATCATTAGGAGTGACAATGGCACTGAGTTTAAAAACAAGAGCATGCTAGATTTCTGTGGTAATAAAGGAATTAAGCAACAGTTCAGTAATGTAAGAACTCCTCAGCAAAATGGAGTTGCTGAGAGAATGAACATGACACTTATTGAGGCAGCTAGGACTATGCTAGCAGATTCACTTTTACCCACAACATTCTGGGCTGAAGCAGTCAGCAATGCCTGTTACATCTTTAACAGGGTTAGAGTGACCAAGCCTCAAAACAAAACTCCTTATGAGCTTATGTTTGGTCATAAACCAGTTGTTAGCCATATAAGGCCTTTTGGGTGTCATGTAACCATTCTTGATACTTTAAGTGTTCTTGGAAAGTTTGAAGGAAAGTCTGATGAAGGGTTTCTAGTTGGGTATGCATTAAACAGTAAGGCCTTTAGGGTTTACAACTTAGTGTCCAAGAAAGTAGAAGAAAATCTGCATGTAAACTTTCTTGAAGAAAAACCCAATGTCAAGGGAATTGGTCATAGATGGATGTTTGATATTGATTATTTAACTGATTCTATGAATTATATTCATGTCTCCAAGGAGAATCAAGTTAACCCTATTGCAGGTACCAAAGAAGTTACTAACAATGCAGGTACCAAAGATCCTTCTAATACAGGGAACACTGATGGTATGGATGAGCTTATTGTGATTTCATCTACAGAGAACAAGTCTGCTGCAGCTGAAGCAGAAATCAAGAATTCTTCCTCTCAAGAAAAGGATTCTGAATTCAAGTCTCAAGATACTGCCAAAGAAGCAACTCCTAACATTACCAGTACTTCAAATTTTAAGTCTGGTAGTGATGCTCAACCAGACCTTTCTTCAAGTGCTGTTTGTATTAATTCAGAGATGCCAGAACTTGAACTGTTCTCAAATCCAAATGAAGGTATCTTTGAAGGGGCTTCCTATGATGAAGGAGGTATCATTACTGACTTCAACAACTTACCCACTGAAGTGGAGGTAAGTCCAACTCCCACTCTCCGGATTCACACCAATCATCCCAAGAGCCAAATAATTGGTGATCCAAAGTCTGATGTTCAAACCAGAAGTAGAGTGCAACATCAGTCTGACTCACTTGCACTCATCAGCATGATCAAACAACAACAAAGGGTCAATCATAAGGACCAGCAACATTGTTTATTTGCTTGCTTCCTTTCTCAAAGTGAACCCACTACTGTTTCTGAAGCTTTGGGGGAGGAAAGTTGGGTAGAAGCTATGCAAGAAGAGTTGTTGCAGTTCAAGCTACAGAAAGTATGGGTTCTTGTAGACCTACCTTATGGAGCTAAAATCATTGGTACAAAGTGGGTCTTCAGGAATAAAAGGGATGAAAGAGGGGTAGTTGTAAGAAACAAAGCAAGACTGGTAGCACAAGGATACAAACAGGAGGAGGGCATAGATTATGATGAGGTTTTTGCTCCTGTAACAAGAATTGAGGCTATCAGGTTATTTTTGGCCTATGCATCATACATGGGATTCAAGGTGTATCAAATGGATGTCAAAAGTGCTTTTCTTTATGGCACTATTGAAGAGGATGTGTATGTACACCAGCCTCCTGGTTTTGAGGATCCTGCTAACCCCAATCAAGTGTACAAGGTTATTAAAGCTTTGTATGGTCTTCATCAAGCTCCTAGAGCTTGGTATGCAACTCTTTCAAAATTTCTAGAAGAACATGGGTACATCAGGGGTGTAATTGACAAGACTTTATTCATTAAGAGAGACCAAAAGGATATCATTCTTGTCCAAATTTGTGTGGATGATATCATTTTTGGATCAACAAGAAAGTCTTGGTGTGATTAATTTGAAGGTTTAATGAAAGGCAGGTTTGAGATGAGCTCAATGGGAGAACTTACATTTTTCTTGGGACTGCAAGTAAAACAAAAGGATGATGGACTTTTTATTTCTCAAGACAAGTATGTTGCAGAAATTTTGAGGAAGTTTGAGTTCTCAAATGTGAAGAATGCAGTCACTCCCATGGAAAACAAGGTGCCTTTAACAAAGGATGAAGATGCTGCTGATGTGGATGTGGACCTTTACAGATCCATGATAGGTTCCCTCATGTATCTTACTGCTTCTAGACCTGACATTATGTATGCAGTTTGTGTTTGTTCAAGTTTTCAGGTACAACCAAAGACTTCACATTTTCATGCTGTGAAGAGAATCTTTAGGTACTTAAAGGGCAAACCAAATTTGGGCCTTTGGTATCCTAAGGAGTCACCTTTTGACCTGACAACTTATTCAGACAGTGACTATGCTGGTGCAAGCCTTGATAAGAAATCCACAACAGGAGGTTGTCAATTCCTTGGAAGGAGATTGATATCTTGGCAATGCAAGAAGCAGACAATTGTGGCCAATTCAACCACTGAAGATGAGTATGTTGCAGCTGCTAACTGCTGTGGACAAGTCTTGTGGATTCAGAATCAGATGCTGGACTATGGTTTGAATTTTATGAATACTGTTATCCACATAGATAATGAGAGTACTATCTGTATTGTTAAGAACCCAGTATATCACTCTAAAACTAAGCATATAGAAATCAGGCATCACTTTATTAGAGATTGCTTTGAAAAGAAGTTGATTAGAGTGGAGAAAATACATACACATTTTAATGTTGATGACCTGTTAACTAAAGCATTTGATGGCCCCAGGTTCAATTATTTGGTAGTTAACATTGGCATGATGAACCCCTAGTTTGACTTAAGGGGAGGTTTGGCTTAAGGGGAGGTCAAACTATAAAGTATGTAAAGTATGAGTACTTACCAGCATTTAGGTTATCTTTAAGTCGTGTAATTTTATTTTTAGTTCTGTTAAGTGTTAAAAAAAATAAAAAATAAAAAATGTGTGTCTTCTATTTCTTTTATAGGCAATGCTGGATTAAGTATGTTTTCATAAGTTGTTAAGTGAGACTATTGGAACTTCTCACTTGGTGGAGGTGCCTTGCACTAACACAACAAAAGGTTATCAGTCCACCTTGTCTCATCAACACAAGGACTGGCTAATCCTGAGCAAACGGCTACAGGTAAAGATAGCTCAAATCCGTTTATGGCTGACAATTTGCCAAAAATTGTATGGTATTCAACTCACCATATCTAAGATAAGTGAAGAGTTGGCTAGCCCACAAGGTTATGGCTTGTGGTAAAGGCTGTGGAAAACCATAAATGGTAATCAATTCACCATGATGAGATGCTTTTCCATCAAAGAATTGGCTAGTCCATAAGCAAACGGCTTTTGGTAAAGACTTAACAAATCCGTTGATAAGCTGATGATTTGCTAAAAATCATATGGTTATTAATGTACCATGGTCTGACACACCAAAACATTGGCTACTCCAGTGGTAATGGCTATTGGTAAAGAGATTTCAAATCCATTACATTTTCAATGATTCACCTCTCACAGATGGTAACACATCTGGAAGTGATGAGAATAGTCTGAAACTTAAATGAATTTGATGTACATAGAGTCAATGTTGCTGCAAAGACCATATCAGAAGAGCTTATCAAGATTCATGCTACTAGAAAGATTCAAGACCTAAAGACAATTCAAAGTGTTCAAGATTCAATCCTCAGAAAGCTAAATCAGAAGAACTTGAAGTTCATGGAGCATGAAGATCAAGTTAGGGGAGGATTGTTGGGAATTATCATACGATTCAAGAGAAGACAAACTTAGGTCTGGTAATATGTCAGAGTTAGGTCTGTCTTTGTAATTAGGTCTGGTAATACATGTTAAGTCTGGTAGTCTGTATTAAGTCTGGTTGACTTATTATGTTAAGTCTGGTCGTGTTATAAGGAAAGTTTGTTAGAGATATGTTAGGAAAAGATACAAAACGTGTAAGTATCTTTATAGAAGATTCGTGAATATCTTCTTAGTCGGTTAGCATTAGGGTTTCACAATTGTGATTAATAGAATTATACGAAGTTAGTGTTAACTCTGTGTGTGTTCTTCATTGTTCTTGTTAAGTTTCCGCATTAACATTAACAATCGTTAAGGGTTTCTCACTTAGACTGGTTTGGATTTATCCCAACCATCTACTAAGTATTCAAGGCTACTTAGAGATCCACATACAATTCGTGGACCAACAAATCCTCCGGACCAACCTATACTACACTACAACGATCAGGTACACTGCCTGGAGGATTGCAAGCTTCTCAAGATCTCTTGAGAAGTAAAACCTTTTGCGTGGACGCAATCCTCGCATCACCTCTCCCTTCAAGGGAGGGGGTATTTATAGTCTTACATGGATAAGGTGTTGCCCTAGGTTCTAGAAGAACCTTAATGCATAGCCCATGGGCTTACTACATGGGCTAGCTTACTTAAACAAACAATTATAAACCAAATATACTTAGTGACCTATTACAAATATAATGACCGACACGTTATACTTATGACATATTCCCAACACACCTATCACATTGATTGAAAAGAAACTTATTTCAAACACACTATATTGTCATCTCATCTCATCTCAACCTCCTCCATCACCACCTAAATAATATCTGACAACCATCACCGTACAGAACCACCACCACCGAAACTGACGCCATTGAAATCGCCAACACCATTGAGACCCACATCATGGAACTCCATCGCGACAGCCTCACTTGGTAACAGTGGGATTCAACTCTTTGCATATGGTCTCATGGTGAGTTTATATATAACTAAAATCATTAGTTCTTAATTATTGTCATGGCAAATGATCTAATATACTTGTATATGTTAAGTTTTTGAGGGGTTTACAAGTTATTTTGTTAGATCTAAAATTATATATCATGTTTTGAAGGTTTTTTTTCATAGATCTACGTATATTTTTTATAGATCTGATTTGCTGCTGCGCTGCCTTTGCCGGAAACCGCAACTGTTGCCACCGGGTCTGCTCCGCCGCCGCTGCTTCCACCGGAATTTGCTGCCGGCGGTGGTAATACATGGTTTCCTTTTCACAGTTGTTGGTAAATTTTTTTATAAAAGCTTTTTTTTTTTTTTTTTTTTTTTTTTTTTTTTTTTTGTAAGTTCATGTAAAATTGTTTACAAAGTTAGTATAAATTTTGTTATAAAGTCTATGTAAATTTGTTTATTTTTCTTGTTATAAGGTTTATGTAAATTTCGTTTTTTATGTTGATTTATTTGTTTATATGTTTTCTTGATAAAGATTTATTAACTTGTGTATTTTGATATGTATATTTGTTTGTGATCCTAGATTTAGTTTGTTGGTAAATTACTATTGTAAATTGTAGCTAAATTAGTTGTGTTAAATTTTTTGGTTAATAGTCAAATATGTTATCAAAGTTTGCCAAAATGTTCACCTAAGTTACCAAAGTTTAAGACGTCACAAATAGGTTACTAAAGTTTGGTCTCCGGTTACACAAGTTACTGAACCTTTTAAATGATGACATGACTTATTTTTTAAGTACAAAACGGTCCTTGTCGTAAGCCGGATTTCAAGGATTTAGTCCCTAGACCACTATTTCTGTTAGTTTGACCGTTTTTATACGTTTTCATATGTTTTTATCCGTTTTCTTACGTTTTTATCCGTTTTTGTACGTTTTATCCGTTGTCGTCCATTTTTATCCGTTTTCGTCCGTTTTTATACGTTTTTATTCGTTTTCGTCTGTTTTTATACGTTTTCATATGTTTTTACCCTTTTTATACGTTTTCGTCCATTTTCTTATGTTTTCATACGTTTTCTTATGTTTTCACACGTTTTCGTCATTTTTTTATGTTTTCATACGTTTTTATCTGTTTTCATACGTATTTATCCTTTTTTGTATGTTTTCTTCCTTTTTTATACGTTTTCATATATTTTTTTCTGTTTTCATACGTTTTTATCCATTTCTATCTGTTTTTATACATTTTCATACATTTTAATACCTTTTCATATGAATAAAGATGGACGAAAACGTATAAAAGCGGACAAAAATGTAAGAAAACTTATGAAAATGTGACAAAGCATATGAAAACATAAGAAAATGGGCGAAAACGTATAAAAACGGATGAAAACACATAAAAACGGATAAAAACGTATAAGAATTGATAAAAACGTATGAAAACGTAAAAAAATGGATGAAAACGTATGAAAACATAAGAAAACAGGCGAAAACGTAAGAAAAACTGGCGAAAGCGTATAAAAATGGATGAGAAAATATAAGAACGGATGAAAATGAATAAAAACGTAAGAAAAAGGCCGAAAACGAATAAAAACGTAGGAAAACGTAAAAAAGGACGAAAACATATGAAAACATAAAAAATAGGCAAAAACGTAAGAAAAACGGACGAAAACGTATAAAAACGGATGTAAACGGATAAAAACCTATGAGAACATATAAAAACGGACGAAAACGTAAGAAAAATGGACGAAAACGTAAAAAAATGAACGAAAACAAATAAAAACATATGAAAACGTACAAAAACGTATGAAAACGGGTAAAAACATAGGAAAACGTATAAAAACGGTCAAACTAACGAAAATAGTGGTCTAGGGACTAAATCCGTGAAACCCGACTAACGACAATGACCGTTTTGTACTTAAACAATAAGCCATGTCATTATTTAAAAGGTTCAGTAACTTATGTAACCGGAGACCAAACTTTAGTAACCTATTTGTAAAGTTTTAATCTTTAGTAACTTAGGTGAACATTTTGGCAAATTTAGTAACATATTTGTCTATTAACCCTTAATTTTTAGTAAATTATGTTAATTTATATTTATATCAATTCAAAATTGTTTGACTATTTCATATATCAATTCAAAATATGGGAAGATTTTGAGATTTAATTAAAATTTATGTGAATAGCTCAAAATTTCAAACTTCGAATTTGAAAAAATTTCAACAAAATTTGAAAGTTTTTAAAACTTTCTTTTATTAAGTTTGAAATCTTGTGAGTTTAACAAAAATTTCAAATTTTAATACATTAAAAAGAGTGATACAATATGGGAAATAATAATATTTAAGTGACAAAAGTAGACATTGAAAATCACAAATTGTGTTAACAGTGTTATTCTTAACCTACAAGGACAATGCCATAAATTGTCTTCCCAATGTATTTTTTATTATAAACAAAAGTTGTCATAAATTGTCTTCCTAATGCAAGGAAAAAAACACAACCCTCCACAGAAATCAAGTATTTCACATAAACATATTGGGGTGAGTTATTCAAGCCCCCCCTAAATTCTATAGTGTACTTTTTCGTCCTTTTTTGTACCTTTTTTTTTTTTTTTTTTTTTTTTTTTTTTTTTTTTTTTTTTTTTGGTACTATTTTACTTTGTGTTTGTACTATTGTTTTTTTTTTTTATTATTTTTTTTTTTTGTAAGTGTAATGTTTATTTTGTGTGTAAAGTTTATTTTTTTGTGTAAGGTTTTTTTGTGTAATGTTTTTTTGTACACGTTAACGTTAACACATTAAACAACTACAATGTATTCGTCTGACGTGTTTCTATTTAATTAACACATTAAACAATAACACGTTAACGTTAACACATTAAACAAAACAACTGTTATTATTCAATTAAACAAGAACGATAACACATTATTTAATAAAAACACTTACTACATGTGAAGATTATTAATGTCATCTAAAAGCTCATGGAGCATTGCACCCGACTGACATGCGTGATCCTCAGGATTTGTTGCCAATTCCAGTGATGCCTCGAGCGTCTTATTTCTTGTCATCAACAACTTGTTTTGAGAAACTAACATCTTGTTTCTTGTTCCAAGCTGGTCAATCTTATAAGCTTGCTTGTCAATTTTATTATCTTTGGCAACGCAGTTTGAGCACTGCGTTGAAGAAGAGGCTTGACTAAAGTGCATCTTTTGAAACACATCCTTCCACATAAAGTACCGACACCCATAGTCATCTGTTCCTGGCTGTTACATGTTAAGAAAATAATAAGAAATGTATTATTAACAAACAAATAATTTACATAACTAAGCAAACGTATGATTACTTACCACTGAAAGAGGACATGCGTAATACGGTTGACCATAACTAGCTTCTTTACGGGATATCCTCTCTATAATGAATCCTCTCTGACAGCGACACAAGTAAGGATTATTTTGTTTCACCTGGACAAAGAATTTATTTAAATAATACAAACAGTTATTTACAACATAAATCAGTAATGTATTGTTAATTTAAATAATACAAACAGTTATTTACAACATAAATCAGTAATGTATTGTTAATTTAAATAATACAAACAGTTATTTACAACATAAATCAGTAATCATTCACAATGTTTTGTCGGTATAATTATTTACAACATAAATCAGTAATCATTTACAATGTTTTGTCTCTATAATTATTTACAACATAAATCAGTAATCATGTACTATCTTTGTGTTTGTCTAATCTCATTATACATGTGTAGTTGATCGTGATACAATGTTTCCCATCCGGATGCAGCGGCATGTCTGTGGTACCTCCATTGTGGGTGAATAGTCGGAAATGGTGAGTTTTCGTCTAGCGTAAGATGAATGTAGTGACCAAAATCCCCACTCCCCACACGGCCAATCACAAGGGGGCCAGTTCCTTGTGATAAATCTGGACCGGAAAAAAACGGAAAACACGTAGTGTTGCATACCCCGGATATAAATACAACAGGCTGGTTAATCACTGTGGCAATAACCAACCCCGTGTTTGGCATAACCATCCAATTTTCTCCCGGACAAGGACTATCATATAACCAGTTTATTCTGCTCCGAATATTGTCATAGTCCATTTGCAACCACATACGTACGTAAAACTCACGATTAATGTCCAACTCTTGCAATAACCACCTTCGGACATTGAGCCAGTTTTCTTGGTGTTGACCAATACCATGGGCAACACACCGAAACCCACAATTTCCATCACCTTCCACATTATAGATACTTGTGATGTATCGACGGAAAAGCTGTGGAAGCTGCTCAATGAAATACTCGCTCTCCGCATCTCTAACGTATAACCTGTGTCTGGGACTTCTTTCAACTCTAGGACTCATATAAGAACTATGTCTCGCAGGTTGTTTGTTCAAGTCCGGGACTTTTGTAGATCTTGAATTTGTGCTTCTTTGACTTGGATCTATGGTTGGAACTTTATTCAATTCCGGGACTTTTGTAGCCTGGGACTTTTTGTCCTTTGCGCTCGGACGTGCACGAGTACTTGTGTGAATAACAGGTAGACGTGTATCAATAGATTCCAGATTGTATATCCCTCTCACCTTCTTTAACATACTTTTCTTCACAAACGATGACATTTTGCCAAAAACACTCCTGAATTGTTGTATGTCAGCTTCACAATCAGGATCATCGTCAGGATCACGAGAAGGACCAGCTTCAATATTAATACTAGGCCACGGAACAGATAGGGTTCTCCAAAAAATATCAACCGTATTCAGTGGAATGGCCATATCTGCATTCATTAAAACTTTTTTTTTACAACTTTTTTTTTATAACTTTTTTTTTTACAACTTTATTTTTTATAACTTTTTTTTACAACTTTATTTTCTTATAACTTTTTTTAACAATTTTTTTTTTTTTTTTTTTTTTTTTTTTTACATTGTCTTAGAAAGTAAAAAAAAAAAAAAAAAAACGTGTATCAATACCACTTTATCTCACCCTTTGCCACTTACCAGCCCACAGACTAAAACTCACACCCTTTATCTCTTCCCACAGACTAAAACTGACACAAACCCTACCCACATCCCATCTCTTCCCCCCCATCCCATCTGTGTTTCTCTCTCACTAACACAACCCGTGCCATATCCCATCTTTTCTGAGTTATTCTCTGTCTCACCCACAGACTTTTTAGATGGTTGTGGTGATGTTCTTGAGGGTTGTGGTTTGTTGGATCTTTCTTAGATGGGATGGTGGGTGGGTTTAAGTATGTGGGCTGTGGTTGATTGTTTCGATCTTTTTAGATCTAAAAAACAATCGTTGGGTGGTATTGATACACGGTTTTAATTATGTGGGTTGTGGTCGATTGTTTAGATCTTTTTAGATCTAAAAAACAATCGTTGGGTGGTATTGATACACGGTTTTAATTATGTGGGTTGTGGTTGATTGTTTAGATCTTTTTAGATCTAAAAAACAATCGTTGTTGACGAGTTATTTAAAAAAAGACTCGTTGTTGACGAGTTATTTTTAGATCTAAAAAAAGATACTAGTGGTTGATTGTTGGATCTCTGTTAGATCTTTTTAGATCTAAAAAAAGATATTGTGGTGGATTGTTTAGATCTTTTTAGATCTAAAAAAAGACTCGTTGTTGACGAGTTATTTAAGGCCCCCCCCCCTATTTTTTTTATGTTACCTTTTTAGATCTTTGTTCTTTGTGATGTTCTGGTAAGTGGTTCTGGTGATGTTCTTTATGTTCGTGGTTATGTTTGCTGCTTCTGGTTTGCCTGTTTATAATGAAAAATAAAAAATAAAAAAATGGATAACCAGTTCTATTATTCTTTGTGGTTCTGGTGATGTTCTGGTGATGTTGTGATGTTTAAGGAAATAGGGGGGGGGGGGGGGCTTGAATAACTCGCCCCTGTTTATAATGATGCTTATGTTCTTTGTGATGTTTATAATGAAAAAAATAAAAAATAAAAAGGGACTACTGTGTAATACCGTAAAATTGTACCTCAGTAGTGAAAAACGGTGATGTATTATTCATCGTTTGTTTGCCTGCTTATGTTGCAATGGCTTCTGGTTATGTTTGCTGATTATATTGTTTTGCTTCTGGTGATGTTCTTGATGGTTTGCCTGCTTATGTTGTGCTGCAAATGTGAATGAAATTGTAAAATGGTTTCTTAAAAAATGTTTTTGATTGACGTGGCATAACCGAATGGACGGTAAAGTGAGTTTATTCCACTTTGCAACCTTCAAATTTGCAGCCAAAATGATAAAACAATAATAATCTGAGCCTTTTAAAAATCTCGATTTATCATTTTTTTTTATAAACGTTATACCTTGTTATCTGCTTATGTTGTTTTTGCTTATGGTTATGTTTGTGGTTATGTTTGCTGGTAAGTGGGCTGGTTATGTTTCTGGTAAGTGGTAAGTGGTAAGTGGTTCTGGTGATGTTCTTGATGTTCTTTGTGATGTTCTTTATGTTTGCTGCTGCTGGTGATGTTCTTTATGTTTGTGGTTATGTTTGCTGCTTCTGGTTTGCCTGCTTATGTTTGCTGCTTTGTTGTTGTGCTTCTGGTGATGTTCTTGGTGATGTTCTTTATGTTTGTGGTTATGTTTGTTGCTTCTGGTTTGCCTGCTTATGTTTGCTGCTTTGTTGTTGTGCTTCTGGTGATGTTTATAATTAAAAAAAAAAAGGAATCAAAAGGACACTGGACACTGGTCTTTTCATCCATGTCGATAAACCCGTGAATGAATTGTCCCTTCGAGAAACCCGCAAATGCACCAAAAAACGTGTCAAAACTAACAAAATAACTTAGTATTACAAAACTTGTCTTAAAAAAACTTTTGTTAAAAAACTATACAAAAAACTGTTAAGTTGTTAAAAAAACTTAAAACTTGTAAAAAAAAAAAACTTATTTATATCTTGCTTATTTTCTTGCTTAAAACTTGTATTAAAAAAAAAAAAAAAAAAAAAAAAAAAAAAAAAAAAAAAAAAAAACTTATATAAAAAAAACTTATTCATATCTTGCTTAAAACTTGTAAAAATAACTTACAAAAAAACTTGTAAAAAATACTTACAAAAAAACTTAAAACTTAAAACTGAGGACCTAGTGAAAAAAAAAAAAAAGTACAAACAAACTATGACAAAGGTTACAAACCGGTACAAAAACTAGGGGGGTCTTGGGGTAGGGGGAATGTAGGGGGCTTGTATAGTAGGTCCCAAACATATTTTACACAATAGTTTGTTTTTATAGATGTATAAAAGAGGAGATGACATGTCGTGGATTTTATTTATTTATTTTTATGGCTTTATCATTTCTCAAAACTGACATGTCGTTTCTCACATTATAAAGCGTGCGTGAGTACGTTGAAAGATTTGAATGAATTTTGAGGAACAAGTTGTAAAAGGGGCATGTTCTATTTACACGAAAAAAGTTCTATCTACACTTTAAAATAATGACCGAATACTATCGATGTAATAATGATTGTTTTGAAAGAGACATATATTATTAAAGGGACATATATTATTAAAGGGACAGATATAATTGAAAGAGACATACTTTTTTATTTTTTATTTTTCCCCAACTTGTATTAATTGACAAATGGAATGGGCAACATATGTATAATACTTTTTATTTTTTTATATTGAAATGTACAATGCAATCAAGAAATAAAATGGGCACTTCTATACTTTTTATCCTATTACATTGAAATGTACAATTCAATCAAAAAACAAAATGGGCAATTCAATTATAAGGGTGTTTTAATTACAAGAATTTTTTCTTTTACAATGAGTTATAAATATGTAATCATACTAGTATTGAGTCATAAATAAATAACACACAAACATTACTTAAGTAAAAATGAGTTGGTCGAAGTATTTTCAAGACCTTTTTCAACAAGGCGAAAATGAAGCTAGTAATGAAAATGGGTATTTTCAACATGAGGAAAATGAAAGCGAGTATTTTCAAAATGAGGAAAATGAAAATGGGTATTTTCAACATGAGTATGCCAGAAATAGGTTTCTTGATTGCTTCACGATACAATGTCATTTTACACACTATTATCACTCTAGGTACGTAGGTAGTATGACGTATCTGCCGCTTCGTTTGAGTCCGCCATCGTGGTACGATCATAAATTCATTACACTTGAGTATGTTAATAGTAGTCATTATGTCAATGTGATATTGCAAGGAAGCTACCCGATGCCTACTATTGCATCTCAATGGTTTCGTTACAGATCTGAATGTGCAGTCGCATGGATTACTCTGTACATGGAGCGGATAAGTTATTACAATTAATTGCTTCGCTCAAATCGAGCAAATTGTAATGTTGAAGAGGTAGTATTCGAATGCTTTAAAATGTGATATGTATGTCTTTAATTATATTTGTGTCGTTTATGTTGTATTGTTTAATTTTTGTTTGATGTAATAAATGTGTTTTTAATATGCAATGAATTTAGTTATCATATTGTTTACATATTATTTTTGTAAACTATTAACCTAATATATCAAAAACATCAAACATTAGTAAGGACCACATATATGATGTTCTCTTGTTGTATTAAAACATTTAGTTCAAGAAATTATTGTGGAAACCGTAGAGGGGGGTGAATACGTTTTCATTTAAAAACTTAAAAACATTTTGTATCAAACTCCCGATCAAGTGTGACGTAATATTAAAAATGTCAACTATGATCATATATCATCTAGGGATGAATAAATTAAACTACAACACAAGCACAATCAACCATGACACATACATAAATAACATAACATAAGCAACTAGCCACACAAGCATAAACGCAATGCAAATATAAACATAAAGCGATAAAGAATAAAATGAAAGTAAAGAGATAAGTAAGAAGGCGCAAACCGGAAACGATGATTTATAGTGGTTCGGTCACGAAGCTCCTCTTCGCCCTACTCCACTCCCCGAGTACCCAACTCGAGAGTTACTTCACTAATCAACAAACTCCCTTCAGGCGGAGAAAACCGTACACGTCGCTTAACTTGTTTTACGACACTAAGCACCAATCTACCACGATCTACCCGATCTACCCTTGATCCACATGATCAATCACACAAGCCCAATGGCTTCAAGAGATCTCCAAGATCACAATGATCTACTCCCACTTGACTCGATCTACCCGATCTACCCTTGATCCACTTGATCAATCACACAAGCCCAATGGCTTCAAGAGATCTCCAAGATCTCGACAAGATCACAATGATCTTCCCTCACAAACTCTCAAAAGAAAAATGATCTTGATGTATGCTATGATACAATCAAGAGTGTAACAAATGTTACAAGACCTAACAACTACAACTCTTGTATCTTCTTGGATACCTTGAGTTCTTCTCTTGCAAATGAAGAGGAATGATAACACTTTGTATCTACTTGGATACTTTGTGTTCTTCTCTTGCTAATCATGAGGGATGACAACACTTTGTATCTACTTGGATACTTTGTGTTCTTCTCTTGCTAATCAAGAGGAATGAAGAGGATCACTTGAATGGAGGATTGGATCACTCTTAAACAAACTAAGACTCTCCAAATGATCAAAGAAAGTCATCTAAGTGAGGAGGGA
Source organism: Artemisia tridentata subsp. tridentata (assembly GCA_021014915.2). NCBI lineage: Eukaryota > Viridiplantae > Streptophyta > Magnoliopsida > Asterales > Asteraceae > Artemisia > Artemisia tridentata. The sequence continues at coordinate 253,550,261 of CP139505.1, forward strand.
TTAGACCAGAGAAAAGTGACTGGAAAAATCAAGTTGGAAGTGTAAAATGGTCCACTATTTATAGGCAAGGGGAAAAATAGCCGTTACAGGGGCACGGCTCCACTAATTGTCAGACGGCTCCACTAAATTTAGTGGAGCCGTCGGTACTTTAGTGGTACCGTGGGCGCTCCTTCGTTTGTCTTTAGTGGGGAAGGTTTATTTGGGAATATTTGGAGCTGTTTGGGGGGAAAATGACTGTTGGGAGTTTTCAAACTTATTTTTCAAAATAAAACATTTCTTTTTAATTCAAAAATAATTTGTAAAATATATTTTTGAAAGAAATGTTTTGTCACATTAAAAATGTGAAGTTTAGAGAAAAATATAATCCTTTGATCATTTGTCAAGTAGTAGATTTGTTTGTCCATACCTTGAGTGATTTATGTCGGGATGGAAATCTACGACTTTGTTGAAGCATACTTGAGACGTCGGGAGGTGTTGATGTAAGTATGCATTGATGATTTGTGTTTACAAGTAACTTGCACATTTTACGTTATGTATTACAAGTTACATGTTTGTCATTATTAAAACTGAAGAAATCGTTTAGTTTAAATATCGTAATATTTGCACTAACAATCTCCCCCTTTTTGATGATGACAAATATGTAAACCGTAACACATAGTAAAATGTAAAAGTTACCTGTTTACACTCCCCTTCTCCCCCTTTTGTCGAATCAAAAAGGTAGTTGCCTCGAGCGCTCCCTTGAATTTACTCCCTACTCCCCCTTATTACACTACTATCCTTTCTCCCCAGAAAGGCGAGCTTGCATCATCCTAGTGAAGTCTTCGATCACCACCGTTAGAAAGACTCCGTGCTATGTATTCAAATACTCCCGAGCTCCCCCTATCTCAATGCTCCCCTATGGTGACTTAATCCCCTTGTTTATTTACCTTAGAATCTAGCGGATCCATGGATCAAATTCTTACAAAGGCTTTTCCTATATCAAGGGTTAGCTTCGTTCAACATAATATATAGAAGAATAGGAGCAGCATTATAGGGATAGAATACACATAGCAAAACATGCAAGGGTTAAACTATGTTAACACATAAGTGTCACAACCCGACCGACAACCTAAGGTGTAATTGTTCAATCAATCACACTAATCAAGAACGAGATTCGTTCGTTGACTGACACACCAAATGACTTCTTCCAAGTTGTCATTGGGAAGGCAAGTTCTAACAAACCTTTTGAACAACATAATCATCTACCTAAGATGATTGGTGTTGGGATGGTTTAGATTAATATATCGTTTGCACTGACAATGAGATGCATGATATATTTCAAAGGAAAAAAAAATGTGCATGTGATCCTAACAGGATTGGGGTTGGATATCTCTAACGTGGTTGAGGTAACGAGGTTCTGGATTTCTAGTTTGGATGATCCTAGGTGTGTTAGAGATAATTTGGTGTACTGATGAACTCAAATAAGTACATTTTATTATCATCATTTATCCTATTTATTTGACTTGTTTTATTATATTATATATGAGAATCGATACATTAATGTTTACTTTAGTAATTCTCAGGTAAAAACAAGCATTATGTGAAACTTGGCGATTTTGGACTAATTATGGAGCAAAACAAGCGAGATATCAAAAGTCTACTGAAATCCAGAAGATGCGCCGTATCTCACTCAACAGATACGACGCAATATCATACTTAGATGAATTCGAAGACCATTGCCTGACTTTGAAGAATGCGCCGCATGCAATTCTGTCATGCGCCGCATATGAAACTTTGGTCAAAGAAGAAGATCAAGCTTGTTCTACTCCAGATACGCCGCAATATACTTCTAACATACGGCGTATCACTATCAAGATTTCACCAGTTACAATCCAAGACAGCTAAAGTACATGTGTCGCATACAAAGATCAAGTTACGCCGCATCTGAAGACGGTGTACGAATATTCCAGAATATATTAATCTTGGACCCCACACGAAGTTAAGTCAATGCGCCGCATCTATCAACTCAATGCGCCGCATCGATCCCTCAGACAAAAACTATAAATACCCCAAGGTCAGACGAATTTAAGAGACCTTTAGACTTTAGATATAACCCTAGAGCCGAATCCAGACGACCAAGCAGCACAAGACACACCTCAAACAAAGATACAAGAGCTGTAAGAAGGTCCTGCATGTATTCAATTCATTAAGTAGTTTTATTTTATTGTTTTAGTACGCTTTAATTCATCAGGATTGATGGGCTTGTGTCATGTGACTACGGAAGATCATGCACTCCCCTTAATATTGCTTTCCCATTAATTAAAGTTTATATGTTGATGTCTTTGATGACTTTTATTAGTGCATTGATAACCTCTGTGTCTAGCTGAGTCTTGCTTGGGTCGCCATGCCCCTTCCTCGCCTATTTATTCTAGCGTCTCTAGAAAAGTAGGATAGACATAAGTAATCATTAAGGGTTTACTCGCCGATAAGATTAGAGCCAACGAGAAAGGTTTAATTATATATACTTCATATAAAACTAGCAATAAAACAAGTGACAAGCTATTTAATTATCAGGACAGGTCTTCTTATTGTCTCGAGTATCTATATGTGTACGTGTGTGCTAATCGCTGATTCGTGCTCATTAGTTTAGTTTTCTATTTAATTATAACCAAACTGTGCCAGTCTCTCAGGCTGAACCCCCCTTGCGTTAGATTAGGTTGTATAACTAACTTAGGATATTAAAATACTAATTAGAATAACTAGATAATACGTTCCACTCTTAGTGGTCGACACTCTGCTTACCATTATATTCATACTGACCGGGTACACTGCTCGTTAAGTGTGTGTGTTATTGATAAGTCGGCTAAATATAAATTTAAAACTTGAGTAGACATTAATACTGCTAAACCGCAACGACACATCACGCGCATCAAGTTTTTGGCGCCGTTGCCGGGGAGTGAATTGTTATTATCTGTTAATTTGATTATGTATTTTAATTAGGTTTTTCTTTTTAGTTTTTTTTAGATTCTAACCACTAACCCTGTTGTATATTAGATAAATTGCATTCATTGTATAATTTGCATATTTGCTGTTTTTGTGTGTTTTTGTTTTCTGTAATTTTTGTTTCTTTTTGTTTGTTTTTATTTTTGTTTTTTTTTTTCTGTATTTTTCTACATTCTGCTGTCGTTGTATTGTGCTGATACAAACGATACGTCGGATCTGTTTTCACAGATACGGCGTATTGCGTTTAATTTTTATAAAATACAACGCGTTTAATAAATTCGAGTACGACGCATCTTTCCCCAAGATACGGCGTATTCTGTTTTTAATAAGAAATTTTTCTAAACGCTAATGCCATACGACGCATCTGTTTTAACAGATACGGCGTATTTTCTATTTAAATTAAAAACAATTTTTCAAATTATTAAACAGAAGCGACGCATCGATCTTTATCGATACGGCGCATCTACTAAATCAAAAATCTTGTATTTTGAAACGTAACGAAAATACGGAGCATTAGCTTTTGTTAATACGACGCATTTAATTTAATAAATATAATCGATTTTTGATAATTTAAACTTGATACGGCGCATTCTAATTCATAAGCGGTGTATCTGTTTTCTGAATAAAAGTCTGATTAAATTTTAACGTAATAAGATACGGCGTATCCAACTTTCTGGATACGGCGCATCGTTTGCAGATATCAACAACTTTTATTTTTCGTATTCCGTTTTCGTTGTTAATTTTCTGATATCATACTTTCTTGAACATACCCTACTGATGCTTTTGTGATGGTTTCAGGAAGTGCATGACCAGGAGTTCAACTAAGAACTTGATTAAACCTTTCGAAGATCCTGAACGAGCCTTACATTCGCTTAAAAGGCTTTTCAACACAAAAAGCTTTGAAATTTCAAGTTCGTTCGAGCTTGATTAATTTTCTGAAGAGAAGGAGAAAGAAGAAACAGAAACAATGACGGAAAACACTACTATGGAGAAATACATGAACAAAACCCGTGTTGATTACAGTTCAGGAGTTGCTAGACCAAAGTTTGATGAAAAGTCAAAGTTTGAGTTGAAGGGTTAGTTTCTCAAGGAGCTAAGAGAAAATGCTTTCAGTGGAACAAAACATGAAGATGCTAATGAACATGTTGAAAAAGTCATCGAGATTGCAGATTTGTTTACTACAGAAGGAATCTCTGACGATTAACTTATGCTAAGAATCTTTCCAATTTCGCTTAAAGGAGCTGCTAATAAGTGGCTAAGGAATGAACCTGCTAGTTCAATCACAACATGGGAAGATTTGAAGAGCAAATTCTTGAAAAGATATTGTCCACCTGCTAAAACTGCTAAAAAGATGGAGGCTATCAACAATTTCAAGCAAGAGCCTGATGAAACTCTTTATCAAGCTTGGGAACGATTTAAAGACTTATTGATGAAATGCCCTCAACATTATCTAAATCCAATGCAGAAGATAATATTGTTCTATCAAGGATTGGACGTGCCTACTAGACAAATCTTGGATGCTAAGGGAGCTGTGCCTCAAATGAGTGCAGCCGATGCTAGAAAAGCTATCCAAGAAGCTGCTGATCACTCTCAAAAATGGCACGACGGAACCTCTACTAGATCTAAGAGCGGCACTAATTTTGACGGGTTTGCTGCAATTCAAGCTCAATTGGATAAAATTAGTAGAGAGATGAAGAAGCGTGATGAGAAAGTTTAAGCTGCCCAAGTTGGATGTGAAAAATGCGAAGGACCTCACTACACTAAAGATTGCCCTCAAAAGAATGAAAGTGAGACTTTTGAAGAAGCATACTACACACAATTTGGACAACCATTCCAACCTTCAGGAAGATTTAGGGAAGCTGCTCCGGGATACTATCAAAAGAACAACTATAATCCCACTTATCAAGAAAGGAGGCAGACTTTGGATGACACTCTAAAGCAAATTATGGCCGATGTTGCTAAAAGACATGAAGAGAACACCGCTATGATCAAAGAAATCCGAGCCTCAACGGATACTATAACAAGAAATCAAGGAGCTTCGATCAAAGCATTGGAACAACAAATCGGACAAATGAGCAAGGTTCTTCAAGAAAGGGGATACGGAAGTTTACCTAGCTCAACTGAAACTAACCCAAGAGATCATGTCAAGGCCATATGCACTACTGAAGAAGTCACGCCTAACATACCTTTTCCTAGAAGATTGATGAATTGTAATGATGCTGCAAAGCCCGAATTTTTCTTTAATTCTTCAATCAGTTTAAAGAGGTTACTCAAAGAGAAGGCAAAGATTGAAGAAGAGATCAAGGCTACAATAAAAGAAGAGAGCTCTGCAACCGACTTACGTGCCTTGCCTAATAAAGAAAAGGACCCAGGAAGTTTTACTTTACCTTGTTCAATTAATGACATATCTTTCAATAATGCATTAGCTGACTTAGGAGCTAGCGTTAGTGTTATGCCCCTTAAGACATTCACTACCCTAGGACTAGGAAAATTAGCACCAACTAAGCTGCTTATTGAATTGGCTGATAAAACGGTAAAACAACCTGAAGGGGTTGCTGAAAATGTGCTAGTTAAGATTGAGAAGTTTGTTTTCCCAGTAGACTTTGTTATATTAGATATGCCCGAGGATGTTAAGATTCCTTTAATCCTTGGAAGACCTTTCTTGTCTACCGCCCATGCTAAGATTAATGTGTTTAAAAGAAAAATCTCATTAAAGGTAGGGAACAATAAACTAGTCTATAAGTGCCAAAATCCTGCTAAGAGCATAATTAGAGGCGTCTATGTGCTAGGATTAAGAGAACGTATGGACCTCGATCTAGAAGCTAGGCTTATGGGAGAAACATTGATTCAAAACAACTCAACTAATCCTAATCATAAGAACCTCGAGGAATTTATTGACCTTAATGTACCTACCGAACTTAGGCGCGATATTGTTAATGATTCTGATGATGAGTGGTATGATTGCGAAGTGATTAACAAACGTAGGAGAATAGTTGAGAATACAAATTTGAATAATGATATGTTTATTGAACTACCACCCCACCTTGCATATTTATGCCTATATAATAATAAGAATTTCCCGTCTATCATTTTGTCATCTCTGCCCGAAAGGGACAGAACTTTGTTTATACAGATATTAAAGAAGAATGGCGTGGATATTAAGGACGAGAAAGGAGTGTGCGATATTACTGGACTGGCGATGAGGGAGCGCGATGCTTCCGACTCTTTCAGTGATCAGTATTAAGGAGCTGAACGTGAGTCTAACTTGAAGACTCTGGAATAAAGACAAGTGCTGACCGGGAGACAACCCGAAGGAAAAATTTTTACTTTTCTGTTCTGTGTCGAGTCTGTCAGACCTGCAGAAGATGCGGCGCATCTCCATCATAAGATGTGACGCATCACCTGCACTGGTCATATCTTATTTCATTTTCTGCATTTTTATTTTTTACTTTAAAGCTTTCTGTCAGTATTATTTAATGCGGCGCATCCCTGGTTGAGGATGCGACGCATCTTTTATTCTGATTCGTATTTATTCCAGGCTCGATACGGCGTATCTTCTTCCATAAGATACGGCATATCGACTGACCTGATGATTTACAGTTTAATTTTTTAGGTTTTATTTTTACTAACTACTAATGTATTATGCAAGTTTGAACCTTCTTAACTCAGGTGTGTTAAAGTCTTAATGGTATTATAGATTCCTGCATTCTTGTGGATACATCATTTATGAAGCTTAAACGTTCTCATCCACAAGAAAGTTGATTTTTGCTCTTATACGAATAATGGAGGATCATACCGAGCAAATCTCAAGGGAGTTTTTCTGTTCTAATTCTTTTATTTTCCAGTTTTTAACCTTTGACACAAACAACGAGGACGTTGTTTAACTTAAGTGGGGGGATGGAGAATTAGAACACTTACTTGTCCTAAACTTTTTCAAAATATGCTTAAAATGCGCTTAATATATCAAAATTTAAAATTTTTTTAGCATGTTTTTATTTAAAGTCTAAATTACATAACCGCACACATAACTCTATTCTTTCAAAAATATTAAAACTTTAGTGTGCCGGTGACTTGTAAACTTTAGAACTTGGCTTGTATACTATTCGAGACCACCATAATGAGTATTATCTATATAATTGGAGTGACTTGTCTAAATTGGTAAATTTCTAGGATTACACCCAAATAGCCTTTATATGTTATGTGATATTAACTACCTACACTGGTTAGTTAACCCCCGTATAAACCCTTTGTTTACTCTCACTTTTAGAGTAAGATACCCCTAGAAAAACCCTCACAGCCATTCCTTTCGTTTCTTACACCTTTGTTATAATGTTTCGATACACCCTTACACCTTAGCCTACCCTGTAGATTAAAATCCGTGGTTAATTGCTTTAGGCAAAGTGTGTTTCCTTACATTACCTGTGTTCGCGTGTGTAATTCATTATCTTTGGTTAGGTCGGGAAATTACACAATGCAATTGGTATGAAAGTAAATATTGTATAACTTTTAGTTTATTTTTCGTGTATTTGCTACTTTCACTATTACAGTTATTTCTGAAAGTATGAAGAGTATGGAAAAATTATCCGGAAAAATAGTGATAGAAAAGTTGGGAAATTTTACACATATATGTTGATGTCAAAAAAAAAAAAAAAAAAAAAAAAAAAAAAAAAAAAAAAAAAAAAAAAAGTTGGAAGTTTGTTGAATCTAACACGCCTGCTAGATATTTGAGCCTATGTGGATCGGTAGGATGCCTATGTAATCACAAGCACACTACAAGAGAATCTCTGAATACGAATGAGAAAAAGAAAAGAACTAAGACAATGATCCTCTATGGATCGTATAATGAACTAAAAGCTGATTTTATTGAAGATTGTTAAGTTACAAAAGATGTCTTAAACTCATAGACGGGGTGTTTCTTTTATAATGATAAGAAACCCTAACCCTAACCCGTCCTACAAGAAAACGTGTAAAGAGATAAACATGATCTCTTCTAAAAATAAACATACTAAACATACGGATAACTAATCAATAATATCCGCAGCAACAAACACTATCAGCAGAAACAAAATATAACTATCAGCAGCAATGAGCTTCGGCAGGAACCAACACTATCGGCAGGAACCAACTTTCACTATCGGCAGCAACAAGAAATATCTTATTTCCGAAATTTCCAACAATCCTCCCCTAATCTTGAGGAAATAGTTTATTTCCGAAAAGATTCCCTAAGCGTGCACTCTACTCTGAAAGTTCATAGGGAGAGGATTAGACCAGCAGCAGCATCAGTAAGTAACCAGCAGTAACACTTGAAACTTCCAGCAGCAACTTCGATAGTTCAGCAGCAATAGGAAATTGTCTTCAAAATAAAATTTAAGCTGGTCACCATGTCATTCTTGATCTTGACTGCTACTATGATAATATGTACATCAAATCACTTTAAGTTTCATATTATTCTCATCACATCCAGGTGTGTTAACCCCTGTGAGAGGTGAATCATTGAAAATTAATGGATTTGATGTCTCTTTACCAATAGCCATCACTACTGGAGTAGCCAATGTTTTGGTGTATAAGACCATGGTACATTGATAACCATCTAATTTTGAGTAAACCAGCAACTGTAAACGGATTTGAGTTGTCTTTACCTGTAGCCGTTTGCTCAGGACTAGCAAATTCTTTGGTTTCAACTGAACCTTGGTGAATTGAATACCAAATATGGATACCAATTGTCTTTACCACAAACCATACTTTTGTAGACTAGCCAATTCTTTGGATCCCATAAAGGATTACATCCATGGTGAATTGAGAACCATTTCAACTCTCAGGAATGAACCATCGGTGAGTTGAAGTACCTTATAGCTTTGAAGAAGCTATTACAGCTATCAACGGATTTGATTATCACACCAGAGCCGTACCCTCATGGTGAGTCAACTCTTTCTTGTCTGTGAGACATGGTGAGTTGAATACCATTTGTTGTGTAGGTGTAAACACCAACACTGTACCTGCAAGGTGTTGCTCAAAACCAACTTATTAGCACACAAAATATACATTTTTTTTTGAATTAAAAGAAATCAGAAACAAACCAAAAGAAAAAGAAAGAAAATAAGAAAAGATAAGAAAGAAAGAAAGATATACAACAACAACAAGAAACCTGATCAAGTGGATGAACCCTTAGCAGCTGCAAGTTGATCTTTGATGAATTTGACCAACTGTTCAGCTGTGGTTAAATCATTTCCAATAGTATGCTTGGGAACTCGGACCTTCTGTGTGAGCATTCTCTTCATAAGTCCCTCAGATAACGGATAAGTGACATCCACAAACATAGACAGGATCTTGCCAGAAATGAGCTCCACTACATGAACATTGGAAGAAGGATATAACCTCCAAGAAAATACTCTCCAGGATGATTGATTACCCCACACTAAATTAGCCTTTTCACCTTCCAATGAATTCATTAAAACTTGTAAATCTCCCCAAAACATTAGGCCAATCCCAGTAGGAGTATGAGTTTGATAGTGATTATCCACTATCTTATAAAGATTCTCCAAATCTTTCCTCTCTACCTTATTCAGGAGCTCCCTCAGAAAGGTAAAGAATTTGACTGTCCCATCAAGGGAAAACCAAACATTGACTTCACCTTCAGGAGTAGACCTAATCTCCCAATGAGCAATATGACCCCAAGAATGAATGGAATCACCTTCTGAATCACTATCTGAGTCAACCCTAATCAATTCTTGAGTATCCACTTCAGAAATATTCCTAGAAGGAGGGTGGTGAGAGTGACTCTTCTGCCTTGTCCTTAGACCATATTGCAGAATAGGAACTGAGAAAGATGATTCAGCAGAAACAGAGTCATGAGCAGCAGGAATACCATCAGAAATAGGACCTTCTTGTGGTGCACCAGATGCATCTACATAAGGAATTGGTGAAATGAATGTGGTATCCTGAGAACCTTCAGTAGGAATAAAGGAAGATCCACCAGCCAATGTTTCTCCAGACTTCATTTTCTTTGCAACATCAGACTCTAAAGAGGAAGACTCTCTTTTCTTGCTTTGTGAAATGTCTGTCTTGACTGAAGAATTTATCCTTGCATAGGTATCAAGAAACAGCTTTTGAATGGCAGCATCAGTCCAACTTTTGAAGTCACTGAGCTTGTAGTTAGCCTGATTCTTCAGATAGTCCTTCATAAACTTGACATTATCTTTGTCTGTAGGCATCTTATAACCAGACTTTTGCCTTTAACTGATCCTATTCATCAAGTCATTCCAAGTGGATGCTCTATGAGTCTTTAAGATAAATGCCTTGAGTTGATCTGACTTTTCATCCATACCTAATTCTGAATTTTGAAGAATCATAAACCCATGAGCTCTAATGATCATATCAGAAGCCAACAAGTATTCAACTTGCTCACTGAACTCTTCTGAAGTAAGATCTTCTGAGTTTGTGCTATTCATAATCCCAGCAATGTTCCTCTCATCAGCACACATTTTCCTTGCAAGCTCCTCATCTTGAGCAACCTGAGCTAGTCTAGCTTGTTCAACAGCAATTTCCTGTGCACTCACCTGTCTTGCTATCTCTTCATCATTTTGTGTTGCATCAGGGGGAATGGTATCACTACCAGCAGCAATGGATGAGCTATCAGCAGTAGTACCAGGAACCTTAGGATCAGAAGAAACATTACTAACCCCAGCAGGAACATCAGACACAACACCATAGACATCAGCAGCAATGGTGGATTGAAACTTCTCAAAAGCTGAAACTCTTGAGGGCTGCCTTGTCCTTGGTCTTGAGAAAGCCTGAGTTTTAGAAGTTGTAGTATGCTCAGAAGAGGTAGGCACTTCAGTGTGTGCACTATCAAGAGAAACAGAGGCCAGCACATTCAGCCCTTCAAATGACATATCAGCCTGATCATCTTCAGACTCAGAAAGCACAACCCGTCTTTTCTTCTGTGAATGTTGAGCTTCTAAAGAGCTGATCTTTTCATTTAGCTTTTGAATAATTTCACTAAATGTTTCTTTAGTGTCCTTGAGCTCCTTTTCCAAATTTTCCACCTTCTCACTAAAACTTCTTTTGGTCTCTTTAAGCTCTGACTCCAATGCTTCAATTTTTTGCATAGACCTGTCAAGTAACTGGGACATAGAAGTGAGATCAGCAGCATCCTCAGCTCTACCAGCAGGAATGCCTGAGGTATTAGGAGCTTCATTGGATCTAGGTGGAGAAACATGAAATTCTCCCCCTGTATGAATGTCATCACTAAAAGTCTGCCTAGAAGGACTAGAAGATGAAAGCCTTGAAACAGAAGGCATATCTATTGAGGGTGTGGGTTGGACAACAGGTGTAACAACTGTGGTGGTCTGGACACTGGGCTCATCAGGGACATTAGTCTCAGGTCTAGGTGTGGCTGGTCTAGGTGATGGTGGTAATGGGTCATCAGCAGCAACAGATGCAGATGCATCAACAGCAACTGAAGTCCCTTCACCAGCAGCATTGGATGCACTATCATCAGCTGCATTGGGTGATGGTGGGACACTGACATTGTCAGCAGGATCTGGGTTGTTAACAGGATTGGCATTTTGTAACATGACAGGTAATAATGGTAAATGTTGGCCTGCAAAATTCATTTTCATCAGAGCAAACATTTTGGGAGTCATCCGATTCACTATCTTAGGGGATGGGTTATTTGTTCGAACACCTAAGATAATTTGAAGAAATCTAGGATACATTAAAAATCTGTTTTTATCATTAGTGATATTTTCAATCATTCCTTCAAAAATATATTTGGCCCAATTATATATCCTACCCTGTGACAGACAAACAAGACCAGATGCAATGGGACTAGGACATTGGTCCCAACCACCAGTCTTTATACTCATACACTGGAGTAACGTATGAACAAGAAATCTCCATTGAGGAGACAGCTTATTTTTAAAAAATGTACAACTACCAGTGACAGGATAACCTATAGCAGCCATACCATTATTGATTTCTTGCCTGGAAAGATCATATTCCCCATTCTCCTCAGGAAATCGAAGCTGTACCCGAATCAACCCCTCTGTAATGATGACTTCATGTTCATCAATGGTGGCAAAGATGTCGTCCTCCCTTCCCACAATGTGTCTAACCTTAGCTGTTGCCCAAAACTGCTTAATCAGCGAATCATACACCGTTACAGGACAATGAGTGAGTGCATAGTGAATAGATGACCCACGAAGAAAAGCTAACACCTCATCATAACCATCACTTCTAGAAGACGACTCTAAGTATGCAACCTTGTTGTGATCATCCTTGTAGCGAAGTGTTGTCATTGTGTTGGATGAATGATCTAGGGTTCGAAATGAGAAAATTAGGGTTTGATAGGATTTTGAGAAATTGAGATGAGAGAAGTGCAATTTTTTAGGTTGGGTTGCCAAATATATCAATTTAAATCGCTGCAATTCCGCGCACGTAACATTGACCAATTGACTAAACAAACTTCCCCAAAATTTAACATAGTCAGCAGGAACCATTGGTCAAACGGTAGTAACACATGGTCAGTCGGCAGCAATGAAGTGGTTTGACCAATCGGCAGCAATGAAGTGGTTTGACCAAAGTCAACCTTCCAAAACCAGTCATTAGGAATAAACCGCCAAAATTAAATCTCAATACCAACCAACAATAAATTCGCACTAATCTCCATCTCATTATATAAACCTCAAATCAAATAACTTCATTATCACAAACCTAACCAATAATCTTCAAATCAAGCAAAATCATGAGTTCATCCAAAAATCCAATCATCGAAATCTCATCAGATTCTTCCTCCTCCAATGATTCAGGGTGGGAAAATTACTTTCCCCAAACTGCATCATCTTCTCAGAACAAAGGTAAGGCAAAGGTTGAGGAGGATTTATCTGATCCTCTTCGATCTACTCCTTCATCATTTGAGTACTCTAGCTCTGATGATGAAGGATCATCAGAGTTGAAGTCCTTGACTTATTATCAGGGTGAATGGGAGACATATCCTCTCAATTTTCCCATTACAGATAAGCTAAGAGAAGAGATGAAGAAAACTGTGGCTCTGCTTACTAAAGAGATGGAAAGGACAACTGCTACCTTCTATAAAGTACCGGTACCAAAACGTAATGCAGATCTTCGTGAAGACTCTAGCCATGAAAAACCTAACCCTCGAAGTCGAGACAATCGACAACGTGAAAGCCAAGATCCAAGACAAAGAAAGCATCCCATCAGACCAACTCCTCAGCCAAGCCAGCCAACTCCACAATCAAGCCACCCTACTCCACAGCCAAGCCAACCAACTGCAAGGTCACGCCCCAAAACACATCAGAGGCAAACTACCCCAAGCTCTTCAACTCCAGCCCCTGAACCAAGACAGCCACTCCCAGTGGTGTTGGCACTTCCAGTCCCCCATGTGTATGAAGAAATTAACCGTCAGAGGGGTAAGAGGTTCATGCCTGATTGTATGGGTAAAGGAAAAGGGAAGATGGAATAGGTGGCAGGGTTTAGGTCGAGTGATGTTTAAATGATGTTGATATGTAGCTTTTGTGATTTGTAACTGAATGTACTCATCTTAATCATGATGAATGGAAATTAGTGTCTTTAGTTTTAATTCCAAGCATTGAGAAATTGAGAGCTGCAAAACAAAGTTAGCTAACAAAAGACACTAAAAACCTGCAAAACAAAATTAGAGAAACACAAAACATAAAACATAAATGAATGAAAAACAAGACAAAATTACAAGCATTAGCCTCCCCTTAGGCTAATGCCTCCCCTCAAAACCAGCAAACAAGAATACAACAACATGATCAGCCAAACTGGACAATTACCAAGGATACCATGGAGTGTAAGCCATTCCCCCTCCAAAGATTGGATTATAATAAGCAGACCTAAAATCTCTCTGAAAGGATGAGGAAGCACCAGCAGGAATAGTTCCCTGACTATCAGCAGCAACAGGCATAACTGCAGGAACAGGTCTATCAGCAGGAAAGGGAACTCTATAAGGGTTCATTCCTGCTGCTTGTGGAACATATGGAGGTATTTGTTTAACATTTTTCCACAACGATCTGGTCTGTTGTTGCCCACCATTCATCTTCATTCTCTTCCCATGATAGTCACAATCTTTAATGAGATGATATTGACTACCACACACAAAACATGTCTTCTTCCTAACAGCCTTGATCTTACCAGAACTTTTCTTATTACAGACAAAATTATCACTACTGGAACTAGAGACAACGTTGTTTTTGACAGAGTTAAGAGAGCTGTTGTCAGGGGAAGCTATTTTAGAAATAGATTTATCATTAGTTGCTCCAGAAGTGAAGTCATGAGACTTGGGTGAAGTTGACTTGTCAGTTGAATCACATGAGGTATAACCTGTGGACTTAGATTCATAGGACTCATTACTTTTGGAACAAGAAACAAAGTCATCAGACTCACACTCAGAATTAGTTAAGTCATTTGCCTTTTTCCCATATGTCATGTGTGATTCATCTGAGTCAAGATCAAGGGCTGAGTGGATAGGGACAGGCTTGAAAACACCTCTTATGGGTGGAGGAACTGCATTCATCCCTCCTTCCTTAACAAACTTAACAGGAATTTTATAATCAACTTCCTTAGGGGTAGGGTCAAATATTCTAGGGTGATAATCCCCAACATCAAATCCCAACCCTTTCTTACGCCAACCTGACTGATTACCATAATTAACAAGATATTTTTCAGATTGTTGCCATGAATTTATCCTAGCCACTTCACTATCCAGTTTAGCCTGTAAATCCTGATTTTCTAATTTCAACTTAGCATATTCTCTTTCAGAATGTTTTAGACAGTTATTGGAGTTCTCTAAGTCTCTTTCCAAAACCCTTATCTTTTGTTCATATGCTAGCTGATTAGCTTCATGCCAAGCCTTTTGTTTTTCCACAGTTTTAAGAGCCTTTTTATACGCTTGAATATCTACAAACAATTGATATATTCAGGCTCCATTTCATCAAACTCTCTCCTAAGGTTCAAGTACAATTCATGACACCCAAATTGACAATGTTGTACCTGATGAGAGGCTCCCACGAAAGCAAATTCTTCCGCATTATCCTTTGCATTATGAACCATGTTTTGAGTTTGGTTGAGACTATCAGCATCAGCAGGTTCTGTCCATTTTCCCCTTGAGTTAAACGATAGCAGGGTTCTGACTTTCATGGTCCACCTTTCGAATTTATCTGCTGATCCAGACATAGTGTTATGGTTTAGAGAGATTGTTTTTGAGAACTTTTGGCTTCTTGATCAGAGATCCTCATGAGGCTCTGATACCACTTGTTGAATCTAACACGCCTGCTAGATATTTGAGCCTATGTGGATCGGTAGGATGCCTATGTAATCACAAGCACACTACAAGAGAATCTCTGAATACGAATGAGAAAAAGAAAAGAACTAAGACAATGATCCTCTATGGATCGTATAATGAACTAAAAGCTGATTTTATTGAAGATTGTTAAGTTACAAAAGATGTCTTAAACTCATAGACGGGGTGTTTCTTTTATAATGATAAGAAACCCTAACCCTAACCCGTCCTACAAGAAAACGTGTAAAGAGATAAACATGATCTCTTCTAAAAATAAACATACTAAACATACGGATAACTAATCAATAATATCCGCAGCAACAAACACTATCAGCAGAAACAAAATATAACTATCAGCAGCAATGAGCTTCGGCAGGAACCAACACTATCGGTAGGAACCAACTTTCACTATCGGCAGCAACAAGAAATATCTTATTTCCGAAATTCCCAACAAAGTTTGTTTTAACCAACTTATGTAAAGTTTTGTATTATGTGGGAGATATCACCACTATTTGTTGTTGTATATTATATTTATGGATTGAATGGGAGTTGGCCGTTATGGGAACGCCAACTAAGGTTATTCTTTGATTAAGAATTTGTTGAGTATAATTCATGTCTACCTAAAGCGTGTGTTTCAAGTGTTAAAGCGTGAGTTATTCAATGATATGAGTCTTATTCATGGGATGGTTGGGAAAGTGATTAACCACACTTAGGATTTTAATTTATCTGTTTTGTTTATTTTTCATTTTACACCAATTTGTATCCCAAATATTATCCATACCCTATATCATTCTTCATCCAAACCTTTGATTTATTGAGATTAGGGATTTGAGCAATCTTAAGTATCGTAGTCGTGGATTCGGCTATGTATTTATGATTTTGTCGCCCTTTTTGATATAATATTATTGGTGAAGATTACTTGGTCCTATCTTTAGCCTATTCGAGTTAAGGATTTGAGCAATTGCAAGTATCGTGGTCGTGGATTCGATCATGTATTTGTAATTTTGTCGCCTTTTCTGGAATATGAGATCGATAGAGATTAAAAAGGATGATCAACCCTTAACCAACAAACCCTTTTTACCGCTTTAGACTTGTTACTCCTTGGCTTTAGTGGGGGAGATGCGTATACTTGCCAAGCCTATGATAGAATATTCGTCACGACTAAGCAACTAAACGATTTAGAATTGTTTTACATTAAGTGTTTGGTTGTGTGATTATGACAAAACGAATACGTGCTTAAATATAAAAATAAATCCTTATATCTTTTAGGATACATTTTCATATGATTAATTCTAAGGTTTACTTGGGGACAAGTAAAGTTCAAGTGGGGGGATATTTGATGAACTCAAATAAGTACATTTTATTATCATCATTTATCCTATTTATTTGACTTGTTTTATTATATTATATATGAGAATCGATACATTAATGTTTACTTTAGTAATTCTCAGGTAAAAACAAGCATTATGTGAAACTTGGCGATTTTGGACTAATTATGGAGCAAAACAAGCGAGATGTCAAAAGTCTACTGAAATCCAGAAGATGCGTCGTATCTCACTCAACAGATACGACGCAATATTATACTTAGATGAATTCGAAGACCATTGCCTGACTTTGAAGAATGCGCCGCATGCAATTCTGTCATGCGCCGCATATGAAACTTTGGTCAAAGAAGAAGATCAAGCTCGTTCTACTCCAGATATGCCGCAATATACTTCTAACATACGGCGTATCACTATCAAGATTTCACCAGTTACAATCCAAGACAGCTTAAGTACATGCGCCGCATACAAAGATCAAGTTACGCCGCATCTGAAGATGGTGTACGAATATTCCAGAATATATAAATCTTGGACCCCACGCGAAGTTAAGTCAATGCACCGCATTTATCAACTCAATGCGTCGCATCGATCCCTCAGACAGAAACTATAAATACCCCAAGGTCAGACGAATTTAAGAGACCTTTAGACTTTAGATATAACCCTAGAGCCGAATCCAGACGACCAAGCAGCACAAGACACACCTCAAACAAAGATACAAGAGCTGTAAGAAGGTCCTGCATGTATTCAATTCATTAAGTAGTTTTGTTTTATTGTTTTAGTACGCTTTAATTCATCAGAATTGATGGGCTTGTGTCATGTGACTACGGAAGATCATGCACTCCCCTTAATATTGCTTTCCCATTAATTAAAGTTTATATGTTGATGTCTTTGATGACTTTTATTAGTGCATTGATAACCTCTGTGTCTAGCTGAGTCTTGCTTGGGTCGCCATGCCCCTTCCTTGCCTATTTATTCTAGCGTCTCTAGAAAAGTAGGATAGACATAAGTAATCATTAAGGGTTTACTCGCCGATAAGATTAGAGCCAACGAGAAAGGTTTAATTATATACACTTCATATAAAACTAGCAATAAAACAAGTGACAAGCTATTTAATTATCAGGACAGGTCTTCTTATTGTCTCGAGTATCTATCTGTGTACGTGTGTGCTAATCGTTGATTCGTGCTCATTAGTTTAGTTTTCTATTTAATTATAACCAAACTGTGCCAGTCTCTCAGGCTGAACTCCCCTTGCGTTAGATTAGGTTGTATAACTAACTTAGGATATTAAAATACTAATTAGAATAACTAGATAATACGTTCCACTCTTAGTGATCGACACTCTGCTTACCATTATATTCATACTGACCGGGTACACTGCTCGTTAAGTGTGTGTGTTATTGATAAGTCGGCTAAATATAAATTTAAAACTTGAGTAGGCATTAATACTGCTAAACCGCAACGACACATCACGCGCATCATGTACGAAGGGTTTCGTGTGATTATGAGGATTGAGGGTTGTGTAACTCACTATCACTTATCCAAAGTGAGGAGTAGTTGTAAGGTTTGAGGGTGATGATCGATGGGTTGAAGGTATTTAGACTAACTATCACTATCAAGAGTGAAGTGTAGCAAAAAGGTTTGAGTGAGATTGATATAAGGGTTGAAGGTTTTGAAACTAAATATCACTGTCAAAAGTGAAGTTTAGTCATAAGGGTTGAGTGTGATGGGGTTAGTGTGAGAGCTAAAGGTTGTGGTGAACTTGGTGAAAGTAAGGATGTGGGAATTCTTGTGATGGTGTGAGGAAGTGCTCAAGGTAGGCGAATTGAAGGCTCAGCTCATCTCTAAGGCACATGATGAGGTGTTGGTTGTGATGACAACAAGGACAACTTAGGGTGTGTGGTTGTAGGGGATAAAGAATGGGATGACCCATTAGTGGTTGTGGTGATGGTGATAGTGATGAGGATGATGTGTTAGTGCCAAGTTCAAAGGGGGTTGATGGGGAATGAGGAATGATGTTAATGTAAGGTTTGAAGATGAGATACAAGATAAGCTTGCAATGGTGATGCCTTATAGAGGCAAGAGTTGTGGGATTCGAACTAAACGTTGGTGGTAGTGTCCTATGGTGTAGTGAGGGAATCCTAGGGTGTATGTGAGTTTGCAAAATTTTGCAAGTTTGAGGTTAGGGATGCAGGGATCTAAAGGAAACAGTGAAAATTCGTCAAACATAGGCACGGTACTACTAAATACCACACGGTACCGTTAAATTTAACGGTACCGTGGCCTATTTAACGGTACCGTGACCTGGAAGTCACGAATTTTCCTGTGCAGCTTAGTTCTGGGCAGCTAAAGGGAAGTTTCCTAGGGAATAAGAACCACATTTGTGAGTTCTTGAGAGTGTTTGGTGAAAGACTATATGAGTGTGTTTTCGCTCCCCCTTAATCTATGACCATCCGGACAAGATGTAAAAGATAAAGAGGAAAACAAACGTTGACCGAAGCGATGAGCTTAGTAACGTCATGACAAGTAGTGGATAGCATACAATAAACTTCACCTTTGAAGTCATGTAGCTCTTCTCAATCATTGTGAATATTCATAGAATATTTATATGATGAGGCATGTGATTACTTGGAGATATCATAAGGGTTAAGAAGATAAAATATTCAGGGTTGTGAGGTTGGTGATTAGGTTATAGGGTTATCTATGTTGATGAAGAAGGGTTATCTCAACGTATCCTAATGGTTCTTCGTTTGTAGTGTGTGAGAGATGAGTGGGATGCGGAAGCATTGGTAGTGGTTAGTACCATGCGGAAGTGAAAGGGAAGAAGGCTTAGGAATCAGAAAATAGATACAATCTGTTCTGATAGGATACGGTTCTGGTTCAAGACTACATCAAGTGGGTTTCGATAGTGGTTTTGAAACCGTGAGAATAAACTGTCTCAGCAGATAACGGTCCGACGGTACCGTTAAATTTAGCGGTACCGTCCCCTATTTAAGGGTACCGTGATCTGCTGAGGTCAGTTTTGACCCAGAATTAGATTTCTGACAAAAAAATTTCACATATGTTGTGATTTTTCAGGACCTTAGATTAAAAGAATTTATACCGAATAAATTCTTTTATGAATGAATCCAACGGGATTCGATGAACGTTTGTCGAGAACGAGAAATGACATTTAATTGCATTTCACAAATTAAATAAACTTTAAATATTTCGGATGAAATATTTAAGTTGTCATTGGAGTTTAAGAGGATTTTACGAATAAATCTAGCTGATTTAGGGAGATTTTTTGACACGAGGAGAGAATTTATACCTAATAAATTCTTTGAACGGTACTGGACGAGAAGAGATGACTTTTATATTTTCGAGGAAATACATAGGTAGTCATTAGAGCGATGTGAAATATGACTTAATATTTCCAGTGAAATATTTAAAAAGTCATCAGACGAGACACCGGATATGACTTGACATTTCCAGTGAAATATCTAACAGTCATGACACAAAATAGAAGAGATGATCTCAATATTTCCAGTGAAATATTTAGATAGTCATGAGAGGGATTTAATGAATGACTCAATATTTCCAGTGAAATATTCAAGTAGTCATGAGACGAGACACACGAGATGACTAAAATATTTCCAGTGAAATATTCAAGTAGTCATAAGAGGGGTACGAGGGATGACTTTAATATTTCCAGTGAAATATTTAAATAGTCATAAGATTTATGAAAAATGTTCCATCATTCCTAGACCTAGACGGAGATGGTTAGGGGATTCTCGGTTGAGAGGTTTGGTTGATTTACGGATTTTGATGTGCTTCGCACGTGAGTGTTTCATGGGGTTTTGAAAGATGTAAAGCTAGGCCTATGGTGCTGATTTGCAGTAGGGTTTGGGATCTTAAGACGTGTATATTCACACGAGGATGAAAGGAACTACTAATCACTTATATAACAACTCATGAGTCCTTTGTCACCCGAGGGTTGATGTTAGCTTTTAGTTTTGGGATGAGCGTTTTAACATATGTTGTTAAAAGGCTTGAGTATGATGTTTCGGATATGACATTTAACAATTGCGATCGCAAGTTAAACTTACTCGAATATTTCGGATGAAATATTTAAGTTGTCAACCCTACTCCGAGTTCTACTAGGTTTGTATCTAACCTTCCCATGACAAACGGGTATATTGCTTGGAAGAAGGCGAAGTGATGACTGGGGAATTATGACAACTTCGTGACTACTCTAACTTATAGGTTTTGACACTAGTGTATGACTCTATGACTTCTAAGGGTTCATAGTGATGGGCATACCTAATTCCTAATGTGTCAAAAGAGCATAGCGTGGGTGCAAACTTTACAAGCAAATCATGTAAAATGCACATAAGGAATAAATGTAAACATCATGCAAAACATGATAATCATTTAGCATTTAAGATCATGAAGACATTTAATCATATCTTACGAGAACATGTTATCATTTTGAA
The DNA here is from genome assembly GCA_021014915.2 of Artemisia tridentata subsp. tridentata. Lineage (NCBI taxonomy): Eukaryota > Viridiplantae > Streptophyta > Magnoliopsida > Asterales > Asteraceae > Artemisia > Artemisia tridentata. The sequence goes on from CP139505.1 coordinate 253,571,359, forward strand.
ACACGTATTTGGGATGCAAGCAATCTAGGTTTGCTAAAGAATATCCTAATTACTGCTTGTTCAAAATGAAATCCTAACGGGAGATAAAGTTCTCCTATGTAAACTGTCTCTAGTCAAATGTAGGAATGAAAAATTTTCAAGCTAGAGTATAACACCCTAAATTAAATACGACTTATAAAATACGCTAGAAATTAAAACTTGAGTTATATAACATGTTATGACACAAAAACGTACAATATGAACACATAATCTAAAGTATTATATGAAATTATGTATGAACCTTATGATATAAATTATGGCACGTTTAATATGTCACATATAGGCCAAATTAATTAAAAAACCATGTACAAAATAATTATGAAAGATATACAAGAATTTTGGCTAATTTGGAAAGTTGCAAATCATTCCTATTTCACTCCCCAAAATCACGGCACCCTCCCCCCCCCCCCTTTTTTTTGTAAAACCGCGTATTTTGATACACTTCCAACAAACCCTAAAACTTTTTCTCTCCATCCCATTTGGTCGGCACAAGAAAAATAAACCAAAACCCTAAAAATCTTTATCCTATTCGATCCATCAAGAGGAGAGGAAGAGAAGATCGTGATCATTGTGTTCTTATTCAATTCGTATCACACATAAGGTAATCGAATACACATCTTGTTAATCCATTCGAATTGTTGATCAAAGCATAACCGATCCATGTTCTATTTTTTTTTTCTTTCATTCGGTCAAGATCAAGAAGGAGAAGAGAAGGTGTTGGTGATTTGTTCGACCTTGAAATCTTTGTATTCTCATCCCTATTCGATCCATATAAGAGGTAACCATGTAAACTCTAATCCATAACAATATTTTCGGATCAATATATATTAATATGTGTTAATATGATTAATTATGTTATGGAAATCGGATTTATATATGCAAACTAATCGATCAAAATTTTTTTGCTAATTAAACGAATTTTAGACCGATGATACAAACATGAATTTTAGTGGTTCTAGGGTCTAAAACTGAATTCAGTGAAATAGTGATCAAATAAAATTGGTTTGGTGATTTTTAGAGGTCTAGAAGGCAACCGTTTGATTTTTAGAAATTCATGTGTCAAAATTGTATTTCGGGGTATGAAAATTCAAGCGTGTTCTATGATTTTTAATTTAATATTTATAACGAATTAAGACCTGAAATTTTGGCAGAATGATATTTGGTATATGATTTAAGTTGTGTAATTTTTGTGGATTTTTCTGAAAAGATTAACTGGGATGAATAAATACATACTTTCGGGGTTTACCAGCAGGTCGAATTCGGGAAAGTGTTGTGTTTGTTGAATTTTAGTTTGTACTTGTACCACTTAATAAAATCTGGAAAAATTATGTAAAATACTTAAGACATATAGGTATATCTGGGTAAAAGTACAGAAATTTATAAGCTCGTTTAATGTGTGTTAAAAATAGCTAAAGTCAGACCTGTTTTTAATGTTAATTCTGAATTTAAGTAATTACTTATTTAAAACACTTATAAGCATAATTGCTTCACTTTTAGAACCTAAATAAGCTATTTGTCATCTTAAGAGTATTTAACTTATGGTTTAACTAATTTTCATATTAACCTTTAACTTTGGCATAATTACAATAGTAACCCAAATCTTTGAATAATGATAATATGAAACCCAAATTATATGAATTAAACCCTAAAACTGCTAATTCGGGAAATATAACTTAATTATGACCTAATTGAATGTGTGAAACCCTAATTGGAGTTTAATCACTTTAAATGATCAATTAAAATGACTTGTATAATTAGAAACCCTAATCTCACATTTACTTAATTTGGAAACCCTGTTTTGACTTGTAAAACCCTAAATTGTGAAATGACATCATTTTATGATTATATTAATATATGAAACTCAATTTCGACATTAATAACTATTTAAACCTTTTTAAATACAATTTACTATTTTTAGAAACCCTAAATTGCTTCTAAACCTAAAATGGCTAAACTTACTATTTTTGGAAAGTTACTAAATATGGAAAGTTACTATTTTTGGAAAGTTACCAATTATGGAAACCTGCTAAATATAGAAAGTTACCTAAAATGGAAAGAAAACTAAAATGAAACCTTTATGATTATGAAACTATGAAACTTATAAATAAACTTATGATTAATGTAGATCGGGTGAAGAAGGAGTGATCGACTGCTTCCATTCATCTTATTGCTTTTATTTGTGTGCTTTGATAAGGTACATATATTCTTTCCCTTTTCAGTAGGGATATTTCTATTGATCCTATGCCTGATATGATTCCCTTATTTGACTCATGACTTTTATTGTATGATTGTCATTCTTATTGATTCATTCTGACATTTATTTAAATGTCTCTGCTATGCTATACTTATGCTTTGCCATGCTTATTGAGTTACTATCTTGTTTCTCTTGCTATGCTAGATTATTATTGTTGTATGCTATGATAGATCTGTGCCTGAGCTAACCTAGTTGTGGAGGTACCATGACCATGTCTTGGATGGCATCCTAGGCATGACACTCCCGTAGAGGTATGATAGATCTACGGCGTTCCCCCTTATGTTATGATTTATTGTGTACACTATTGGCCAACTTTATATGTGTGACCAGTCTAGTACTGACATACATACTTATGTTAGGGAGCGTATGGATGCATCCTAGGTTTTATGTTTATATGATTATGGTGACCAGGTGGTGTGTGCCTTACACTCCTTCTCATACTTTTACTACTTAGAGGTCTCCCCTCTTCGTATACTTGTATTGCTTTAGTATGATTTGACGGATTATGTATGTAGTTCCTATGGCACATGTAACACCCCAACCCGACAAGGGTAAAGATATCACATTTATGGCTTCATATCAGATCAAACAAAACATACATTCAATAGTAATACAAAGATTCTCAAAGGTTACAAATGAAATACTGAATACACAAGGATACAAGGGAAACAAAAGCTAATTACTAAGTATGCAAAAGCAACTCCTTCTAATGGTCTCTACTTCAGAATAACTATCACAGTCTTCTAAGTCCAAAAGTCTCTTCACTCATACCCAAAACCCGTCGTCCTGCTTATTACCTACCGCACACGAAAAGAAAACGTGCGGCTGAGCTTAAAAAGCTCAGTGAACAGATACATATACAAAGCAAAGAATAACGAAACTGAAATATAATATGGGCAATGGGAATGTCAGAAGGTATAAAAGAAACAAATGGGTAATAAGAGAAGAGTAGGATAGTCATCTACCACGAGCCCAGAAACTCAAAGTCATAATCTCAAAGTCATCATCTCAAAATCATAGTCTCACAATCAGAGGGGATACCTCTCAGGCAACCAGATAATATGAGGGGTGTCCTCATGTATCATAATAGTGGAGTGATCAGCTCCCAGAAATGTGAAAGGCGTGTATTGCACACAGCACCAGTCACCTCAAAGTCATACTCAAAGTCATACTCAAATTCACAAACAAGCCTAGGATTGCAATCCATACGCCCCAAACTCAAAGTCATAATCTCAAAGTCAAGTAGCCATGGCAGATAATATATAAGGGACGGTGTGAGAAATCACTCCCCCACACAGGAGTCATGCCAGTGGTGCATCACAGACATGGCCAGGTTACCTTCCTGGCTAGGAAAGAACAAAAATGACTCGGGTATCAAACTAAGAGTCATGTCTCAAAATCATAACACAAGGTCATATATCAAGAGGTGCATCTCAAAATCATATCAAAAGTAATATCAAGGTTCATTCAAAGGGAACATAGCAATGGCTTGGGAAATCTTAACTGAATCATAACTCAAAATCAATGTATGGCATATGAGAACCCTTACTGAAAAAGGCAGAGTATCTGTACCTTATTCCAAAGCAAAGCACAATCAAAATGAATAAGATGCAAAGGAATCAAGTCCTCTCCTTCTTCACACCTAGAGGGGTAGAAAAGAATTACAAATCTTTCCATATTTAGTAACTTTCCATTTTTGGCAGGTTTCCATATTTAGAAAGTTTTCATTTTTAGTAATATGGAGTAACATACTTAGGTAAATCATTATTTATGGAATTAGGGTATCTTTTATCATATTTTCATAATTGGTCTTTAAGAATTCACAATTTACACTTTATACCCCTTATTACAAAAGTTACACTTTTAACCTTCAATTATTCATAGTTACACATTAAACCCTTAATTTATCAATTTTACACAATGGTCACTTATTTTATCATGTTATATGAATGTATCCTCAATTTTACAGAATTTACACAATAGGTCCCTCTAGTTTACAAAGTTACATATTTAGTCCCTTAATTTACAATTTCAACTTTATATTATTTATAATTACATATTAATCCAGTAAATCACCAAATTAACACATAACCCCCTGAATATATTAAAATACTCAAAACAGCACTAACTTTCCAGAAATTACAAGTTTAGTCCCTCCATTTAATTATTTTCTAAATCGAACCAATATTAAACCCTAAAAACATTTTAATCCTTTAAATTACAAAAATGACACTAGACCCCCTCTTCTTATATTTTATACAGTAAGTACATGTCCCAAAATAAGTTCTAAAAATAATCCTTGAGTTTTAAAAGTTACAAAACTCACCCAAAACAATTTAAACAAATCGTATAACACTTTAATTAGCCAAAACCCTAACCCTAAAAATACAAATCATTACCCCATCATTATACCATCATTTAATACTCATTAAATAGCCAAGAACAAGCCCTGATCCTCAAACCCTAATCGAATTACATTTTTATTTCTTTTCTTTTTAATTTCCTTAAATCGGTAAAAACAATTAAATCGAAAATAAATATTTTAGGCCTTGATAATTCGAAATAGCATTTTTCCCAGATTAATATGATCATATAGAGTCCAAATAAAATAAATATGAAGCCTCAAAAATTCGGATTGAATTATTTAGGGTTTATACACGTTTTTAAGATTTAATTCACAAATAATTGTTAGATCATGCATGGATCGACTTTAACATTTTATTTGGTGTTCTTAACATATATAGGGTCTGAGAAAAATACCAAATCAAGATTTGAACGTGTGGAATGAGGTGTACGAATTCTTTTGTACGCGATTAACCAAAACGGGTCAAAAATCACCACAACTTCAAAAATGATCTAAAAATCATGAAACCAATTTTCACAGGTCACATATGATGTGAGGAACACAAGAAAAATAAGAAACAAATTTTACCAAGGTCGTGTGAATCAAAATGGAATTTTTACCTTTCGGGTTGAATTAAACAAGAAATTTCGAAAGCCCTTGAATCCGGCCACCACAATTCGAGTTAGTATTTTTCTAGGCTCCTTAGGATGATGCTTGATCGTGTAAAAATGCTCTAGGGTTTTTAGAGTGTCGAATGGAGGCTAGGGAATTATTTGTGGGTTTTATCTTCAATCGATAATTAGGGAAATAAAAAAAATGGTTTGATTTGATTCTAAAAAGGGAAAAACGAGTCAAGGGGGGGAATAAGACCAGAATTTTCGTGATATAGGTTGGACAAAATCATGGGGATTGATATCTTCCATATTTTCCATACTTTCCTTAATTACAAAAATCATTTTAAATCCATATATATCCATACGGTTTCATGTAGGGGTATTTTGGTAATTTTGCCACTTGTATAAATGTTAAATGAAGTTCTTAAAATTATTTGGGATCATAACTTGTGCATTGCCAGAAGTTTGGAATTTATTTGATACTTTATAAGCTTCTAACTTAGTTTTTAAATTATAGGGGCAATTTGGTAATTTTACGTGTTTTCAGATTTTAGGGTTTTACAGCACATCCTTATATGAACTTTTCCCTTATTTCATTATTCTCTTGATTTATTTCTTATTCAGTTCTCATGCATTCTTGATTCTTAGTTCTCTTTAAAACTCGTATGACTTTCATGATTATACGTTTCGTTTTGTATTCTTATTCCTTTGTTGCTTATGCTTATTTACCGTTATGTTGTGTTATATATATCTGTTCACTGGGCTTTTTAAGCTCAGCCGCATGTTTTCTTTTCTTATGCGGCAGGTAATAAGCGGGGTGACGGGCTTGGGAATGAGAGAGCATAGGACTTAGAGACCTATTTATTTATCATTTTGTTGTCCATTGTTTCAGACTTTCATTTCTTTCAGTACTTTGAATATTATTTTACTTTGGTTTTGTTTGGTTAACCCACTATGCATTTGGGATTATCTTTTGATACCAGTCTTGATGTTTGAGACTTGGTTATTTATTTAAAAGACTTCTGCTTGCGTAATGTATGCTCTGTATGACACCATAATGTGATATCTTGGCCTTAACGGGTCGGGGTGTTACAGTTATGGTATCAGAGAGCTGGGTTTGACCTGTAGAACCTTAGAAATGACCTGTGAGGATATTGGGTAGACACTAGGCTTTTCGTTTGACGCGATCTCTTTCTTTACATTATGACCCTTACGCTTGTTTTGTCCTTTGTCTCGTTTATGACCTTTCAGATGGTGAATACTCGTCGGAATGATGGACCCTCTGGTGCTGATGTTGATGCAGCAGTGCAGCGAGCTATTGATGCGTTACCTCCCGGTTTGACTGCACGCATCACGGACGAGATTAGGAGGAAAACCGCTAGTGGGAGTGGTAATGGCGGTGGTAGTGGAAATGGCGGTGGTGGTGGTGATGCTCCACCAGTGTCGATTCATGTGTAGTTGGAGCGTTTTGTTAAGCAGAAACCACGTTCGTTCAGTGCTGCTACTTCTCCTGTGGAGGCGGAGAATTGGATATCTCACATTTAGAAGATATTCGAGGTACTTGGTTGTGACGATGGGTTTAAGGCACGTTTGGCTAGTTACAAATTTGAGGGAGATGCCCTCAGTTGGTGGAAGGCGTATCGGATGGCTAAGGGAGGTGATGAGTTTGTTGCTGGGTTATCATGGGCTGAGTTTCAGGAGATATTCTTTCTTCAGTACTTCCCTAGGTCAGAGAAACAGAAGTTCGAGCGTGACTATCATCATATTTTCCAGTTGGATAGGGAGTCGAGTACGGAGTATATGAAGAGGTTTGTGAGACTTGCGGGTTTCTTGGGTACGAAGGTTGGGACTCCGGAGGAGCAGGCGATACATTTTAAGTGGGGGTTACGTGATGAGTTGCTTGAAGGTATTCTAAATACTGATTTTACTGATGTGGCACAAGTTACCAATGCGGTCCGTAATAAGGAATTGATGCAAGAGAGGTCTAGACGTGGAGTGAAGAGGACTCAAGAGAGTGATCATCAGCAGGTTCAGGGTAATAGTCAGAGGAATGCTACTTCGAGGGGTAATGAGTTCCGGGGTAATGACAGGCGTAGTAACAACAATAGTGGGCAGAATCAGCGGTCAGGCCGTGACCAACAGTTCAGGGGTCAACAGAGTCGTGGTATTCAGCAGGGTAATCGTGGTACTACTTCTTCAGCAGGGCAGAGGAATGTGGGGGAACAGCTTCCACCTCCTCCTATTTATGTTGAGTGTGGGAAAACTCATCCTGGTCGTACTTGTTATAAGGTTACTGGTGCCTGTTTTAGTTGTGGTGAACTTGGGCATCGGGTTAGGGATTGTCCGAAGGCGAGTGGCACCAACCGTGGGAATGGAAATGGTGGGCAGCAGGCTTCTAAGGGTCGAGTTTTTGTACTAACCAGGGATCAGACTGCGGGTACTTCTGGAACTGTCTCGGGTATGCTGTATTTATTTGATCGTCCAATTTTTGGTTTATTTGATACTGGTGCTACGCATTCTGTGATATCTTCTACATCTGCTAAACACATTAATACAACCGCAATACCATTAAACTATGCTTTATCTATCTCAACACCAATGAAAAATTCCGTGACCATTACTCATGAATACGTGAATTGTCCTCTTCGTTTCGACGATAGAGTTCGCTCTGCAAATCTTATTCCTCTAGATATGTACGACTTTGATGTGATTTTGGGTATGGATTTGTTGTCAAAGCATCGAGCTACGATTGACTACCATACCAGACGTGTGATTTTTGGTGATCCTTGTAATCCTGAATTTGTCTACCAAGGTTCTCGGCTTGGTAAACCTATTAAGATCATATCCGCTATGAAAGCTCTTTCTTTACTGACTCATGGTTGTAAAGGTTTTCTAGCTTCGATTAAGGATTCATCTTTGGAGATTCCTAGTATGGAGAGCCTTTCGGTTGTTCGTGAATTCCTAGATGTATTTCCTGATGAACTCCCAGGCATGCCGCCTGAGAGTGAGGTTGAATTCTCGATTGATTTAATTCCGGGTGCTGAACCCATCTCTAAGGCTCCTTATCTTATGGCTCCTATTGAATTGAAGGAATTGAAAGAGCAGTTACAGGAATTGCTTGAATCTGGTTCTATCCGTCCCAGTGTTTCTCCGTGGGGTGCTCCGGTGTTATTTGTTAAGAAGAAGGACGGTAGCATGAGATTATGTATCGACTACCGTGAACTTAACCGTATCACTATTCATAATCGTTATCCACTTCCCCGCATCGATGATTTGTTTGATCAACTTCAGGGAGCGAAATTCTTTTCCAAGATTGATTTGAGGTCTGGATATCACCAGCTACGTGTGAAGGAGCAGGATATTCCTAAGACCGCGTTCCGTACTAGATATGGCCACTACGAGTTCTTGGTCATGCCGTTTGGGTTGACGAATGCTCCAGCTGTTTTCATGGATTTGATGAATCGGATTTTTCATGAATACTTAGATAAGTTCGTGATCGTGTTTATTGACGACATCTTGGTTTACTCTAAAACTAAGGAGGAGCATGAGTACCATCTCCGTGTTGTTTTGGAGACTTTGAGGCAGAAGAAGTTGTATGCCAAGTTTTCCAAATGCGAGTTCTGGTTAGGACAAGTTGCATTCTTAGGTCATGTCGTTTTCGCAGATGGTATCACCATGGATCCGGCTAAGGTTGAGGCTATTACCAAGTGGCCAAGACTGACCAATGTGACGGAGATCAGGAGTTTTCTTGGACTGGCTGGTTATTACAGGAGATTTGTTGAGGGTTTTTCTCGTTTGTCATTACCGTTGACTCAGCTTATGTGCAAGGGAGAGAAGTTTGTATGGACCGACGAGAGAGAAGCTAGTTTTGAAGAGTTGAAGAAGAGACTTGTTTCTGCGCTGATTTTTACTCTACCATCAGGTTCAGGAGGTTATCAGATCTACAGCGATGCTTCGAAGAAGGGTTTAGGTTGTGTTTTGATGCAGCATGGGAAAGTGATTGCATATGCTTCTAGACAGTTGAAACCGTATGAGGCGAACTATCCTACTCATGATCTTGAATTAGTTGTCGTTGTCTTTGCTTTAAAGATCTGGAGGCATTATCTTTATGGTGAGAGTTGTGATATATTCACTGACCATAAGAGCCTGAAGTATATCTTTACCCAGAAGGAATTGAACATGCGACAGAGACGTTGGTTGGAGTTGTTGAAGGACTATGACACTAATATTCAGTATCACCCTGGAAAAGCCAATGTTGTGGCTGATGCCTTGAGTCGTAAGTCGGGAATGATTGCTAGTCTTGACTTTGAGCCGAGGATTCTTAATGACTTAGAGCTTATGGAAGTTGAGCTGTGTGTTCGGGGTCATGATGGTTTTTGGGCTAGCTTGAAGGTGGAGTCTGATTTGATGTTGAGGATTAAGGAAGCTCAAAAAGACGATGGTGAGTTATGGGCTATTGTACAGAATGTTGAGGATGGCAAACAGTCAGAATTTCGTGTGGATGTGGATGGTTTTGTTTGGTTTGGTGATCGTCTATGCGTTCCAGATGATTCTACTCTTCGTGAAGCTGTGCTTTCTGAGGCACATAGTTCTCCGTTCTCTATTCATCCAGGTTCGACTAAGATGTACCATGATCTTAAGCAACATTTTTGGTGGAATGGGATGAAGCAGGATGTAGCTTTACATGTGGCTAGATGTATGACTTGTCAGCAGGTTAAGATTGAACATCAATGTGCAAGTGGTCTCTTGCAACCTCTTGACATTCCTACATGGAAATGGGACCAGATATCTATGGACTTCGTTACCGGTTTACCTCGTACTCTTCGAAAACATGTCGCGATTTGGGTCGTTGTTGATCGCCTGACCAAATCTGCGCATTTTCTCCCCATTCGTGTTGATTATTCTGTGAGTCGTTTGGCTCAGGTTTTTCAGCAGGAAATTGTTCGGTTGCATGGTACGCCGTCTTTTATTGTGTCCGATCGTGATCCTCGTTATACGTCTCGTTTCTGGAAGGGGTTACATAAAGCTTGGGGTACACGACTTAGATTCAGTACGGCATTTCATCCTCAGACTGATGGACAGTCGGAGCGCACAATTCAGACCTTGGTGGATATGTTGAGGTCTTGTGCTTTAGAATGGACAGGCCACTGGGATGATTACTTGTGGTTGGTGGAGTTTGCTTACAATAATAGTTGGCACGCTAGTATCAGGATGGCTCCGTTTGACATGTTATATGGACGTATGTGTAGGGCGCCAGTTTGTTGGAATGAGGTCGGGGAACAACTCATTGAGGGACCAGAATTAATTAAGATTACTAACGAGAAGGTGATTATGGCCAGAGAGAAGTTGAAGGAAGCTCGTACTAGACAGAAGAGCTATGCTGACCGTCATCATCGTGATGTTATGTTTAACTCTGGTGATCGTGTTTTCTTGAAGGTTTCTCCTTTTCGAGGCGTTAAGCGTTTCGGTATGAAAGGGAAGCTTAGTCCACGCTATATCGGTCCGTTTGAGATTCTTGATCGGGTTGGTGAGGTATCTTATCGCTTGGCGCTACCTCCCCAATTATCGCATGTGCATGACCTTTTTCATGTGTCACTTCTTCGTGGGTATAATTATCATCCGCTTCATGTTGTGTCTTGCCCGTTCGATCAGATTCGGGCAGATCTTTCGTATAGTGAAGAACCTGAGGCCGTTTTGAAGCGTCAGGAAAGAGTCATGAGAACTAAAACAATTCCATTCGTAAAGATTCTTTGGAAGAATCATCCTGAGAGCGAGGCTACTTGGGAGACCGAAGAATCGATGCGATCCAGTTATCCACATTTCTCTTTGTGACTTGGTACGTATTCATTTTGATTCCGTTTTTGATTTCGTATTTCTATTTCGATTTCGTATTTCAATTTCGCGGACGAAATTTTCTTTTTAGGTGGGAAGAATTATAACTCCCTAAATTAAATACGACTTATAAAATACGCTATAAATTAAAACTTGAGTTATATAACATGTTATGACTCAAAAACATACAATATGAACACATAATCTAAAGTATTATATGAAATTATGTAATAACCTTATGATATAAATTATGGCACGTTTAATATGTCACATATAAGCCATATTAATTAAAAAACCATGTACAAAATAATTATGAAAGATATACAAGAATTTTGGCTAATTTGGAAAGTTGCAAATCATTCCTATTTCACTCCCCAAAATCACGGCACCCTCCCCTTTTTTTTTTTTGGTAAAACCGTGTATTTTGATACACTTCCAACAAACCCTAAAACTTTTTCTCTCTATCCCATTTGGTCGGCAAAAGAAAAATAAACCAAAACCCTAAAAATCTTTATCCTATTCGATCCATCAAGAGGAGAGGAAGAGAAGATCGTGATCATTGTGTTCTTATTCAATTCGTATCACACATAAGGTAATCGAATACACATCTTGTTAATCCATTCGAATTGTTGATCAAAGCATAACCGATCCATGTTCTATTTTTTTTCTTTCATTCGGTCATGATCAAGAAGGAGAAGAGAAGGTGTTGGTGATTTGTTCGACCTTGAAATCTTTGTATTCTCATCCCTATTCGATCCATATAAGAGGTAACCATATAAACTTTAATCCATAACAATATTTTCAGATCAATATATATTAATATGTGTTAATATGATTAATTATGTTATGGAAATCGGATTTATATATGCAAACTAATCGATCAGAAATTTTGTGCTACTTAAACGAATTTTAGACCGATGATACAAACATGAATTTTAGTAGTTCTTGGGTCTAAAACTGAATTTAGTGAAATAGTGATCAAATAAAATTGGTTTGGTGATTTTTAGAGGTCTAGAAGGTAACCGTTTGATTTTTAGAAATTCATGTGTCAAAACTGTATTTCGGGGTATGAAAATTCAAGCGTGTTCTATGATTTTTAATTTAATATCTATAACGAATTAAGACCTGAAATTTTGGCAGAATGATATTTGGTATATGAGTTAAGTTTTGAAATTTTTGTGGATTTTTCTGAGATGTTTAACTGGGATGAATAAATACATACTTTGGGGTGTTCCAGCAGGTCGAATTCGGGAAAGTGTTGTGTTTGTCGATTTTTAGTTTGTACTTGTACCATTTAATAAAATCTAGAAAAATTATGTAAAATACTTAAGACATATAGGTATATCTGGGTAAAAGTATAGAATTTTATAAGCTCGTTTAAGGTGTGTTAAAAATAGCTAAAGTCGGACCTGTTTTTAATGTTAATTCTGAATTTAAATAATTACTTATTTAAAACACTTATAAGCATAATTGCTTCACTTTTAGAACCTAAATAAGTTATTTGTCATCTTAAGAGTATTTAACTTATGGTTTAACTAATTTTCATATTAACCTTTAACTTTGGCATAATTACAATAGTAACCCAAATCTTTGAATAATGATAATATGAAACCCAAATTATATGAATTAAACCCTAAAACTGCTAATTCGGGAAATATAACTTAATTATGACCTAATTGAATGTGTGAAACCCTAATTGGAGTTTAATCACTTTAAATGATCAATTAAAATGACTTGTGTAATTAGAAACCCTAATTTCACATTTACTTAATTTGGAAACCCTATTTGACTTGTAAAACCCTAAATTGTGAAATGACATCATTTTATGATTATATTAATATATGAAACTCAATTTCGACATTAATAACTATTTAAACCTTTTTAAATACAATTTACTATTTTTAGAAACCCTAAATTGCTTATAAACCTAAAATAGCTAAACTTACTATTTTTGGAAAGTTACTAAATATGGAAAGTTGCTATTTTTGGAAAGTTGCCAATTATGGAAACCTGCTAAATATGAAAAGTTACCAAAAATGGAAAGAAAACTAAAATGAAACCTTTATGATTATGAAACTATGAAACTTATAAATAAACTTATGATTAATGTAGATCGGGTGAAGAAGGAGTGATCATCTGCTTCCATTCATCTTATTGCTTTGATTTGTGTGCTTTGATAAGGTACATATATTCTTTCCCTTTTTCAGTAGGGATATTTCTATCGATCATATGCCTGATATGATTCCCTTATTTGACTCATGACTTTCATTGTATGATTTTCATTCTTATTGATTCATTCTGACATTTATTTAAATGTCTCTGCTATGCTATACTTATGCTTTGCCATGCTTATTGAGTTACTATCTTGTTTCTCTTACTATGCTAGATTATTATTGTTGTATGTTATGATAGATATGTGCCTGAGCTAACCTAGTTGTGGAGGTACCATGACCATGTCTTGGATGGCACCCTAGGCATGACACTCCCGTAGAGGTGTGATAGATCTACGGCGTTCCCCCTTATGTTATGATTTATTGTGTACACTATTGGCCAACTTTATATGTGTGACCAGTCTAGTACTGACATACATACTTATGTTAGGGAGCGTATGGATGCATCCTAGGTTTTATGTTTATATGATTATGGTTACCAGGTGGTGTGTGCCTTACACTCCTTCTCACACTTTTACTACTTAGAGGTCTCCCCTCTTCGTATACTTGTATTGCTTTAGTATGATTTGACGGATTATGTATGTAGTTCCTATGGCACATCCTTATATGAACTTTTCCTTTATTTCATTATTCTCTTGATTTATTTCTAATTCAGTTCTCATGCATTCTTGATTCTTAGTTCTCTTTAAAACTCATATGACTTTCATGATTATACGTTTCGTTTTGTATTCTTATTCCTTTGTTGCTTATGCTTATTTAACGTTATGTTATGTTATATATATCTGTTCACTAGGCTTTTTAAGCTCAGCCGCATGTTGATGAGTGTGTAAATACTCATCATTTTATGCCCGTATTAGACACAAAAATGACCAAAAACACCCAAATAGACCAAATATTATTGCAAATATTCGTGGTTTGTGTTTTTATGTGTTTCAGGTACAAAAAGGATTGAAAACAGGGCAAAACGGACAAAACCGAGCACAAGATTGGAAAGTCGTGAAAAGCCGAGGCCGGGAAGGAAATTTTAAGTTTGGATCACATTTAAAGCTCAAATTGTCAAAAGTCAACCTTCATGAAAGTCAAAATGTCATAAATGGTCCTTGGAAGTATTTTTCATAATTTGACATCAATGGTCCTTAAATTTCAGAACTTGGCAAATTTGGTCCCCAAACTTAAAACCTATCACCAAAAATAATCCTAACCTAAATTACCCTTTTTATCCCAAATCATTTTAACCAAAAATAACCCATTCCCTAAACCATAACCTAACCCAACACATGAAAACCCAATCCACCCCGTCTGTTTTGTTTAGCTAACCAGGTTAGTCAAATCACAAAGTCAAACCCACCATCCCATCTCCCATTGCCCGCCAAAAAGCTCACCCTTTTTCCCCTTCCCCAGAAAAGATAACCAGACATCCATGTCTCCCCCAACATCCTTGTCTCCTCTGCCATAGCCTCCTTCCCCCCCACTCACAAAGTCAACTCCATTCCACTAACTCAGGAGTACCATTTTGGCGCCAAAATTGGAATGAGTGGCTGAGACGATAAGAGGCCAATCCAACGGTTCAAAAGTGATCAGAAGAAGATAGGAAGGAGAACCCAGCTCATTTTTAGTATAAATAGCACCTTTTGTAGCCAAAATAGGCATGTAGTTTTTAATTTATAGTCGTATTTTAGTTTAAATGTTCAATTGTTATAAATTTTAGTTTTCAGTATCAATTTAAGTTAATTTAAGCTCGTTTGTCTTTAATTTGTTCAGCATTGTATTAATTATCAAAGTTAACGAAATTTCAAGTTTTCAAAGTTCACTGTTAAATCGAATTTAGCTCACTAGTTCATAAAAATAGATAATAAGCTCCCATTTCTATTTCAATAAGCTCATAAGAGCTTATTAAAGCTTTTGTTAAAGTTAATTTGGATAAAGTCTGTTTTAATTTTAAGAAGTCAAGAAAAGTCAATAAAAGTCAACCTCAGGTCAAAATAAGCACTTTGGAGAAATAAGCTATTCTGGAAAGCTGAATGTGGTTTCTAGCTAGTTTTCAACAAGCTTAGCTTATTCACCTATCAGTTCCTCTTATTTAGAGCTTAATTACTTTGTAAGCAATCTTCTAATTTTTTTTGTATTAATTACTGTTTAACTGTTCTCCTGCTTATTTGCTTTTGCCCACTGCTTATTAGCTTCATTTAAGTTAGTTCTAGCCTAAGTTAGTTTATATTAATCATTTATTGCCTTTCATTAGTTTAAATTCAGTCTCATTGAAAATAAAGCTTAAAAATCCAAAAATAGCCAAGTTAGAACTCAGCTTATTATAGTGCTTATTTATAGTTGAAAAGTGATCACATTAGCTTAATCAAGTTAGACAATCATCCGTCATTAGAAATCTTGGCTTGAATTGGTGATTTTTAGCTTAAATCTTCAAAAGCAGTAGATAAAGGTGTGTTTGGTTTAAGAAACTGGGTCAAAAATGTTCTTCACTGTTCATTTACCACTTTGGGAACTTTAAGCTTGCTTAATTTAGTTGATATAAGCTGTTTGTTAGGAATTTTGAGCTTAAATGAAGGTTTTGATAGATTTGGATAGGTATTTTGAAATATTGAGGTCTGAACTGTGCTATCTAGCTTCTTATTGGCTTAAGCTTGTTTAGCCCTTATCTTTGTAGTTTTTAGGTTCTTAATAGTGCAATAAGTGTATTTCCCAGAAGTGGTCATTGTTTCATTGGCCTTTGCATGTTTTTGGTCCAAAATGGCTCAACTGCTCTCACAGAACCTATATAGCTTGCATCAGTCCATAATTGTCAAACAGTCCTTATGTTTTTGATCTTTCATAAGCTCATGTTAAGCTCAAAAGTTCTGAAAGTTGGTACATTTGATCTTGGGAAGCTTGCCTAGTTGACCTACATTTTTATAAATTTTTTTTAGAGTAGCTTATAATAGCTTTTTAGAGGCTTAAAGTTGCCCCTTTTGGACTGAATTGCCCTGTGCAGCAGCCTCATTTGCTTATTTTGTTCAATCTATGCTTATTGTCCTTCCCAGTCAGCTTATTCTGATCTTGTGGCAGATTTAGAATTAGTCTTAAGTCAATATAGCTTATTTCAGTCTCTCTTTAGCTTATTGAAGTTTTTTATAGCCTTTTCAGCATTGTAAGAAGTTTAGTTCATGTTCATAACTGATAAGCAAATCTGCTTATTCCTAGCTTTTTGCTTGTCCTTTTCTGTGTTCCCTAGCTTAAATTCATACACTTTTAGCTTATTTTAGTTTTTCCAGTTAAAATAATGGCTTCTAGATAGGATTAGGTATTTGCAGCCCTAGCTTTTCAAACCTTATAAGTAGTCTGTTGCATCTTAGCTTATTTTTTTTAGCTTATTTTTGAGTTTCTAAAAATAATCTCTTTACAAAAAGTCATTAGTCATTAGCTTATTTATAAGTTGTAGAAAGAAAATGAAAAAAAAAATAGTTTTAATAAAAAAGGAGTCCAGGGATTCGAACCCTGGACCTCTTGCTCACAACACACACACCTTTCCAGTCGCCCTAGGGTCTTTTTCAGTTAACATTTGCACTCTATTTCTTTTAACCTTGTTTTCTCATTTTAGCTTAATCAACTGTTTTGCTTATTTCCTGCTTATTCCCATAAGTTGTTTCAGTTTTATTATTTTTCCTAAGCTTAGTTCTCCTCAAAGTATTTTCCAGCAAAGTTTCAGAATTTTTAGAATAGTTTTAGTATTTTTTATGTAATTTTCTTTTTAAAACTGTTTTTAATTCATAATTAATTAAAAATTAGTCAAAAAAATATAATTCTTTTTTTCAAAATTTTCTTTTATTAATTAGGACTTAGGAAAATTAGTTTGGCATCCGTAGAGTTAATATTTCACTATTTTGACGTTTAGGCTCGGTTTTTCCGGCTTAAACGTACGTTTTCAGTTTTCTTTACGTTTTTATATATGCGTACTTTAGATTATAGTTTTCCTTACCTTTTAAGTCGTTTTTAGTTAATGTTCACTTATTCTAGCGTAGAAACCCAAAATCCCATCTTTTTCACTATTTAAACACGCAATCACAAACCGAATCACGAATTCCATTCAATCCTTCGTTGGGGATAACGACTCGGGTTTACAACTTGCCTTGTAAATCCTTGGAGAAAAATACGTGTTGATTCCTTCGGATCACATGTTTTCTTTTCTTATGCGGCAGGTAATAAGCGGGGCGACGGGCTTAGGAATGAGAGAGCATAGGACTTAGAGACCTATTTATTTATCATTTCGTTGTCCATTGTTTCGGACTTTCATTTCTTTCAGTACTTTGAATATTATTTTACTTTGGTTTTGTTTGGTTAACCCTCTATGCATTTGGGATTATCTTTTGATACCAGTCTTGATGTTTGAGACTTGGTTATTTATTTAAAAGACTTCCGCTTGCGTAATGTATGCTCTGTATGACACCATAATGTGATATCTTGGCCTTAACGGGTCAGGGTGTTACATAGAGAATGAGTATGAGACTATCACTAGTGGTGCTCAATTAAGGCTAAACACGACCATTTTTACGGGTTATACCACAAACCTAACTTCTCTCCTGGAAGCAATTCAACCGTTAGGTCAAATTGAATTTCTAGTGCGATAGGTTCTCCAGTAGTCATTCTCATGTTAGAAAAATTCAAATTCCTATATTTGCCTATTGAAGTGTAGTAAAGATGATATTAGCTTATTCCGCTAATACATGGCCTAATATGACTCAACTAACCATACTTTGAAAGTCGATTAAGAGAATGACATGTCTTACACAACTTCTGACAAAGGCAAGCGAAATGTTTTAATTTCGTGTTTGAGATTTAGAGGTTATTTGATGGAGATGGTGTATTTTATGATCTCTTGGACATCATCTTTGTTTGTTGAGTTGTTACATGTTATTTTAACATGATTTGGTTTCCTAGAACCAAGAGACACTCTAATGTGATACAATGTAGAACCTACTACATCGCGTGTGTTTCAAGAATGCTCCTTTGCATATCTTGAGAAAGAATCTAGTAAAGGTTACTTACCTCAATAGATCTTGTGAGTATTATATTAAAAATGAGACATATTGTATATTTCAACAAATATGCTTTTCTAAGAGGAAACTTATCACTCTTACGAATGCTTTGTGAAACAAGTATTTTAGTGTATGACCAATTTTACTTGTTTATGCAATGAGACATGTTGTATTGGGTTATTATTCAACTCTAATATCCTATATTTGTTAACAGAATGCAATGTATTCTCTTGTAACATAACCATTCATGTTACAAGGAAAATAAGATGCATGAGATATAGGTTATCTTTTGTCAATCTTTTGATAAGAGAAATACATGTGATATTTTCAAAGATTGATGACTTACATAATAGTTAATAACATATTATGTGTGACACTTTTACTAGACATGTGACTTTGAGTGTTGGGTTGTTCATGAGCAAAGTTTACATATGTTGTTTGTTTGCTCGTGTTTGGTTTTTCAGAAATGACACTTTTACCAATTGCATTGCAATGTAAATTACTTGTATATTTCGGATGAAACATCCAAGTTGTCAATCCTACTTAGTTGTGTATTTTATGCATATTTTAAACATATTAGTTTAAAGTTTGGAACACAACCATTGGACAGGAAGACTCAATATGGCATCTTCAACACAAGTGTGAGTTATGATCCGATGCATATTATATTCGTCTTGAGTGGACGTCATTATTTTCATAACAATCGAGTGTGATTGAGTATGTAGATTCAAGATAATATATTTCATCAAATTTTGATGTTATCTTGAAGCTATACAAATAATGACTCCAATTTCATGTCCACACTCGAAAACTTGTCAATTAGATTCGATAATGATATCAATCATAATTTGAATAATGAATTGATATGTACTCGAAATCTTTCTTGACCCTCACAATCACTCCTTTTTTTAAAAAGAAAATAAAAATTTAAGGAGTGTGTTCCATTTATTCTAACACTAGTTGTATGTGTGAGGTTAATGACATATTAAGTTACTACTTTGATATTGTCATTTATTTTTTTATTTTTTTTATAGAAAAACTATTTATATTATTAAGTATAATATTCTTAGTTTTTCAACACCTCATTGGTATAAAAATAATTATCTTAACTATTTTTATACAACATACATAAAATGCTAAATGTTTAAAACATTGTGTATATGTGTTAGATCAATGCAAGATTAATACATTTTCTTTTACTTAAATACTAATGTATTAATATGATCTTTTATCTTGTTTAGACAACCCATGGTCAAGCAAGACAAAATGATGTAATATTTTAGAGATCATGTTACGGATCTTATGAAAGTGTTAAGTGTTTTGGGTTGATACACTTTTTACACTTAAGCCTTTGGAAAAATAATTGTGTAAGACAATATCTTTCGACACACATGATCTACCAACTTAGTTTCTATTCCTAAGAAGGTTACTAAACCATTTTAAAAGCTTGCAACAAATGCAAGAAAAATGGTCTATGCCTATATGCAATGCAAACTAATTACTTAATATAGTGCAAGTAATTTAGCATGAGCCTTATAAATGCATAAATCGGAAAGCTATAATAAACAAATAGCAACATGGCAATAATGACACTTATGCTTATAGATAAAATTTGCTTAACTAAAGATAACAATAAGCATACACAAATATTAACCAACAATACTAAGACACAAATAAAAACACATAGCCAATTAGGTTAACACACAAAAATACTTATCGTCATTTTGTGTATTAAGTATAACAATGTATACTTAGCTTGATTTTATTTGAAAATGAATTATTTTTCACCCAATTTAAAAAATTTGATCAAGTTCACCACCTTGAAATCATGAATACATCAACGTGTGATGTTCACTTTGTGATTTGACAAAAAATTTGTGCAATCGGCGTAACCGGAAAAGACTCTCTGTTACGAATTAAAGACTCTCATAAATTTTACTTTACAATCATTTTCTAAAATTATTTTTAAATGAAAGTAGACTCAATTACGTTTAAAACGATAGGTGGCACGACTCCTACGGACTTACGGTTGATTTTATACGAATTTTTGAAAATTACCAAATTCTGAAAATCAGACGAAGGTACCGTTAAATTTAGCGGTACCGTCCATATTTAGTGGAACCGTACGTTATATTTAACGGTGCCGTACCTGTTATTTCAGTTTTGAACAGAGCTAACTTTTATTAATTTAAGAAAACATTCAAGCTAGTATGACAATGTATACTTAACAACAAAACTTGTAAGTATTAAGCAACTAAATACTTTTCATATTTTTATCACCTTCATGGGTAATTTGATACATGGATCGTACTCAATTTTGAAAACTATTTGTTTTAAAAATTTGAGCGACGTGGCTCTGGTACCAATTGTGGAAACCGTAGAGGGGGGATGAATACGTTTCTATTTAAAAACTTAAAAACATTTTGTATCAAACTCCCGATCAAGTGTGACGTAATATAAAAAGTGTCAACTATGATCATATATCATCTAGGGATGAATAAATTAAACTACAACACAAGCACAATCAACCATGACACATACATAAATAACATAACATAAGCAACTAGCCACACAAGCATAAACGCAATGCAAATATAAACATAAAGCGATAAAGAATAAAATGAAAGTAAAGAGATAAGCAAGAAGGCGCAAACCGGACACGATGATTTATAGCGGGTTCAGTCACGAAGCTCCTCTTCACCCTACTCCACTCCCCGAGTACCCAACTCGAGAGTTACTTCACTAATCAACAAACTCCCTTCAGGCGGAGAAAACCGTACACGTCGCTTAACTTGTTTTCCGACACTAAGCTAGATGTCGAGTGCTAATCTTAGCTAGCACCAATCTACACGTCTCTTATCATATTTCCGACACTAAGCTAGATGTCGAGTGCTAATCTTAGCTAGCACCGATCTACCACGATCTACCCTTGATCCACATGATCAATCACACAAGTCCAATGGCTTCAAGAGATCTCCAAGATCTCAACAAGATCACAATGATCTACTCCCACTTGACTCGATCTACCCGATTTACCCTTGATCCACTTGATCAATCACACAAGCCCAATGGCTTCAAGAGATCTCCAAGATCTCAACAAGATCACAATGATCTTCCCTCACAAACTCTCAAAAGAAAAATGATCTTGATGTATGCTATGATACAATCAAGAGTGTAACAAATGTTACAAGACCTGACAACTACAACTCTTGTATCTTCTTGGATACCTTGAGTTCTTCTCTTGCAAATGAAGAGGAATGATAACACTTTGTATCTACTTTGATACGTTGTGTTCTTCTCTTGCTAATCAAGAGGGATTACAACACTTTGTATCTACTTGGATACTTTGTGTTCTTCTCTTGCTAATCAAGATGAATGAAGAGGATCACTTGAATGGAGGATTGGATCACTCTTAAATAAACTAAGACTCTCCAAATGATCAAAGAAATTCATCTAAGTGAGGAGGGATTAGACTAGAGAAAAGTGACTGGAAAAATCAAGTTGGAAGTGTAAAATGGTCCACTATTTATAGGCAAGGGGAAAAATAGCCGTTACAGGAGCACGGCTCCACTAATTGTCAGACGGCTCCACTAAATTTAGTGGAGCCGTCGGTACTTTAGTGGTACCGTGGATGCTCATTCGTTTGTCTTTAGTGAGGAAGGTTTATTTGGGAATATTTGGAGCTGTTTGGGGGGAAAAATGACTGTTGGGAGTTTTCAAACTTATTTTTTTAAATAAAACATTTTTTTTAAATTCAAAAATAATTTGTAAAATATATTTTTGAAAGAAATGTTTTGTCACATTAAAAATATGAAGTTTAGAGAAAAATATAATCCTTTGATCATTTGTCAAGTAGTAGATTTGTTTGTCCATACCTTGAGTGATTTATGTCGGGATGGAAATCTACGACTTTGTTGAAGCATACTTGAGACGTCGGAAGGTGTTGATGTAAGTATGCATTGATGATTTGTGTTTACAAGTAACTTGCACATTTTACGTTATGTATTACAAGTTACATGTTTGTCATTATTAAAACCGAAGAAATCGTTTAGTTTAAATATCGTAATATTTGCACTAACAATTATGAAGAGATTCAAAAATTTGTGTACCATAGTGGGGAAACATTTTCAAGTCTGAGTTGCATGAAAAGGTTTAACATTTCGAAAATGGTTTATAAATTAATGCATTGCATGAGTTGACAATTGTATAAAACTACTAAAAGCTGTATTTATAGTGGGAATAAGTTTATAGTATGAAAAGTTTTATAAATCATATAGTGAGAATAGGTTTATAGTATGAAACAGTGTTACAAATACAATTAAATCATATAACTATAACAAATATTATTTCAATTAACATAATTTTATATAGAAAATAAAATAATACAAAAAGTTAATATGATGTGATGACATGATTGTAAAAATATACTAATGTTATTACACCTTACTGGAACCATCATTGTTGACACTAGGTAACATGGACAAAATGGTGCATGGTACTTGAAATAATACTTTTAAAATTTATACAAGTCAAGCTGTCATTTGATGGATAAAAATGTGTGATTTGATAGAGTGCCAATAGCAACCCTGTAAAAGGTGGGTGACATTACATGATTTTCTGTAAGTGTATTGCGAAAGCTTATGATTAGAGTAAGGGGGTGTTTAATAAATTAAATGGTTACATATAAAAGTTTTAATTATCCACTTTTTGAGGAGAATGTAGTTTTAATGAGTCCCCCAATTTAAAGATTGTAAAGGTTTTAAGCCCACATTCATCTCAGTAAGTTAGATCAATGTGATAGCTGAGATAGCATGACAACTAGACAAGACCACTCAACAAAAGTAGAATTTTTTTATTGGGATTTTATATTGATACATTCACAAAATGGGTATAAAATAGTGCTACTTTCAATCTTTATATGTATTTCATTTTTTATCAGTTGACCCGGCCATTAATATTATTTGAGGCTACTTTTTTACTTTTGTATTAAAACTATTTGAGCATTAAGAACAAAAGTTACAGAAGTTTAAAAAACAATGATAAGGAAAGTTAGTATACAATATATACAAATTTGTTCTAGGCATCTTATTATAATTTTAGAGTACAAGAAAGCAGCATATAGTAAGCGTCTTAAATGACAAGTGAAACTAAACTTCTATCATTTTTCATACATTATATTTGGGGGTGTTTGTTTCGGCTTATATGTGGGCTTATGAGCTTATTTGAGTTCTGCTTATATAACATAAACCCCAATTTTATGGCTTATATTGAGACATATTGGCTTATATAAGTTTCTTATATCGTAAGAAACTTATACAAGCCCACAAGTCTCAAAATAAGTCGGAATATTGAGGCTTATGTTATATAAACCGAAATCAAATAAGCTCATAAGCCCACATATAAGCCGAAACAAACACCCCCTTTAACCACCACTGTGCTTTTTAAACGGAAATTGCAACCGAAAGACAAAGACCTTCTTAACAAGAAAAAAAATTGTCAAAAACTGTTTAGCAATGCCATTATGTGTGAGTCCTTGCTAAAAATCACAAAACCAAACTAGAAATATCTATAGTTGACATGAGGGTGCGACTGTTATCTTTAAATGATACATATATACGCAACATTGGAAAAAGCACACAAATCAACACTGCCGCTAGTAGTATTTGTTAAAAACTATACACCGCTGCCGCAACATTTTGTCAAAAACTATACACCGCTGCTGCTAGGCGCGGGTACTCGGCTAGTACTATCATATAATGGAGATTGGACTCTCTCCATAACATTTTTAAGATTTCCTAAATTAGATTTTAAGCAAATACATGTCATAAAGCAAAATTACAAAATATACAACACAAATTTGAGTGTTACAAATCTTTTAATGCAAATCATACAAACTTGTGATACACAAAAGGGTTGTTTGGGGTTGCGTTTGCGACTTGATTTCTGATTAACGTGATTCTAAAATGCAATAAGTTAGTTTTTGGTGTTCGACAGTTTCTTTAGAAAGTGATTAATTGCATTTGCACAGCTTCGAAACCTCAAAATGGAAAAGCAAATATAGACCCACAGTTAGAAAACACACAAAGGAAACCAAAAAAAAACAAAAAAACAAAAGTGCCCTCGATATAGTACTTGCCTCAAAATCATGTAAAGTTGTCATGGCTATAAGAAAGAAACATAACGAAAGTGGCGTTTGCATTGAGACTAAGAATCTGAGATAAAGAATGAATATTTTATATAAAAAATAGTTTATATACAACCCTTATTTTACGTTATTTATTATTCTTAGCCCAATATGATTAAATAGTTTATATACTTTTGAATCCTAATTATTTGAAAGGCCTGTTAAGCAAATATTTTTGTTAATGAATACAACGTTAGTGCCTTACAAGTTATAAAGGACCATATAAAAGCACTCGCAATAAATATTTTCATTTAGGCTTACATCAGGTGTAAAGTAAACTTTTTTTTTTTATAAAGGACCATATAAAAGCACTCGCAATAAATATTTTCATTTAGGCTTACATCAGGTGTAAAGTAAACTTTTTTTTAGTGTTTATGTTATTTATAGAAATTAGTTTATTTCTTAAATTCATTTTAACTTGAAATTATCGTTATTTGTAGAACTATTGTCATAAAGAAACATATAATAAAAACGTTAGCTCGCTAAAATATTTATATACAGGATGCGGTTAATACTTATGAGATCACATTAATTTATTAATTTAAATAGTTATTAACTAATCAATATTAATTTATCTATAATTAATGAATCGACACTTGAAAATATTATTAAAAAAAATTATTAACTAATCAAGTATTAATTGACGCAGGATGTGGAAGCGAATTTTGTTAAACCTTTAACACCCCCAATTTCAGGATAGCAGCGGAAGTCAACATGTGGTGTTACTTCATAGCACATAAGCATAAATCATAGAAAACGACTCTAAATGAGGCGTTTTGAAAATAATTCATTTGATAAAATCATAGTTTACAACAATAATAATAAAAGATAGGTCCCAAATTACATACGTGTTTTGCAAATGTTATCGAATGGAATTTAGAAGTGCAATAAAATCTTCAAAATATGGCAAGACTTCATGCACCTACCCTGCTATCGGCTTATGGACCTGAGATAAACATGCTTAAAAAGTCAACAAAATTGTTGAGTTAAATTTACAGGTTTATAGTTAAAGAAATGGACAACAAAATTTCAGAGTTATGGTGACAATTGCAATGCATACAATAGTCACAAAACAATTATTATTGCCCTAAGCTCATGACACCTAAAACGTTAATATTGGTATCAAATCAATGACATAATGGTAACAAATTTGCCCTTGGTAGGTAATTTTGCCATTTACCTAGTATCTCAAATATAGTGCATTCGGTTGCCTATCTGACCAACACAAACGAGATTCATCAATCCTAATAGACCTATTCACAATATTCGTGCTTACACGAAGTAATTAATGGTTCATTATAAAAGGGGCTTTTGGCAAAAAGGTACTTAGGCAATAAGACTTTCAGATAAGCATACAGTTTTAAACATACTTGTGTCCATAGTAAAAAGGTAAGTTGCATGTGTCTCCCCTAAAGAGTTTGTAAAAACAGTTTAGTAAAAATGGGGCCGCGAACTCACCTTATGCAAAGAAAGAGATAAAAGTGCAAATAATTGTCGGGGAAGCCGAGAAGACCTTTAAGAGCAACCTAGAATACGAGTCGCGTCTTAGGTCGTGTAAACGATAAAGTATGAATGCAATTTAGTTATGAAATATTTTACACATTGATTATACCATTATAGTTGGGGTTTTCACAGTTTACAAAGGATAAAGGACCAAAGTCATCATTTTAAAAAAATATTACAAGCCTTAGTTTAAGTGTTATTAGGTTTTTAAAGTTTGTCAAAATCTAAACACTTGCCATTTTCAAACCGTAAATCGTTAGACCTTGGTTTTTACGTCAACGAAAAGATAAGTAAGTATATTCTACTTATATGTGGGTCCCACTGCCCAAGTGCCCAGAAAGTTTCATAACCTAAGTGTAATTACCAAAATACCTCTGGTTATACAAGCCGGTCATTTTCAGATTCTATTACTCTCGCGAAAATGATGATATCTTGAGTTCTACGGCTCCGTTTTCCCCGTTCAAGTGGCCAAGTTTAAGTTAAAGGGTCTACTAACTTCTTATTAGAGAAATAACATAGTGTTTGGTACAAAAGTTTGGACATAAACACGTTTGGAATATGTGGTTTCAGATTTTACATGTTTCACGAAATATTTTATTATAAATTCATCAGGAGGAGTTAAGACTTGATCCACTCGTCGAAACGAAGATAAGACATGGTACTACAGCCCCATATTTTTAGCTTTTCCCAGGTACCTACTGATTTTATGTAATTAACTCGTGAACCTACTGGTCATTAATAGATACAATCTCAAACAATAGCAATTCATGAAGTGTTTTTCCCTATCCAATCATGGCATAATCAATCAAGAAAAAGTGTGTATGCATATATATCCTTAAAGTACAGTAGATAACAAGAAAAAAAATGAGAGTGTTGATGCTTACAATGTGGTGGTGAAAAGAGATTCAAGAAGAAATAACACAAGAATACAATTCCTTAAATCAATGACACTAAACCCAAATCAAACAAAACCCGAATCTCCAAGCAACGCAAATCTTCAAAAACCAAGTTTTCTAATAACCCAAGAGCTTGTAAATTTGCAGTAGAAGTCTTGCAAAAACCCTAGAATCAAAGGTGATTTGATTCTTGTTTATGGTGATAAGTGTTAGGATTAATACCCTAGTGTTGTAACCTTGAACTAATGGTGAGTAGTACTTGCAAGGATCAAATGTTTGGATGGTTTAGTGTGTGTATAGGTGTACGACCAGGAGAAGCACAAGGAGGAGAGCAAAGTGCATATTTTTTTTGGTGGAGAGATGAAGGATTAGGGTTAAGATTTAATAGAGGGAAGTTAGAGTGTTTAAATGGGTATAATGATGATATTCCTTGAGTTTAATTGGGCATGCAAATATGTGAGGGGAAGGGGGGTGGGGACTTTGGGTTACCAATACACCCAAGACCAGCTTTTATTCCTTGGTTAAGTGTACAAGTAAGGGTTTAAGTTTGGAGTAAATTTGTAAGGTAATGATAGAGTTAGGAGAGTTTTAAGTGGTGATTGTGTGGTTGATGGGAGTGGTCGAACAAGGCATGAAAAACCAAGAAAATGATCAGATTTTATTAGTCTTAGATTAATATTTGGGGTATTAGTGTGTTTGTGGAGTTTAAATCAAGCGTACTGCCTTAAAAACGCGAATTACGCATTACCGGGTAACCTAAAAATGTGAAATTTAGAAAGATGTTATAAAATTGTTATGAAGTGTTAAAATGATTAATTTTAATATTTCATGGGAGACTTGGGTTTGTCGGAGTGTTAAAACGTAATTAAAAATAAAAAACGTAGACTGAAAACGCGTAAAACGCAAAATGTGCAAAGTTTACGTAACAATGAAAAAATAACAATGTGACTCATGAAATATGCATGAAATGAATGTATAATGCCTAAAACATGTAGACTGAGCATAGTTTAGGATCGGTTCAAGTTAATGTACGTTTAACGACGTACGCGAGTGAACTAAACTAATTACTCGTAAAGGTAAATTTTTGCGAAATTAAAATAGTAAGTAAAAGTAATAGATCAAATAATAACATGAAAATACGAATTGTGACATCCTCCCCCTGCCATTAAGAGAATCACGTCCCGGGATTCAGTTGGTGTCAACCGTTGACGGTGATGGTGACATGTTTTATTTTATGCTCTCTACTATCTTTATTGTTGTACAATTATTATTGCTATTTTTCATATTACGTTACACTTGATCAGTTATTTGATACGAAATTTAATTTTTTAAACGGGACCGTATTCACCCCCTCTACGTTTTCCACAGAAACAATGCAACAAATGTTAGTCATTCAACAACAAAAACAACGACAACAAAGACAAACTCTTCTATATGAGCACCGTTGATCACTTGAGTGGATCACCTCGAAAGGGTGTTGCAGATAAAGTAGGCGATCAAAGAGAAGTGAAACTTACAATATTAGTTTTCGATTTTAATTTCGTAGGTCTATGTTTTTTATTATCAATGTAATGTTTTTATATTATTAATAAAAGTTTAATTTAGTTTTTAATTAAATCTATTAAAAAATAGGTAAAAGGTGGTGGGTTAGGTGGTGACGATAAAAGGTAAAAAGTGATAGATTCGGTGATATACTGAATGATAATGTGACGCTAAGAGCAAACGGTGCAATCAATTTCGTCTCTCGCCGTGGCCTACGTGGCTTATCGCCGTCCCTCGCCATTGCACCCTGCTCCTTCGCCATGCCTAGCCGAAGTCACCTTGCTCGTGCAGACGACGAACCATTTGAACTGACAAGTGGGCCATTTTTTCTATATTAAATGTTTTTTTTTTGTTTTGTTTTCTTGCTTTTTTTTTTTTTTTTTTTTTTTTTTTTTTTTTTGATAGATCATAGATTAACTAAAGATGGTGGCCGGATCTGATCTTTAGAGGAATGGTGGTGGAAGTGTGATGGATTGTCTTGCTCCTGTTGATGGTACTGATAATGATAAACCTCGTTTTTCATCCATAGTATTGTTAATGTTTGTGTTTGTTATATAAAGATGTTGGACATTTCCGGTGAAGGGTGTTGTTGGTTTTGCCGGTAATGATGGCTTTTTTTTTTTTCTGATGAGTATGTGTTTTTTGGTGTGTGTTTTTAAAGATGGGTGGTAGCAGGGAGAAAATGGTGGTGGTGGGTGATATATTTAATAAAGATGGGTACACAATTATATTTAATAAAGATGAATAAAAAAAATAAAAATAGATAGTGGTGAGGCCTAAATGAATAAGTTATGGTATATTATTGGAAAGGGAGGTTGTAAAAGAAGGTATGTCATGATAACGTGACACCCCGTGAAGTCCAATGAATAATTTGTTACACCTATTGCTCTAATGTGGAGTTAGGCGCCTTAGCGGTAACAAAAAGAAAACAACACCAAAAATTAGTTAGGCCTCACGGAGTGGTCAGCGGGTAGGCAAAGGGCTGGGCTAACCCGCTGGGGAACACCGCCGCCGACCCAGCGGGCTGATTTCCACGGCTTGTCCATGTAGCTGCGGGTTGAGGAATTTAAAACACATTAACGTTACTTGCATTAAATAAACGCAGCCAACAACTAAAAAAAAAAATAAACGCATCCCTCCTTCTTCCCAAAAAACAACCCTCCTTCTTCCAAAAAAAAAAACGCAGCCAACAACTACAAAAAAAAATCCGGCGAGCCATGGATGCGTGGAGAGGAAAACAAAAACCACAAAACGTGGCTAGTGGTTCACGAGGTCGAGGTGGAGGTCGGGGTCGAGGCATTATTCACGAACAATATCAACAACAACATCAACAATATCAACAACAATATCAACAATCAAGCTCACAATACTATCTTCCCGAACCACCAATTCGAAGGCAATCTTTTTCTATACCGGCAATGGATCCTCGACATTACGGTGTCCACCAAACGGCGGAGGTAGACTTCGAACATTTTGATCCATTCGCTTTCCGCAACCCACCACCCGTTATCGACGAGGATGATGTTGATGATGTTGAGTTCGTTCCAGAAACACAACAAGCTCCGTTTGGTATGTTTTTATCTACATTTGGTATCGTATATATTGACTATTTTCGGTTTGTATATATATTTGTATTTGGATTTGGATTGAAATATATAGGTTTGTATATATAGGTTTGTCTCTACAACATCAAATGAGTTAGAAAAATGGGTTAGAAATGATGCGCGTAACCTGTTTGATAAAATGCCTGACCCGATAGAATGCGTTAGAAATGGGCTGTTTGTAGTTGTATTTGGTTTGTAGCAGTATGTTAGTAGCAAAGTTACTAGCAGTATGTTTGGTTTGTAGCAGTATGTTAGTAGCAGTATTTGGATTTGGATTGAAATATTCATGAGTTTGGATAACGTGTTTGTAGTTGTAGAAAATGCGGTTCAAGAAAACATGACGAAAAAGAAATTTGCAAAACGAGCCGATAAAAAACAATGGACGCCGGATGAGGAGGTGGCGTTGGCTAAAGCTTGGGTTCATATATCAACTTGTAGACAAGTCGGTAATGAACAAGGTCGAGATAGATTTTGGGCGCGAATATTGGAGCATTTCACAAAGGAAATGGGGGGCACAACTCGATCTAAAGATAGTCTCAACACGAAATGGACGATGATGAATAACACATGCACGACATTCAACGGATGTTACATCCAAGCGGTATACTTTAATTACGTGAATTATATGTACATATGTTTTAATTACGTGAAATATATATATATATATATATATATATATATATATATATATATATATATATATATATATATATATATATATATATATATATATTATATATATATATATATATATATATATATATATATATATATATACTTTAATTAATTGAATTATATGTATGTAGGGTGGTTTAAGGAGAAGTGGATGTGATGATTTGGATGTGATGAGCGAAGCGTTGAACGACTTCAAAATCAAGACCGGCAAAGATTTCAAGAGTGTTGCAGCGTGGAAGGTTTTAATGAATGAAGAAAAATGGAAGGAGACAATCCAAGTTGGGCAAGCAGGGTCGTCTCATTCGGAAAAGCGGAGAAAGTCATCGGAGGGAGGTACTTATGAGGCGTCTAGTAATGACGTTGATGCTACTGTGTTGCCGGATTTGAACGAGGACAGCACTCCTACTCGACCAAGGAAAGGCAAGGGGAAATCTGTGAGTGGTGCATCATCGAGGGGGGATGCTTTTGGGGTAGACGTCGCTGATTACATTTCAAAGAAAAAAGCAAACATGGATGAAGCGAACGCGAAGAAGCAAGAACTATTGGACGCACAACTCCAGCATCAAAGGTCGAAGACCGCCAGGAGTGATTTCAAGTTCTTCCAAACCTCACACGCAAACATCACCGATCCAAACCTGTTAACGTGGATGCTTGAAGAAAAACGGTCGATTGCGGCGAGGCATGGATGGAAGTTTGATGAGTGATTTTATGTAATGGATGATTTTATGTTTTATGTAATGGATGATGTTTATGTTTTATTAAATAGTTTTATGTAATTAAATGAAAAAGAAAATAAAAAAATTTGGAAGGGTTGAAAAAATCATGAATGCCTGAGAAATGAGTTGGGAGGGTTGGTTGGAAGGGTTAAAAATTTGAGACACATGACTCCTTGTGCCCTTATTGTGTTTTTTTTTCGTAAGGGACAAAAGTGAAAAAGGACAAGAAAACAAGGGGTGATCTGACCACAAGCCGCGGTATTGATCACCCACAGACAGAGCAAAATCTGAGATATCCTTCCGTCATCTATGGGCTGTTAAATTCTTTTCTTAATCCAACCAATTCAATTCCCATTCACTGCTGACGTCATCAGGTTCGATCACTTTCAATTATACATTTTAGGGTTTTGTATCTCTTAATCAACTTGATTTGTTGTATTAATAATTGAGTTCATTTGTTGATGGTTTTTGTCTGTTAATTGTGAATTTATATTTTATGAAATTGGTTCCCCTAATTTTCGGGATTGTTTAGTTTGCAATTAGGTTATGATTAGTTTCTTTACTGGAATCAGTTACAAGATTTAAAGCTGTTGACTTTTGGTTGTTAATATTTGATTTCGTTACGAAACTGGCGCATTATGCACATTTTGGTACGTGTCAGATTTTGCGGTATGACAAAATGCGCTTATTAGAACACGTTTTGGAAGTTCGTAACATTTAATGGGACATTTTGTAGTTCACATATGAAAACGGGTCTTTGCAAAAAGTTCGTTGTTATTTTATGGCCTAAATCCTTATGTAAATATACTTTATGATGGAACTTGGGGGTGTTTGTTTAAGCTTATATGTGGGCTTATGAGCTTATTTCATTTCGGCTTATATTTCATAAGCACCAATTTTCCGACTTATATTGAGACTTATGGGCTTATATAAGTTTGACATATCATAATAAACTTATATAAGTCCACAAGTCTCAAAATAAGCCGGAAAATTAAGGCTTATAAAATGTAAGCCGAAAAACAAATAAGCTCATAAGCCACATATAAAATTTTGATCTCTTATTTGTTCAGTTATCGCGCAGTGCTACAGTTACTGATACATTTCTTGATGTTTATTTCCGTAATATTGAAGGTTTATGTGTGAAACTTTTTCCCCTATAGTTTTGGGATTATTTTACTGGTGTAATTAGGTTAAGAAATCAACAAACTGATTAATTGTGCTAAACGGAATTAAGGGGGGGGGGGGGGGGGGGGGGGGGGGGGCTGGGATTGCTTATTTTACGCTGCTTATAAATAAGTACTTTTCCTTTGGAAAGCAATAAGTACTTTGAGAAAGGGTTTGATTTTTGCTTATTTTGTAAGAATTGCCACCAATAAAAATTTGTTAGAAATTCTTATTCAACTTCACTTATCAAAGGTCTAAGGTAGAATATGAAACTAAAAAAATAGTTTTGGTTTCATCGCAAATAAGCAGCTTTTTTACACAGATAACCAAAAGCAGTTTGGATGACACAAAACAATTTTTGGTTAAAAATAAGCAGACAAGCAGAAAAAGTAAGCAATCCAAAACACCCATCTGATAGAAGATTATATCTATTGAATCATGGTTTGTAATTGTTGTTTACGATTGAAATCTGAATATGGTGTGTCTTAATGATTATGTTCAGTTTTCTCTCTGGCGGGTTTAACTTGTGGGAATATTGTAACTGTTATATCTTATTTGAACTTTAAACACATGTAATATTATTAGTTATGTGAACATTTCGTGTGCTTTCATGTTGGATTGCAGGTAAGACACACACACACCCAAGTGCAATTATTCTAGAAGGCTGCTGCAGATTCGTGTTTGTTTGTAAAACTCGAAGTCTGCTTTAGCTGTAATTCATCGATACACATCTACTATTGAAGAATATCAAAGTACAGTTGTCAAACACTGAATAAGTCAGTGATTACTGATTAGGGTAAGCCTGCATAGGTAGATATCAGAAGTTTTTCATGGAGATGTTGTGGTGAGACCATCAGATAGGGAAGGTTGTGTATATACACGTCACGATGGGTGTGGGATGTAAACAAATCTTGTTAATTTTTCTCGTTTTACTTGTGCAATATAATTCAGTCACGGCAGATGTAGAAAATAATTCTTCGCAGCGGGTAATAACTGCTCCATTGAAAGACACGATAGGCGGTGTTATAGATGGCAACAATTTAGGTGAAGTTTTCAAGTCTGATACGACTACGGATGAACTTGATGGAAATAAGGGTGGGAATAGTAAGGTTTCAGTGACTACCGTTGCTTTGTTTACTTTGGCGATGGCTGCTGCCACTGGCTTGGGTGCCTTGCCATTCTTTTTTGTGGAACTCGATGCTCAGTGGGCAGGGATTTGCAATGGCATGGCTGCAGGAGTGATGTTAGCAGCTAGTTTTGATCTAATACAAGAAGGGAGGGATCATGGTAGCGGTGGTTGGGTTGTTATGGGTATTTTGACGGGTGGCATTTTTATTTTGCTATGTAAAAAGGTACTTACGTATCAGCTTAGTTACCTTTTTTTCCCCTTCGTTTAACAAAATTTACATGCATGATGCATCTTGTTCTTGATGTTTGTCATCTAAAGGGGATAATTGCATTTTGTCAGCCAATGTCCTTGTTACTATTAGTTATAGCTTAATCTTTATTTGAGTTACCAGAAGTCACTTATATGAATTAGATTGATCATGATCATGCCCTGTCTTAGGAGCTAAGCATTAGGTTGACTTCAGAGAGTCTGAAAGAATTATTACTTACCGCTGTTTTCTTTTTTGTATGAGATGTTGTTTGAATCTGATTTCTATAGAACTATAGATTCTTATAAGCAATACAATGACTAATGTAGCAATGTAATCTCGAAACTATGCAACAAAATTGCATATCAAGCTGGACGTGGAACATAAGCTATAGAAATGAGTTCACCATGCAGGTTTTTAGAGAACTCCGCTTAGTTCTTTTTGTATCTTATAATTATGAAAGCCAAAGTAATAAATCTGGAAATATGTGAGGTTTGCTATCTGCAAGATATAATATCTTAATGGAACATTGCTTTTGAGTTGATAATGTGATGTCCTAGAATTGTAATCACAAGCTTCTGCCTTGCTAGTTATGGCATGCAAATGTTTTCTGAGTATGGCATTTGACAAAGGTTTTTTTTTTTTTTTTTTTTTTTTTTTTTTTTTTTTTTTAATGTTTTAGTTTCTTGAGTATTACGGTGACGTAAGTATGTTGGACATAAAAGGAGCAGATGCAACTAAGGTTATTCTTGTAATTGGAATCATGACGCTTCATTCTTTCGGGGAAGGTTCTGGAGTTGGGGTGTCTTTTGCTGGTTCAAAAGGTCTCTCTCAGGGTCTTTTAATAACTTTAGCTATTGCGGTTCATAATATACCAGAAGGCTTAGCTGTTAGTATGGTTCTTGCATCAAGGGGAGTTTCTCCACAAAATGCTATGTTATGGAGTGTGATTACATCATTGCCTCAGGTATTATTTATCACTCTGATCGAAATCGGGCTTGTGTTTTAGATAATAGAGCATTATCTTTTTCTTTTTTTTATAGAGATATACAATTTGTTTACTGTAATTGAAGTCTCCTTGTACCATTTTGTTCTATGTAGATTATAATTGGAAAACGTTGGACTGCTTTTTTCATTTGGGTAAAGGAGGACGTACCTCTGGCAAAAAAAAAAAATTAATGATAAAAATAAACAGTTTTGTACAGACTTGAGATGTGACTCCCATCAAATAAGTGTATTGATGTTTCTGGAGTCTTGACTCTTGATACTTATTAATTGACTAATAAAACTACAGGCTAAGACCATGCTATCAATCCGACATCACATGAAGACAGAAAAGACCAATTTGTCAAAATAAAACTAATATAATAATAATGAAATTAACATTGGGTTGTTAGACAATACACTTACCTACTGATGTGTACGGCCATTTATGATATTATCATATATACGTTTCCTAAACTCAGCAATAGACAATATTTCTCAATTGTAACCAAAAATGTTTATTATATTAACTTCATCATATATTGCATAATTAGTAGTAAATGATGATTGCCTGACTCATCAACAAGGCACCTGCAATTGTGGGTGCTGAGAAGTGTTTAAAATGAGCAGTATTAAGTTCATCATGTGTTGCATAATTAGTAACAAATGATTATTCCTTGGTTTAGCATCTTATATTGTCCATGTCTTGTCAGCCTCTTGTAGCAGTGCCTTCCTTTATATGTGCGGATGCTTTCAACAAAATGCTGCCATTTTGTACGGGCTTTGCAGCAGGGTGTATGATCTGGATGGTTGTGGCCGAGGTCCTTCCTGATGCATTTAAGGTACCTAACTTTACCATTGATTTTGAGTTAAAGCGTTGATAGATTTTAACAAAGAACACATAAAACTATTTGATTGCTTCTTTGCATGTTAATTTTGTTATTTGCATAATGGTTTTTCTGTATGAACATATCTGTTCTTAAATTGAAATTATGGTTACGAATTTGCTAGTTTAACTTTGCTAATTACTAGCTTATAACTGACGACAGTTCATCAACATTACTATTCATTGTTTCAGATTTATTCAATAGAGGATCTCAACAATTTAGATGATAAATGTTTGAGATGTATTAAAACTTGATTGGGTTTATGGACTGATTTATTCATGGCCTGATCATGAATGAACAGTTAGATTGATAGCACAACGGAGTTAGTAGTTACAAGTGTGGATTTTTACCCCGTTTTGAGTGGATGATATGTTTCAAAAGAACATATGCTTCAATTATGATGATTCTTGACATGTTAGATTACTGATCATGATACAGACTATCTTCCAATCCAGGCTGAACCTGATGATCCTGAGTAGTGTAACTCAAGTATAAGGAAGTTGAACATATAGTCGTATATTTATTTTAGAACGTAGCTAGACGAAAGTAAGAGCTGAAGTAGTATTCTACACATGGACCCTCATTGTGAATGTAGAGAGGAAAATTTACTTTTATAAAGTCCGTGTTTTAAACTCAACGTAATATTTTGATGCCCTACTTCTGTCCACCACAATCAATGAAATTTTTGGAAACAGATTCATGTCTATAACCAAAAACTGCTATATATTCTTGTCACTATTCTATGAGCTTATTTCTGTTGAGGAAAAAAAAAAGAAAAAAAAGAACTGCATAATATAAACTGTTGTAACAGTTTCTCATGGTTCCATAGGAAGCCTCTCCATCTCATGTTGCATCTGCGGCTACTCTATCAGTCGCCTCAATGGAAGCTCTTGGTGCCATTTTCCAAAATTTGGGCCTCAACTACAAGTAAGTTACTTTTATTGAACGGTGTTGAGTGTCAATATTTACACTTGTGGGCAATGGCGGACATACCTAAGGCAGAGGGTATGCACGTGCATACCCTCTGAAAAGCATCCGTAGGGTAAATTTTGTTTTTTCTTTATGAACTTTTGATAATTTAACACCAAGTGCATACCCTCTTCAACTTTTTTCTGAAAGTGCATACCCTATGATCAATTTCTGCGCCCGCCACTGCTTGTGGGTCATAACATGCAATCATGATAAATGTTTTATATTGCATATGCGGTAACTAGTTTCAGAGGCATATATCAAGTTATATGGTGATAGATTGATAGGTTTCCTTGCTGCTTAATTTGTTCAACTTTTTAAGCAGAGAGATATATTCAGGTTGGGCTTTACCAAATTATCCCTTTTTTTTAACCTAGTTTAAAACTTTGATTCACATCTAACAAACCTCGTTGCCAAGAGTGATCTTTCTGAACTTTCCATGTTTTTCCCCCAAATAATCAGAATGTCTTGAACACTCAAAACGACTACTAGTAATTATCATTTTATTACAACAAGCAACAAAAGCACATCAAAACAGTATTCTTTACAACCTGTCTTATCTTAGTTGATTACCTCATTCTGCTTGTAGTCTTATACTCTTATACATTTCACGTAACCACTTTAAAACCCCAGATCTAAACTCCTCCAAAATTGAAGAAGACTAACATTAGAAGGATCCAAACTTAGAACCATAAAAAACCCCAAAAACAGGTACATGTTTTTCTACCCGTGTATCTGTTCTTGTTGACTCGGTGCAGCCACATCAATTAAGAGTACCAACTCAGCAACTCTAATGCATTTAATAGTATGTAGTGCCGATGCCCAATATATCAGACTAGTATATTACAGTTTGGTGAATAAACTGTTTAATGAAGGCAACTAACTACCTCTCATGCTTTAACATGTGTAAAAGCAGATGATGTCAGTTACATATTTGTGCTCCATGTCTAAGGGGGTGTTTTTTTAAGCTTAGTTTTGGGCTTATGTGATTTCGGCTTATATTTTATAAGCTCATTTTTTCCTTCTTAGTTTGAGACTTGGGTCTTATATAAACTTACTGTATATCATAATAAGCTTATATAAGCAGTCTCAAAATAAGCAAGCTGAAATCACATAAGCTCATAAGCCCAAAATCAAGCCAAACACCCCTTAAATGCAGAAGGAAATGTAGTCTTTCAAATCAAATTTGGAATTCTAGTCTTTGCCCACAAGCTATTAATAGCTAAACTTGATAATATATCTTCTCTCTTTCAGCATTACGACATTACTCAATTGCCGAAAAGCTTGTCCATATCTTTCTCACCATGCACTTTTTTGTTTTGTAATTTCTTTTAGCTACTAATATGTAATCCTATCTCTGGTTTATCTTGTCCTCAATGTCTGTTTGTTTCATTTAAGGGTGGGAATTTTGACCCATTGACTTTTGAATGGGTTGATTCAAGTTATGTTTCATCTACAGGGGGGAAAACTGGTAAAGTAAATAACTAAAACGGGTCAAAGGTCGCCTGAAGTGTAGTTTAAATGCATAAAATTTATTATTGCTATATCAGAACACTAGATTATTATTGATCAATATATTTTTTGTTAACATACATGGCACTTACTATAACAAATATTACAACTTTTGGGCCAAATATGTTTCTGATCAACCCAAACTAGGCTTGGCATGTATATACTATAGACTTGGTACAATCTACCATCTTCTCTCTGTTTAGAATTTATAACATGTTTTTGTATTCTATTATAGAGATAGGCTGGATGTAACCTTCTTTTGACTAATTTTCATGGATGTAGTTCAGAAGGTGCTTCAGGCTTCCTGGTGTCATTACTTTTTGGTCTTGGTCCCTTACTGGGTGGCAACATCCTTGTTGCCTTTGCTCTCGCTTTCCATCTTCAACATGCTCTTCTGACTGGTGTTGCATCTGGTATCGCCTTTGTACTTGGTGTCTGGCGACCACTTCAATTACTATTCTCTGCCAAAATGGGATTCTTCACAATCACTTTTCTTCTAGCAACGGGGTCCACATTCACACATATCTCAACTTCCAGCGCCACAAAACTCGTCACTCAAAAAAAGATATCAGCTAACACTTTACCTGATGCAACCGGCTTCTCAGTAAGTGCCCCCACCCTCCATTCAATACTATCATGTCTAACCGTCGCTCTACATGCTCTAGCCGAAGGGCTCGCGTTAGGTGTGGCTGCACCAAAAGCTTACGGGTTTGGTCGACACATGGTTCTTCCTGTTTCTCTTCACGGACTCACTCGTGGGGCTGCTGTTGCAAGCTGCATTTTTGGAGCAACAGACAGTTGGTACGGGTCGTTAGCAGGGTCTGGATTGATTGGGATTGTGGGTCCCATTTCTGCTATTGGAGCCATACTTGCTGGGATTGATTATAGTGGTTTAGACCATTTGATGGTGTTTGCCTGTGGTGGGTTGATTCCTTGTTTTTGGACCATGCTTAAAAGAGCAATGAGATTAGATACACGAAAAAGCACGGTTGGTGTCATGGTGGGTATTGGTTTTGCCACAATTTGCCTCATGTCCACAAAGTTGGTTTGTTTGCATACACCTTACTGCAACTCTGCACCTGAGGCTGTGAGATAATGAGTTGCCAGATATTTAGTTTCTTTAATCGAGAGCCAGTGTGTTTTGAGCACAAGATGTCGGCAGTCACAATATAGAAATACCTTTTTTTGGGGTAGAACAGAAAGGCTCGGAAATGCATTTATCAGCATCTATCCTGACAGAGGTACGACTGCATTACTATGCTATGGTAAATTTGTTTTGCTTTATGCATCTAATGGTGTCTTCTTCTGCAAAGTATACTAATTGGTTACATTTTTATATGCATTAAGCATGTAGTTATGGGGGTTTGTACTATATACAAAACTATTTACTAAAGTTTATAGAGGACCGGAAATTTTAACTTTATGTTTCGTTTGACATGTTTTTTTGTGATACATAGATGCTCCTAATTATCGCCATGTTTGTTCTTGATAATTGTATGTTTCATCATAATACAGTGGCTAAAAATCCATTGATGTTTAATGCCACCTCATTCTCGATTATGTTACCTCCAAAATTTTAGTTTTTGTGATTTGATCTCGAGGCAGATTAAAGGTGTTTATTTATTTATTCATTTTTTGTCATTTTGTCTATTCCAGTGTAAATGATAGGTTTGTATCGTTGGGTTTCTTTTTTGTTAACGATAATAAAAAATGACTATGCATCAAACAAATTTAACCTTCTGGCATAGCAAGTATATTGTTGGTTTTCAAATACTGCTGTCAGTAACACTTTGTGAAATTGTTGTCTCCACAAACAATGCTGTATGACTAATCAAACGTATGGTACTAGCCATAGTAACATGTGCATGCGCAACCACTGTAATACGGTCTAATACGGTCAAAAACCAGACCGGACCGAAAACCAATTTGACCCAAAACACCGGGCCTGAGACCGGGCCGAAATGTGTTCGGTTCGGCTCGGTTGGTCCGGTTCATCGGTTCGGTCCGGTCAAACAAAGGATATTGGCAGGTTTTGCGTAAAAACGGACCGGGGCCGAACCGGACTGAGGACCGAATATGATGGAAAGGGTGGACCAAGGACCGGACCGAACCGAAATACGTTCGGTTCAGTTCGGGCCGGTTTGTTGGTCCGGTCCATGGTCTATTATGCTCAGCCGTAGCTAAACGTATGGTACAACCACAAGGCTTGTTAATTTCATAGCATATTTGGAGTGATAACTTTTGGTGCAACAGGTTGCTTACAACGTGAGACTTGATGTATGGCACGTTAAGTACCCAATGTAGAGAGCACTTAATGACTTAATCAGTTTTCTTTGTTATCGCTATGCGAGTAGGAAACTATCTGATATGAATCCTAGTATATATCAAAAGCTTTATTTCACTAATAACAATTACCAAAGTGATTGTTGCTGCTCATCTACAGTAACAGATTACTTTGGTAATAAATATGCATATGTCAATGTGGGTAAAATAACACAAAGGTTGCTCCACTGGTAAGCCATATACAGTCATATTTGTCAGGCAGGTCATGTGTTTGAGCCCGTTTCTGCCACTTATAAGGCCTCACGGAGTGGCAGCGGGCTTGGCAACGGGCTGGGCTAACCCGCTCGGGAACACCGCCGCCGACCCAGCGGGCTGGAAATCACGGGCTGGACAAGCAGCAGCGGTTTGGCAACGGGCTGGAAAAATTCGACCGTTTGAAGCAATATTAAACGCTCCCTTGTGTTGTGCAACGGCTCAAAAAAAAAAAAAAAAATTTCCCTCTTTATAAACAACTAAAATCTTCACATATTAAACCACAACTTTCACATATTTAACCCCAAAATCATCACTTTTATCACAAAATGGATTCATCTTCTTCCTCTTCTTCGTATTGTGATCCGCCTTCGCTTTTCGACTCGTCAACGGGGAGCACTTTTAACTTTTTGCAAACGGTCTTAGACGCGTATCAAGACACCGGAAGCTCTACTGACACCCGTAGGTACATTGATCGGGAACGGGTCGAAGCGGGGGAAACACTAATGCTTGACTATTTTGTTGAAGACCCGAAATTCGATGAGTCAGTTTTCCGTCATCGTTTTCGCATGAGCAAAAGGTTGTTTTTGAAGATTGTTGCTGATATTGAAGCCGGGTTCGAGTACTTTCAAGAAGGATACGACGCTCGTGGAAAAAAAAGTTTCACGGCTTTACAGAAATGCACATCGGCGATCAAACAATTGGCGACGGGTGAACCTCCAGACGCGTACGATGAGTATTTATGCATGGCGGAAAGAACATCTCGCGAGACCCTCGAGTATTTTTGTGATGCGGTCATTTTTTTATACGAAGCGGAGTTTTTACGTAAGCCCACATCTCACGATGTTGCTCTCATCACACAAGCACACGAAGAAAGACACCACATTCCAGGGATGCTTGGTTCTCTTGATTGTACACACATCGTATGGGCGAGGTGTCCTAGATACTTAAAAGGGCAATACACGAGGGGTGATCATAAGGTGCCGACTATTATGATTGAGTGTGTTGCTTCTCAGGACTTGTGGATTTGGCACTCGTATTTTGGTCCACCTGGATCGAACAACGATGTGAACGTTTTGAATCAGTCACCATTGTTTCAAAACGTGCGTAATGGATCCGCACCAGACACTTCATTTACCGTAAATGGACGACATTACAAGCATGGGTACTACCTTACCGATGGAATCTATCCTAGGTGGGCTACGTTTGTTAAGGCATACCGGCATCCGGTCGAAGAGGACGAAAAGAAGTTCAAAAGACTCCAAGAGGCGGCAAGAAAGGATGTTGAGCGGGCCTTTGGTGTTCTCAAGGGGAAATGGAAGATTTTGGAGCGTCCCCTACGGCTCACGACAAAACAGAAGATCAGGAAAGTCGTCGCCACATGTACTATATTGCACAACATGATCATAAAAGACGACGGGAGGGCAATATCACCGGTTCGTATTATGGATCCACCTGCCCCTGTAGCTTATAACCGGAATGTGCTGCGGGAGATACATGACGAAGAAGTCCATCATCGCCTCCGGTATGATCTGACAGCGCATATATCGGGTTTGGACTTAGCATACCTTGATGACCCAGCGGAGCAGCCACCACCGATCGAGACATTGATTTAGGTCTCTTTATATCGTATTTTATTTTCTAATAATGATGTCGTTTATGTAGTTTTTATTAATTATGTTTAGGTTTATGCAATGTTTATGTCGTTTATGTATTTTTTTTTTTTTTAGTTTATTTTAATGAAATGTTTAAGTTTTTATTACATAAATGTTTGATTAAATTAAATGAAAAAAAAAAATTGGGAGGGTTGAGAATGTGATGAATGCCTAAGAATTAAGTTGGGAGGGTTGGTTGGGAGGGTTGAAAGAATAAAATGAGTTGGAGAGATGTTATTGGTGAAATTTGAGAGGGTTGGAAGGGTAGGATGTTATGACTCCTTGGGCCCTAAAAGTAAAAGTAACCAAAGGCATTCATGTTTATTTATATAAAAAAAAAATATATATTGTTAGTTATTCATGAATTCTAATATTAGGTTATCTTTAATCAACCAAATATCTTTACCAAATTATAAACGAAACTATGAATATACTAGCTGATTTATTAGATAGTTTTATTTTTTAGTACATTGATAGAAATTTTCTTCGAAATTACAAATCCCTAAATATTACTCACATCACAAACTTAAGCCTTTAAAGACGCATTTTATGACACAAGTATACTTTGAAATACAAAATCTTTTATATAATAAAGCAAAACCTCTAGTGGGGACTTTTTCATTTCAAAAAAATTAAATCATACCTTATTAAGTAATAATCAAAACCTCTAGTGGGGACTTTTTCATTTCAAAAAAATTAAATCATACCCTATTAAGTAATAATCAAATTATTATTATTATTATTTTCTTAAATATTAAATAAAAAAAGCCTAAATACTTCTAAATTTATCCATATTTTATAAAAAAACGAATGTGATTTGCAGACATTCAAAAAAAACTTACAAAAATATATGTGTCAAAAACTAAAAAAATAAAACTTAAAAACGGTGGAGCAAGTTTTTCAAAGATTTGGGCTGAAACTTAAAATTCATTATCATTCCCACTAAAAATCCTGAGGTCCCAACATTCCCATATTCCTCCTTCATCAATCAAACCCGATCTCTTATCATTCATCCACGCACAATCATTGACACAAAAACCCACTACATTCGTAAATAACCATAATTCAATACCTCAATGAAAGTACAGTGGTTTTGAAGGTTCTGTTATACGAGTAATAACTAAAACCCGAAATTAAAAATAATAATTTATTTAAAAGATTAGAAAAAACCCCGCGCGTGCGCGGGCATTTTATCTAGTAGAAGAATACAACTTTTGATGTATCATTTTTAGTATATAATAAGCTTGGTGTGAGCGGAGATATCCTAAGTCATTGGCTCAATGCCTTGAGGATCCTTAAGCCATTGCTAAAAAAAAAGTAGCTTTTAGTTTTAAGACAATGACTTGACGATTTTCGAGTGATTGTAAAAAAGAAGCGGTTAGTCTAATGATAAAGACTCATAACTTTTTTGAGCTGTTTTATACCTACTACTATATGCTCTTATACTTGTATTATATAAAAGATAATATCGTACAAAATCAATGGTTAATGGTCATACTATACAAAGGCACGTGATATACTGACCCTCCCCATTTTTGTTATACTGACCCTCCCCATTATTTTTTTTTTTTTTTGATTTTTTTTTTTTATAATTTTGTTTGTATCAAAAAGCTATAAATCTGAAAGTGCGGAACAGAAACTGACAAAAACTATAAAACTGTCATAAATACGGAACATAAACCGAAAAAAAACTGTGCTACACTGTAAATAATGAAGGACAAGTGGGGGACAAGGGGACAAAAATGGCAGCCCTCCC
The DNA here is from genome assembly GCA_021014915.2 of Artemisia tridentata subsp. tridentata. Lineage (NCBI taxonomy): Eukaryota > Viridiplantae > Streptophyta > Magnoliopsida > Asterales > Asteraceae > Artemisia > Artemisia tridentata. Next base: position 253,615,598 of record CP139505.1, read on the forward strand.
TAGTAGGGAGGGTCTGGTTAGTATGACCACTATACAAACTCTCCCTACCCTACCCCACCCCACCCCACCCCAAACCCTCCCTACACTAGGTGTATTTATTTTTTATTTTTTTTGTCTTCTACTTGAGAGTGTCTTTTTTTGTGCCTGTGTCCATTTTCTATAGTGTCCAAGCTTCACTGTTATTACTAGCAACATAACATATGGCTTGTAATTTGAAACTTTTTTTTTTGCACTTTGCACTTTGCTTGTTTTTATGGGAGTGTATTTTTTTTTGTGAAACGCGTTTTTTTGTGAGTTTGTACCAGGCTTCACTGTTCAAGATTCTTGTTTTGAGATTATAATGAAATTGATATCAGTTTCAAAAGTTGCATTCACAAAAAAATAATAATAATAACAAGTTAGTGCTAGAAGATCAAAAAAGCTGATTTATGTTGTAAATAATTATACAGACAAAACATTGTAAATGATTACTGATTTATGTTATAAATAATTATGCAGACAAAACATTGTAAATGTTTACTCATTGTAAATGATTACTGATTTATGTTGTAAATAATTATACAGACAAAACATTGTAAATGATTACTGATTTATGTTGTAAATAATTATACCGACAAAACATAGCGAACGATTACTGATTTATGTTGTAAATAATTATACCGACAAAACATAGTGAACGATTACTGATTTATGTTGTAAATAACTGTTTCCATTATTTAAATTAATAATAACATTACTGATTTATGTTGTAAATTATTATACAAATTCTTTGGCCAGGTGGAACGAAAAAATCCTTTCTTGTGTCGCTGTCGGAGAGGATTGATTATATAAATGACATCCCGTAAAGACGCTACTTATGGTCAACCGTATTATACATGTCCTTTTTCAGTGGTAAATAATCATACGTTTGCTTAGTTATGTAAATAATTTGTTTGTTAAGAATACATTTCTTATAATTTTCTTAACATGTAACAGCCAGGAACAGAAGACTATGGGTGTGGATATTTTATGTGGAATGATGCTTTTCAAAACAAGCACTTTAGTCAAGCCTCTTCTTCTACGCAATGCTCAAACTGCGTAGCTAAAGATAATAAGATTGACAAGGTTGAAACAAGAAACAAGATGTTATTGTCTCAAAACAAGATGTTGATGACAAGAATAAAGACGCTGAAGGCATCACTGGAATTGGCAAGGAATCCTGAGGATCACGCATGTCAGTCGGGTGCAATGCTCCATGAGCTTTTAGATGAGATAAATAATCTTCATGTGTAGTAGGTGTTGTTGTTTTAAATAATGTGTTAATGTTGTTGTTTAATTGATTAATAACAGTTATTTTTGTAGTTGTTTAATTTGTGTTATACAAACTCTCATTATATTATCACATCAGAGGAGTTTGGTCAAACTGTACAATCCACAATGCACACAATACAAATCAATAATGCGTACAATGATTAAAAACCCTCCCTATGAAAAGGTCCAAATAACTTGCCCTTTAATGCCTGGGGCGAAGAGCCTCTTTGACGAATCCAAGGAGGGATTGAGTAACTATATGACTATATCCTCTAGCATAACACAATTTTCAAAAAATGCTTTACAATAAATTATCAATTTGTTACAGTATTATATACACAATTTTCATTTTTTTTGGGTAGTCATGTTTTCTAAACTTTTGGATGACTTATACAAGAGGTTTGAATCCAACTATAGAGATTCGAATTGGGTAAAATGTTCTCTCTTCAAAAGATTCATGTGACTATTTTAAAGTTGTATACACATAGCAAGAATTAAACATGAGATTTACACATTTTAATGATATTAGTCATGATACTTTTATCAATATGCTACTTTTTGAAATTCATTTTTAGGTTATGCATGACATGATGTAGATACCGAGTAAATCATATTTTCTCAAAAATAGTTTCATACATTTCCAAAAATTTCACAGTAATTTCATACATTTTCTTTTTTTTTGAACATTAATTTCATACATTTTCAATTTTGTTGATATATTTGATCCGTCTACATGAGTATTAATTATAATGCAATTAGACTAATTAATAAATCTCAGTGTAACTTAAATTTCCTGGTAAACAAAAATTTTGACGCCTAGAAAAAGTCTAGTGTTCAGTTTTTAAATTATCATTGCAGATAGACACTGCGTAAGGGTCTAACCACCACGTGTCAACCACCTTTTATCACGGGGCAATAACAATTGCACCCGTCATTGACCACACATGATCGGCTAAATTTGGAGATTGGTGATCGGCTTCACTGATCCAAATTTAGGTGATTTTGGTGTTCGTGACTGTGTTATGAGGTATGTTTGTATTTAACTGAGACACGTGAATTTTTTTTTTTTTTTTTTTTTTTTTTTAATGCGTTCTTGTGGTAATGAGTTTGGTGGTTAAGTTAAAAATAACATACACCCGTGGCAGCTCATTAAAAATAGATAAATAACATAACCTAAGGGGTTGACAACCTATCACTCACCAAAAATCCCATCATTCACTCCCAACCAATCCCTTTATGCCACATCATTCACTTACTTTTTTCATCAATCACTTCAATTTTGTTGGCATCACCATCACTCACCCAAAATCCCATCACTCACTTCAATTTATATATATAT